>CM046804.1:26783328-26853328 GCA_025617405.1 Perca schrenkii | reverse complement strand
TTTCTTTTCACCTGTCTTTCTTTCTTTCCCTCTTTCTTTCCTTCTGTCTTTCTTTCCACCTATCTTTCCTTCTTTCCCCTCTTTCTTTCCATCTTTCACTCTTTCTTTCCTCCAGTTTTACGTCCATTCCTTCTCATTCTAAAAGGAGGTTTTCCAAACCAAGAGTAATGTGATTTCTCTGCCAGCTGAGTGCGATGGAGCCTCTGGAAGCTGAGCGGACGATGTCAGAGGGAAACAGAGAGAGATTTCATTTTCATTTCATTTCATTTCATTGTTTATCTCGGACAATCAACAATGTTGCAACAAAAAACAACAACAACAAAAAATAATTAAAAAATTCAAACACAAACAATCAGAATTTACCAAAGACAGAAAAATAAATAATAATAAAAAAAGTTTAAAAAAGTTCGAGAAGGAGCAGGCAGAAGCCATTAGCTTATTAGGTCCTGCCCCTACTTCATAACATCAAATTATTACACGACAAACAGATATGCAAATACAGCATACAATCTTTCAGGTCTTACAATAACTTACAGTACCTTTACATTACAATTCCATTCCTATGTTTCAGTCTATTCTTTTCTGTATTGGTCAAGTAATGATTTCTTTAATGTATTTTTGAACTGAATGATATTATGGCTCTTGTTTAAAAAATGAAAAATCAATTGCTGACATCGTAAGAGGTAAAAACAGGAGGGTATATTTATATATATATATATATATATATATATATATATATATATATATATATATATATATATATATATATATATATGAAAAGCGCTGTATAAATTCAATTTATTATTATTATTATTATTATTCATCTTCTATGATAATGTCTCACAGGGACTACAATCATGGTACAATACATCATCCGTTTCATGTTTTCTGTGAAAGGATTAAATTCAGACTCAATGGCAGCGTGCATATTTTCTACATCCACTGCACGATAAAATGCTGCATACTGAAACGTCCATCAAATTGTTTACAATAAAGTGTAAGAACTTTTTTCTATGAGAGCATTAACACGAGGAAGTAATAAAGGCGGAGTATAAGGAAAGAACTCTGAAGTCTATCTTGTCTCCGTTGTTCAATAAAAGATGAGCACAAGAGAGAAAAAACAGTTCCTCTTTCAGGGTTATTGTGGCTCAGCAGATTTACTCTCAGTCGCACGCACGCACGCACGCACGCACGCACACACACACACACACACACACACATACACACACACACACACACACACACACACACACACACACACACATACACACACACACGCACACACACACACACACACACACACACACACGTATCAGGGAATTTTCAGGAAGGCAGATGCAGAGGTTGCGTCCCCTCCTGTTGTGTAATCTGCTGCTGAATTAAAGTTGTTTACTATGTAAAGCTGGGCTCTATTCTTCTTTAAAGAGTATAATCCGATTCCTCTGTTGCTCTGCAGGTAGACCAAAGGACAGGAGGAGGGAGGAGGGAGAAACAGGAAAAGTGGAAGGATGAGAACAAAAGGACAGGGAGAGAAATGAAGAACGGGGAGACTTTAGAAATAAGTGAAGTGTGGAAGTAAGAGAGGAAAGATGGTAGTTGGATACTAAAGGAATAGTTTGAAGAGACTCCAGGAAGTTATTGAGGTCATTTTGCTAATTGGATATTTGAATTGACCAAAGCCGGTGTACCTAATAAAGTGGCCCCAAAGTGTACGTATCAATAGGAGGGTCTCCATTAGCTCTGCACAGCGGTGAAAGACGTTTTCAGATCCTTTACTTAAGTAAAACAACTAAAACCACACTGAAAATACTTCACTCCAGGTACTCAAAACTAACTTAAGTAAAAGTACGTAAGTATCATGAGTCTGTCAGTGTTTCCCTATTCTATCTGATGTTTGTGGATTAATATTCCTGCAGCATTAATATGTCTGTTACATTTCACTGCTGTCGATGTTTAAGGTCGTGCTCATTTTAACTTGATATACTGTTGGGTAGTTTGATCTACAGCTATGCAACATATTCTATAAGATCATCATATATATAAGGTGTATATATATATATATATATATATATATATATATATATATATATATATACCTTTGGAGACAGAGCCTTTCGTGTTGCAGCCCCATCCCTCTGGAACACCCTCCCTGAAGATATCCGAAATGCTACATCCCTGGACATGTTTAAAAAACTCCTGAAGCATCACAGCCTACAACCTCCTTTAGCTTAGCCACTGTATGGCTGTAAAGTGTCCTTGGGTTTCGTGAGAGGCGCTCTATAAATAAAAGTTATAATAATTAGTATTATTATTGTTATTGTATGTTTGTAGCGTCACTGTCCTGTGAGAACCACGTAGAGCACACGTGTCAAACTCAAGGCCCGCGGTGCCAAATCCAGCCCCTTGCTAATTTTGATCCGGCCCCTTATATACATTTTGGCCCACCTACTTTTTGTCACTTTTCACAATGTCGTTTTTCCGACATTTTTGACCCTTTTTCCAAATGTTTTTGGCCTTTCCTTCGACATCTTTGTCGACCAAACTGTAAGTGAGAAGACTATATGAGACATGCAATAAGATAGTCAAAGATATTTGACTTTTCCCATGACATAAAAACAATAAACTCTATGTCTGGCCCTTGATGTGATTCTCATTTTCCAGTGTGGCCCTTAGGGAAGTTGAGTTTGACACCCCTGACGTACAGTATCTCTAAAAAGTGTTTTTAGACAACAAACTTTTCATGGTGTCAGAAAAACAGCCCTGTTTTCAGCTTCGTGACGGTGCATTTACCTGCTGATCTGAGAAGCTTTTCAAAGACTTAAGGAGTAGGAGGATTTTGTCAACATGTAAAGGAACACTTCATCCAAATATTTAAAATCAACACCATCTGAAGATACATGGCTTTCACTGGACTGCCTCTGAGATGTAGTGGAGTAGAAGTTTAAAGCTGAATGTAATGGAAATACTCAAGTAAAGTACTGATTCCTGCTCAGTTTAAGATAGAGCTTCACCACTTTGTTTATGAATATATAACCCCCCCCTGTCACCTGGCAGCTCTACCGCTGACAGATCGTACATCATCTCTTTGGATCATTACAGTAAAGAAATAAAAGAGCGAGCGAGTCCCTCGAGGCTGCTCTCCTGTTGAGCTGACTCATAGCTTTGTCATATTCACGGCCGTAGACGCTGATGTCTGGATTAACGATGTGTTTCCCTCAAACATTATGCCATCAATTAAACAAATCCCAGACACTGAGTCAACTTGTCATTCGGAGAGTGCAAACAGCCAAAGACAACAGACAGCGTTTAAAACTGTTTATTTATGTGCATGCTATGGCACTAAGAGATTATTTTTCATTGTGCTCGGACAACAATCCGGTTTAAAACAAACAAACACACATAGTGAGATGAGATAATAACCTCAAATGTTTAGAATCAAATTTACAGAGAGACTTCTCCATTCATATCAAAGAATTTTAATTGTAAAAATTCTCACCGTGCTGCAGTCATTTAGCTGTCTGCGATGTACAAACGAAAGCTCGGATTTTGCCTTTGAGGCTCTAAAGTGAGATGATGTGTAATAGACAGAGGTGGAAAGAGTACAAAAATATTTTACTTAAGCAAAAGTACTATTACTTTGATGAATTTTTACTTAAGTACAAGTAAAATTACCAGTAGAAAAATCTACTCAAGTTAAAGTAAAAAGTTAGTCTCCAGACCAAGCTCAATCTTTTAAGATTGAACATTAGTCTGGGGAGTGTGCTCTGTATAAACGGGCATAGTTCAGATGACTCTGTACGCAATATCAGAAAATCAGAATCAGAAAAGCTTTATTGCCAAGTACATTTTTTACACATACAAGGAATTTGTTTTGGTGTCGTAGGTGCATGTCACACATTATCTAAAATAAGTTAAACAAACAGGTTAACAGAACAGACAATAATAATAGGATAGTCCTTCAACCAATCAGAACCAACTATCTGGGTGACGTAGCAGCGACAGCGGCATCAACGCGTTGCTGCCAAGGGGGTAAGCTTCGCTTCAGAACTCGAACCTCCTATGGCGCCATTTTGACGCTACAAAGAGATCACCTCCCGTTAGCATTCCACTGACTAGCATACATTTTGGCGCCACTTTGACAGCGAATAACTTCACATCTGAAGCGTTTAAAGACTCTATTTGTCCGTTGTTTATAAAAGGCTCCATTACCTTGTACCTCACGTTATGGCTCCGTAGCAGACGTTTTTTTTTAAAATAGGCTAACGATTGGGTCATAACCACGACACTTACTGTCGCACAGTAGAGGAATTACCGTACAGTACAGGAGAAGCTCACAGGCAGTTTCGACTTACATTAGCTGTTTAGTTTTAATTACTAATATTAACTAGCATTTTAGTTAGCAATAACTAGCCTGTGTCTATGTTATCTCCTTACATATACCTACACTCTCCGTCTCTGTAAGATTGGGAATGATTGAGATTTCTCTTGGCACAGCTACCAGAAGACTTCACACTTTTCAGACAGGTTGCTCACATCACATTTACGTCGTCTCGTTGGAGGCTGCTCAGTAACGCTCAGCGCTCACCGGAAAAGTGCTTCTAATATCTTTCACTGGTCTCTGTCCAGAGCAACGGGATCTGTTGGTCCATTATATATATATGTCAATGGTTGCTGCGCTTCGGTGGCCACCATGTTGAATGTAAACAAAAAGCTGCTTGGTCGCTTCTCTGTCGTCATCGTGTTAAACCCGCCAATAGCGCGCCAGGTAGATAAGCCAGTTTGTGATTGGTTCCCGCAAATTTGTAACGGAAGCAGGATAGAATAACATACAGGTTTCCAGCCTGAGCTGCAGGGAGAAATCAAATCGGCGGCAGATCGGCTGGGTTTACCCAGTCTAGTAAAAAGTAGCTCTTTTTTAAAATTTTAAATGTACTCAAAGTAAACGTTACTTAGTTACATTTACCAGCAGGGGGGTACACTTTTTTTTAGGGCACACTAGAAAACCTTTTTTTACTCAGTAACAAATGTGATTTGAAATGTAGCAAAGTACAAGACTTCAAACTAAACATACTGAAAGTGACTCCATGTAATTTTTTAATTTCTAAAGCTCTGTCATTTTTCATACAATGATCTTAAATGATCTGTACCAGCAAATCAGACTAACAGTGAAAAGAACGCTTTTTTTATATAGTTTTTAGCAAGGCCTCTGCCCGGGTTAATTTTCCCGTGAAGTCCCGTTATGATTTGCGGCAGGTAGACGGTGCTACAGAGGTCACATTCTGACGGGTCACAGATTTCTTTGTAACACCGAAAAAGCCTTCGTTAGTATCCAGCCTTTTGAGCCAGGTCTTTATATAGACCTAATTGTATTGTAATGTTACTTTAGATGTTATCTGTTGTTATGGCTGATACTGGGGCAGGACCATCACAGGCGATGGGCGATAACGTGAGTCAACTTCGGTCGGACTATCAACAGATGGAGACAATTTTGGGATTGTAAATGATTCAAAACCCATCCCGAATTAACCATCAGGTATGTAAATTACATACATACCATATACATTTATGAATGAAATAGACATATTACATTAATGTCTCACACCACAGCTGTTACCTCTTCACCGGCTGAGGACAAACCACCTTTGAGCTGTTAGTAAAGGGAGGTTGAGCGGCTGTTGAGACTTCAGGCTTAAGTGGTTTTGTTGCCAGAGGCTGGGCTTTGTACACGCACGGAGAGTTAAAGACCAGACATCTGAAATAACCTTTCAAAGTTTGAAGGAAGAGGCTGATGGAAGCCGTTTGTGAGCTTAAATGGAACGAGGACATCTTAAAAAAAGCCTCATACAAGATTGAGAATGTAAAATATGTAATGATAAACCAGCCATGGTGGTCTACGGAAGAGGAGTAGGGCCACATGTGAAAAAAACATATTTGAGTTCTGACTTCAATCTCAGAATTCTTTTAAAAAGAACTCAGAACTCATTTTTTCACGTGGCTCTAATCCTCTTCTGTAGTGGTCAGACTCAGACTGAGCATCCTCCTGTTCCCATGGTCCTCTGCTGCCCTCCGGTGGCCATCAGGAGTACATTCTGCTACAGGCTGCTATAGTTTACACACTTGTGGTCTTTAAAGGTCCCATGACATGGTGCTCTTTGGATGCTTTTAAAGAGACCTTAGTGGTCCCCTAATACTGTATCTGAAGTCTCTTTTATATAGACCTTAGTGGTCCCCTGATACTGTATCTGAAGTCTCTTTTATATAGACCGTAGTGGTCCCCTGATACTGTATCTGAAGTCTCTTTTATATAGACCTTAGTGGTCCCCTGATACTGTATCTGAAGCCTCTTTTATATAGGCCTTAGTGGTCCCCTAATACTGTATCTGAAGTCTCTTTTATATAGACCTTAGTGGTCCCCTGATACTGTATCTGAAGTCTCTTTTATATAGACCTTAGTGGTCCCCTGATACTGTATCTGAAGTCTCTTTTATATAGACCTTAGTGGTCCCCTAATACTGTATCTGAAGTCTCTTTTATATAGACCTTAGTGGTCCCCTAATACTGTATCTGAAGTCTCTTTTATATAGACCTTAGTGGTCCCCTAATACTGTATCTGAAGTCTCTTTTATATAGACCTTAGTGGTCCCCTGATACTGTAAGGCCTTGGCCTTGACCAACTGCCACTTTGCTCGTTTGAAAGCCATGATGTCTCTCTCTCTCTCTCTCTCTCTCTCTCTCTCATGAGTGGGCCAAATTCTCTGGGCGGGCAAAGCAGAGAAAGGGGAGGTAACCTTGCTCCTCATGACCTCATAAGGAGAAGATTCCTGATTGGTCCATCTGAGCTTTCATTTTCTCAAAGGCAGAGCAGGATACCCAGGGCTCGGTTTACACCTATCACCATTTCTAGCCACTGGGGGACCATAGGCAGGCTGGGGGAATGCATATTAATGTTAAAAAACCTCATAAAGTGACATTTTCATGCCATGGGACCTTTAAGATCAATTTAAATGTTTACCAGGTTGGAGTTCTCTTTCATTATTTAATGCTAAATGATCTACAACATTCTTCTTTTTCAGAGGTTACTGCTTTGGTGTTTTCATAATAGTAAAACAGATATTTATTTATATGAGTTTTAAGTGGTGCACGTGTAAAGGAAAGACTAAAATTTGGTTCTTATTACTGATCATAATTAAACTTTATGATACTTACAAGCTGGCACTTGGTGGTACATTAGGTTTAATCCCTGGACTAATACAACCAGACAGGGGTTAGCACAAGTGTAATTTGCCTGAAAATAAAGCAGAGATGTCTGTGCTGAGTTGGATACTTCTTTTTTTTTTTTGCTTTTTTTTGCAGAGTAAGAACAGGATGGTTTCTGCTGGATGAACAGATGCTGGGTGATTTATCTTACAGAGCTGTCAACACACACACGCACACACACACACACACACACACACACACACACACACACACACACACACACACACACACACACACACACACACACACACACACACACACACACACAAACACACACACACACACCCCTTGGCATTTGCATCCCTTGTGTTCATTTTACCTTTGAATAATGCTGGTCCTTTGCGGCTTAAAATACATTCTGTTTTCGGACAAACAAATAAAGTGCACATGTCAATAAATGTCTGTGTACCTGTGTATTTAGAAATTAAACATCTCCAGGTACAGGTCACTTTAAAAATAAAGAAATGGCTGCAGTAAGTGACTTCCTTTCTGGTTTGTTTTCTTGACAACGTGGACATGTGTTGGGCCTTCAGTTGGTCTCGATTTGTAACACCTGCCCTCGTTCTATCGGTGGCTTCTCATCCTGAATAATTTATAAGTTATAGTAAAATGTCTGTATCGTATCTGAATCTTCTGTTTACTTATTGTACCATCCTTTCTGTAAAATGGAAGACGCTGGATATGAAATACCTTAAAATAAAATCTGCAATCCGGAAAATGTTTGACTTGATTGGTCCCAGGTGTCTAAAAAGCAATAAAGGATGAAAGAAACCTTGTCAATCTTTGAGTGGAGAGATAAGACGGCCAGGATTATTAAGTCTGAAAAAAGAAACCAGTCAGAAACAGAGCGGCCTTGGTGTCTGCGACGCCTACGCTAGCTTTATTTTATTTCCTGCAGATAGTCAGAGTGAAGCTGAAATCATTTTCAATTGCTTATTTGAGCTTTTTTAGCACTTAAAATACAACACAAAGCTAATTTAGCATTTTATATAAAGTGATCAACATGTTTTCTGATTTCTGAGGAATTATTTATCTGATTGGTTTTTAATTCAATACTTTTTTGCCGTTTCTTTATATATTTATGTATTTTTATTGTATTAGTTTGTATCAATTTCATGTTGTCTTTTTATTTTCTCTGTTTTTTTTTGTTCTACATGATGAGTTTTTTTAATTATTAAGGTGGAGGCTTCAAATAAGCCCACTGGGTTTTTCTATGCCTCTCCCTGCATGTATTTGTTTGTTATCTTTGTCGTTCTGTACATTTTAAATTGTGCGAATGAACCTAAACCTAAATCTAACAGCTAGGGCAACCGTCTCTACAGACGACATTAACACCCAGGAACGGTTATTTGGAATTATTTTGTTGCCTCTTTTCTTTTCAGGTGTTGAAACTGAGCTACAGCGGGCCGGATGTGTCGTGATGAACAAGAAGAAAGTCTTCCGTCAAATGAAAATCTTAACTCAAGGTCCACTTAGCAACGTTTTTCCAGAGTTTTCCACCAATTCCCATTATTGCTTTTATCATAACACTCATTCTAAAGCCCGAGACACACCGAGCCGATAATCGGCCGTCGGACAGTCTGGCGAGGTCGCTGACTCGAGTCTGTTCGGTTGGTTCTGTGCCATCGTCCGTCTGAGGCGCTGTTATACCCCCTTCATTATAATCAAGGCAGTCGGACTCAAACGACCCATCTGATTGGTGGAGAGCTAACCCGGAAACAAGGAGCGGGATGAGTGTTTCTAGAGTGTCTCAAAATCTGACAAAAATCTTTTAAACTGACCTTTGTTTTCTGATTTTACTGTTTTCTATGTTCATTCTTTCTTTTGTATGACATGTGTTTCTAATGTTAAGCACTTTGGATACCTGCTGGCTTTTGTAAAGTGCTATATAAATAAATTTTGATTGATTGACTTTGTCAATCTGAAACGAAGACAGATTCATCAGCTGCACGGCCTTTTTCTCTCTTAAAATGTTTTCAGAAACATGTTTCGGTGAACTATTTTAGTACAGTATGACGGTCGGTCTTTGAATTTCCGGAGAAACCAGACCCACGTGATGCGTTCGTCCAATCAGCTGCCGGTTTGCATTTTTGGGTGACAATACAGATCAGCGCCGCCCGCTGTTATGGAGACGTATTACGTCTCGTCTCTTAGGTGTGTTCCGAGGCACTTTTTGGACCAACTCAGGGACACTGATCAGTCCGTCTGCCTCTTCTGCCGAGGGTCGGCCGTCTGGTCGCTGTGTCTGGGCCTTAAGGTCAAGAATGAGCTTTCATACTCAAGAAAAATTTTAGGTTTTTAAAACTAGACTTCAAATCATAAGTGTAAATGAAGTCAGTATAAACTGCAATGAATGTGCTATTCAGAAGATTATAAGTGAATAAGGCTCTGCTGGTTAAAAAGATAAAAACAAATCAAAAACCACCACTTATTAAAAGATTTTTTATTCACAATAGAAGTGTAACAAATATAGTTTATTAAAAAGTCTGCTGCTTATTAATATCATTTTAATCCATAAGCTCAGAAGATTTTTATATAAATGTAGAACGGCTCATTTGCCGGAATGGAATATTTACATTTTTTTCTCAATAATAATAATAATATTAACACAACAAAACAGATTTCCCCACAAATTTAAGATATTGCATATTAACGCAAAAGTAAACTATGTGCAATGGAATGATTATCAGCAATATTTTGTACAGATACATTTCAGAGGCTGCTTTCACGCATTCAAACCTTTAAAGGGCAACGCCAACCATTTTAAAAATCAAGATTATTTGAGTCCAGGGAGCGGTCAGTCGTGTTTAGTGATCGGGCACCACTTGGGAAGAAAAGCAACGATGTCAGTGTGATAGAAATTAGAAGTTTCCTTTTTTTTGGAAAAGTGGTGCATTTTCCCAAAAGACGGACTTCATTTTGAATTCCTAAAAAAAGGTGGCATTCCCCTTTAATATTCACTAATAGAAAGGCATTGGAACTCAACAGATAATCAACACAATATTCAGAAAAATCACCAAAAACAATTCAACCTTTTTAGAAAAAATAACAAAAGATAAAGTCTGCATATGGAAATGAGCAGATGCCTGATGTCACACTATGTGAAGATAAAGCAAATCTTGACGGCTCACATGAAAAAAAAAAAAAAATACATTCTGCATTTCCTTCCTATTCAGGTAGTGAAACGATCAGATCAGTGTCACGTGAGTGAAAACGACATGTTGAAAACGTTTTCAGGTAAATCCAGGAGGGCTCCTGCAGAAGTAAATCCAACCAAATGTAAATCTCAGCTTTGTCTAAAAACTCGGACTTCCTATCAGCACTTTAAGTCACAAACCAGACTGGCGTTTCTTAGCCACCACAGTTCCAAAATACAGTCTACACACAGTTATTTTAACATACCTATTATCCCCAAAATTCCCTGAACATCAAATGTCAGACTGTAGAGTTGCATTAACAAATCTTAATATAGGGAGGGAAACGGTTGTCCTCGATGAAAACCATGTTCATTCAGATGGCCGTAATACGGAAGCCCTGAGAGGCAAAACTGAGAACAAAAACAATTCTGGTGATCCATTTTCTACTTCGGATATAAATAGTTTTCTCTCCTGTGTTTATGAGGATAATCTTTCTAAGTTCCTTAAAACATTTTTTTTTTTTTCATCTGTAAAACAGGTGGAAAAAAAAGTGTTTGTTGTTGTAATACTCATTTCGGCAACAAAAGGATGAAGTGCTAGTCTGGCTATCACCAGTCCAAGCTCAATCTTTTAAGATTGAACATTAGTCTGGGGAGTCTGCTCTGTATTTTCTACTGCACAAGAGGCATAGTTCAAATGACTCTGTACGCAATTGGATAGTCCTTCAACCAATCAGAACAACGATATGGGTGACATAGCAGCGACAGCGGCATCAAGATTGGGCTGGGTTTACCCTAATGTCTAATGAAGTGCACCACTACCCCATGTTCTAGTGGCGATTAAAATACATTTCTACCCAAAAGAAAGACATGACCGTAATGTTACATAACTTGCTAACACACAATATAGGCAGCTTGTGTTTTGAATGCACAGAGAAATTAAAAGTCACCTGGAAAAAAACATGAATTTGAGTCCTATTTAGAATATGAGGTAGTGGTACACTTCAGCCTCTTGTGGATAAAATCAGTATTACAACAACAAACAACCCCCCCCTTTACTTGCCTCTTAGGGCTTCCGTACCATTAACAAATGTTTTTAAAATGACTACCAGCTCACACCAACATACTCATCGTGGGGAAGAAAAAAAAATATAACACCAACCATCACAAAAAGCATTTTTAAGAACACAAATTTAATCAGTTGCCAGAATTGATAAAGGCTATTCAAATCCAGGTAGCATCTATACCTTAATGTTGCCTAAAATAGATAATTTTTTTTTTTAAATGAAGTTCTGTATGGAGTTTTCAAACTATTTGTATTTAAGTAACACTACCACCAGCGACTGACTCCATTATTTCCACCAACCATTCTGTGTTCTTCAACTAACACACACTCAACACTGATGTAGCATTAACTGTTGCAGCAGTTTAACTATTTAACATTTTGTTATTAACTTTCCAACTGGGCCATAAATCCACACAGAAGTTTGTGATGGGAATTTCTCACGTCTGACTTTGAATTTTGAACAGACGATGAACTATATTAAATTATTTTATGATGTTTTACCAAAAGACGAACTGATAACCTCAATATTTAGCAACAGGAAGTTTTGAAATTTGCAGGATAAGAATTCAATTATGGGGCAACACATTAAAGTGCCTTATGTATAATGGACACTGAGCTACAATTATAGCACTGCAAAATCTCACTTTCCTTCATTACAAGCATTCTCTGGGCCAATAAGGTGAGCTCACATCTCGACTAGCTGATATCAGGGACTCCGTGTCAACCAATAAGGGGACTCCGTGTCAACCAATAAGGTGAGCTCACATCTCGACTAGCTGATATCAGGGACTCCGTGTCAACTTGTCATACATGAACCAAAACACTGACGTAGCAGAATTACGACTTTTCCCTCTGTATTCACATCAAGCAGCGTCAATGTCTGAACACTATACTGTACGATGAACACTAAAACAGATTTGGTTCATGTTATAATGGCCTATGGCCTAGGCTATATGGCCATGTTTACGTGTCAGAAATGAAAATGTGTATCTATCTATGTACTGATGCGCCTCATGTGGCAGATTTGGATCATTTCCAAAACTAACGGCATGCCGTCGCTGCTCTGAACAGCTACCGGAGACACCAAACAGTCCCGTAACGCCCTCTTTGTCTCAGGAAACGACAGACTCTCCTCTGCCTGCGCACATCGCTTTAACTTTTTGTGCTTTCCAAGATAAAAGAAAACAACTAAACAAAAGCACAGAGAAGTGAACACAAGAAGAACAAAAAAATAAATGCATATAAAATATTCTTCACTTCACATTGGATGGTACATTCATACAACTCATATCCTCCCATAAGGTTGTTTGATTGACTCCCAGGTCCCTCTTCCGACATTAAACCACACTTATCACTTTAAAAGATACTATGGGCAGCATTTTCTAACCCCTATAATTCCTTGGTGATATTATTGGTATATTTAAAGAATTACTATAAGACCATTGTGGTAGCTTACATCATTGATATTAAAAAATGCAAGACCTATAGGACCTTTAAATTCTTTACCGAGATCAGTTCGGGATGTCTATTTTTTTGGTAGATAAATATGCAATTACTCAAAAAAAAGAGGTTTAGGGTCCAGTCACGACACCATTCAACCCACTGCGCCACCTGGGGGGTCAGCTCCCCGAAACCTTCCAAGTCCTATGTTCACTACTACAGAATAAATTAACACAATTAGCAAAAATCAACCATTACAATACAACATCACATGGATAATAATAAATGCCTCAAAACCAACTCAAAAACTAAACAAAAACTAAACAAAAACACAGATCAAACACGAGGACACGGTCGTCTGTACAGTGATGTGAAGAACGTGGAGGGAGTTCTCACAGCTCAGGAAGTCTATTTTGAATTTGAACTGGAAGGCCGACTGACTGATACGTCTCCGTTGGTCCTTACATGGATACGTAAGGAAAATTTGGGAATTGCGCACTGTTGATTTTAAATAATTACAAAGAAGGTGAACATCATCTGGGATTTAATTGGATTTAAAAACCATTTGCAGCACAAACCCTTTTGGAGTTTGTTTTCTAACCTGCTCAGAAGGACTGTGTTGGTTTCTCTTTAGTTTCTACTCATTGGAAGGTTCTTGAGCTCTTCTTGTTGCAAGAGGACGATATTTAGTGCAAACTACTGGACTGTTATCATCGTCTCGCAGCAGTAAACACACAACCCCTTTTAGATGTATGGGGACATAACATGTGAAATTAAATGTGTGAATCCATCTGTACATTTTTTTTGGTTAAACAATTTGGTGAGAACCGTGAGCCTCGACAGCATCCAGCACACTGCCTAAAGTTGTGGCGCTTTTCCTTTACAGACTGTGTTCCTGCCATTCTCCTGGGCCAAGTGCCTTTAAAGTGGGACTGGGCAATATATCAATGTTATATGGACATCGTGATATGAGACTAGATATCGTCGTAGATTTTGGATTTCGTAATATGACATTAGTGTTGTCTTTTCCTGGTTTTACAGGCTGCATTAAGGGCTTTTCCCACGGGGAGTGACACTTAGTCTCGTGGATCCGTGTGTTTTTTGCATTGTCGATCCTACAATGTCGTCGCAGTATCGATATCGAGGTATTTGGTCACAAACATCTTGATGTTTGATTTTCTCCATATCGCTCAGCCCTACTTTAAACCTGCAGAGAAAAACCTCCTGTTGGGGTTTAAACTGTCCCTCAGTTCAGCCTGCCTCCATGCCTTCTGTCAGACAGCGGAAACAAATTAATCTACATCAGTAAAGTTATCTCACACAGCGACGCTGTTGTTGGCGGAACCATCTGCCACATCTCCCAGTGACACTCGAGTCTGTTTAAAGCTCATTTGTGG
This sequence comes from Perca schrenkii, assembly GCA_025617405.1. Lineage (NCBI taxonomy): Eukaryota > Metazoa > Chordata > Actinopteri > Perciformes > Percidae > Perca > Perca schrenkii. The sequence goes on along the minus strand of CM046804.1, from coordinate 26,839,032 downwards.
GAACAGGAGCACTGGGACCGCTGTTATCATCCGACATCTTCCTGTGTTCAAATGCACACAATAAAAGGCTCAAACTAATGAATAAGTGGCAAAGCTAATGTCTGAGTCAGTTTCCATGTATCAGAGGTCCAAATACATTTTTTTCTAAAGATCCAGGTTTGGTGATGTTTGTACTTTAAGGGATTTAATCTTCTTTCTACACTTTGGAGTAAGAAGATTTGGTGAGAGCCACATGTATCGACAGTTCTTGTCTTTCCAGACTCCAGTTATAGGAAGATCTCACCACTAGATGTCAGTGTTGTCAAGGAAATAACAGCTGACTGGGCTCCTCTTCTGGTCCCAAACTATTTAACGATGGTTCCTGACAGATGTTGGCCCCCGGGTGAATGAAAAGAATAATTCACTTTATCATAAAGTCATTTCATGTGATCCTTAGATGCACATTTGGTTTGTCTGATGCCACTAAATCACAAAGAAAGCTAAAGTTTTCCCCAACTCTTACTTTTTAAGCCACTTTTTTTCAGGCTACTTTCGAGCCAAAGTGACATTGAATATCGAATTAAAAAGCATTCAATCAGTGACTAATTTTGGTATAATCCTCATCTGAGGCATGAGGGCTTTCCTTAAAGCGCTATGACTATTTAAAACGCTACTCTCCTGTGTTTGCGTGAGCTGCTTTCTCCCTCCGACTCCCCGTTCTCAACAGTGAAGGCACTAGATCGAAGACTAAACTTTTATCTGGCTAGGGTTCTGTGTGGCATCAGGAGAAATCTTTACCATAAAATCCAACTAGATTAACCGACTTTGATGAGTTTGTACTTTGATGAAAATGTACAACAGCAATAACACAGTTTGTATCAACACAGTCACACGCTCCGCCGTGCGCGGAGAACGAAGGGAATAAAAAAAAAAAAAACCTTCAACGACAGAATGGTAAAGCTGTTTTGAATCAGTATGGCTTCTTGTGTGAGTGTTTGCGCGTGTGAAGGTGAAATATTACAACAAAGTCGAGTGTCTGCGTCTCCTCATAGAGGAGAGAAGATCCTACAGGCTGCCCTACGCTGGAGCTGGAGGACGGAGACAAGAAGAAGAAGAAGAAGAAGAAGCGATACAACAGAAAAAGAGAGTTCGTCCAATACACAGGTTTTCTGAGGAATATCATCAATCAGTATCCTCTTTAGGGAAGACTTTTAGGGTCTAAAAATTCTGTTTTTCATGCGTACAAATGTTCAAATTTAGTTGTCTGTGGAATATCAAGAATCCAAATGAAAGAAATTAGATTTCATTCAGATCTTCATCCAACCTTGATTATTCTTGATTTAGGAAATAATAGTTTGAGAAGAAAAGAAGTATATTAAAAAGAAAACTTAACTCAAGGTCCACCTACTGGCTTTTTTTCTAGAGCATTCAACTTCATCTCCATGACAGCTGTATAAGAGTGGACCTTGAGGTAAGATTTCTCTTTCCTTTTTTTGGTCTGACAATGTTATTGACGGTCAACCCTGTGATCAATGGCAACGAGTTTCTTTTTCCGGTTAGCAACGAATAAAATCCTGCAAACGTGTCATTTTTGTGAGGAAAAATGATGGCAAAAAAAAAAAGGATTCATATTTGAGAAATTATCACAAATATTTGCTGTCAGTTGAAAAGAAAAAAACAACCACAACTTTGTATCGGTCATATCCCAGAAATATCGGTTCAAATGTGAGAAAGAGAAATAAATCAGCAGACGGAGAGGGAAAGCTTCGTGTAAACGTCGTTGGGAGAAAGCAAAGTTACCGGCAGGTAGAGAGAGCGCTGGTGTGGCTGGCCGTCCTGTGTCACACCCAACGCTCAGAGGAAGGAAGAAGCAGTCAGGGGTCCAGGTAATGGGGTGGGGGGGAGAAGCAAAGACCTAAGTGGGCTCATAAAAAGAGGCTCGGGTTGTGCTGCGTCTTTCCTTTTACTCCCACAGAAACAACCACATGTTTTATATAAAAGCTAATCTTTCTCTCAAGACGGTAGCAGTAGGGTGGTGGTGGTGGCACCTGTGTTGGTGCAGGGAAACCGGTTCCTATATTCAGATATTGAAGCGGTAGCAGAAGGAAAACAACGGAAGTGGACGGAGCGTCCTTTAGCTCACTAAGTCAGCCTTGTACTCCTCAGACGAGAGCTGCAGTCTTTCTGGGTTTTTGGTGCCCAAAGCTCAGCTCCAAAATATCCACATTAGGGAGACGACCGGTTAAAGTCTGCCAGTGTACTCCTTCTCTCTCACACACACACACACACGCACACACACACACACGCGCACGCACGCACACGCACACACACACACACACACACACACACACACACACACACAAAAAAGCTGTAGCTACTAACAACAAAATCACTGACGAATAGTGTGATAACTGCTCAGACTGTCCCTCTGAATGAGATAAAAATGAACCGGAGGTGAAATTAACTGCCGCCAAATGTAATGACATCTTCAGAGAGTAGGCTACCGCTTTTTATTAATAAAAAAAAACAAGCACCTGTCTGACGATATCACTGCATTATTTTTTGAGTTATTACGTTATCCGGGAGTAAATATGTTGGTGCTGGTAGGCGCCGACAAAAAGCAAAAAAATTGCATTGTGTTTTTGATCCCATTTTAAAACAAAAAATCCCAATCAAGAGGCATCTGTAACCACTGGGGACTCCAAATGGCCAAAGTGATTTCAGACAGACAGCTGGAGGCTCAGGTGTACAGGATCAGAGGTTCTCGCACTTGATTTGGGTGTCAGCGCAGGAAGGCTCCACTACTCCACTTCGTTGGGGATGTCTGTTTTGTCCTTCTGGATGATGGGCAGAGGGTGAGCCTCGGTGTTGAAGACCCAGTGGTCGAACGGTAGGTGGTCGTCGTCGGAGAAGAGCAGGTAGAGATACCTGAAGGAGACAGAGGGGGAAAGAGTTTATTTAACACACAGTTACATTCTACAGTGGTGGTGTATCAGCAGGATCACAGCTGTGGCCATCAGGAGTTACAATGAACTTTTATAGATACAAATATAAGCCCAGATATTGTGATCAGGGGCTCTTCTTTCGCAGCACAAGCACATTTTTCCACCTCACACAGCCCTTTGGCACCTAACGCTGCTACACCTACAGTATAATGAACCAAAATAGCAGGCGCACTTGGAGACGCACACGACCTGCGGATTTGCGCTGGTCGTTGATGTTGCGCCATTTAAAAAATAGCCCCTACGACCACAAAAATACCTTTTGGGAAATAAAAATCTATCAACAAAAGGGGAAAAAAACAATCAAAGTCTGACATTTTTGTTAAAAAAATGAAACAAGATTAGAAAGAAAACTAAGCAAACATGTCTCAAGTAAATCAAGGAAATTTAAGACCTGTTTTAAATATTTTAAGACCTAGAACAAAATACAGCGAATTTTAGACTTTTTAAGACCCCGCGGAAACCCTGAAAATACTAGTAACAGTCTTACAAATGATGATGATTCATGCTTTTATTAGTTCAAGGTTGGATTACTGTAATCAGTCCCTGCAGAAAAACGCGATTATGCGATCGCATAATTTAAAGCATAATCAGCCAAAGTCTGCGTATTCATGCGGGGGGGCCGCATTCTTTGAAATACGCCGCACTTTCGCCGCATAAATTGCCGATTTCTGCGCAAAATATGCGGGGCTTGCGTGATTTCATAACCCTGCATTTTGGTTGCAAAAAAGTCACATAATATATCTTAGCAGAAAGTTAAAAAATGTTGCGTTTTCTTCACACAAGAGCAGCCATTTTCCCCTGTTGCCATGGGAACGTTATGAAGTGACGTAATCACGCCGCATAATCAAGGATTTTTGCCCGCAACAATCACAAAAAAAAACTCTGCATTTTTCTGGAAGGACTGTGTAATGCTCTTTATGTTGGTATGACTCAAACCTCCATCTCACGACTTCAACTTGTGCAAAATGCTTTTTAACAAATACATCTAGACGTCCACACATCACTCCCGTTCTCTACGCCCTACATTGGCTCCCTGTGCGTTTTCAAGGCCTTAAATGGCCTGGCCCCGGAGTATTTGTCTGAGATTTTAACACTGCTTGAGCACAACCGGTCCTTGCGGTCTTCAAATCAGCTGGTTTTAGAAGTCCCAAGGTCGAGGTATAAATGGGGGGGGGGTGATGAGGCTTTTGCCCCGAGACTCTGGAACAAGTTACCACCTGATATTCTCACTATTACAGATGTAGCTTTTTTTTAGGTCCAAACTCAAAACCTATTTGTTTAGAATGGCTTTTAATACGTAGTAGTGAAGTGACAATTTCACTCTCCTGTTTCTATGTAACCTTTTCTGATTTTACTGTTTTTCTATGTTTCATTCCTTTTGATATTATTGAGATTATTATAATAAACGTGGATTGATTGATTGATTGATTGATTAGGTATCTAAAGGTTGCACAGCAAATAAGATCTGGTTTAATGTTACTATAGTTTGTAAGTGGACCTTGAGTTAAGATGTTTTTGTAAATCTATAGCTGAATTTGATATAAATGATCCAAAATAAAGTTCTAATAATAAATCTGCTGCAGGTTCTTGCTGAACATCTGCTTCCACGCAGTACAGACAGAAAATAATGTTTTATTTAAACAAAAAAGGGCGAAGATGACTTGTTTTGGGATATTTGGAGTTGTTATTTTTGTGTTCAGCTTTTGCAATATTTATCGGCAGTCCTGCCAAAAGAAAGAGGAAACAGATGTGGAACCGAGAGGGAAAGATGGGTGCTGCACCAGCTCAGACCAGTTTATGAAACTTGAAGTGATGAAATTCTGCGGTCCAATGTCATCAGACCTTATGAAACTACTCCAAAATAACATTATAGATCAAAGGAGGGGGTACGAAAGTCAAGCAAATGAAGTGAGTTTTTTGGACCAGCGCGATCGACTTCAGATTTCATCATGACGTTAATAATAAAAAATAATAATAAAAAAAGAAAGCAAATGAGTTGTTCAAGGGGAGTTTGTGGAGAAAATTCAGACTGAAGACGAGGGACGAAACTGATGACTCAGCAGAGGAGGTGCTTGCACACAAAGCTCTCAACCGCCACAACAAGACGCCATCCTCCTCTTCCTGCCAACAATTCGCAAAAAAGCAGTGAGCGATAGGAGGCAGACAGCAGTGTGAAGTATGGCCGTGTCCTTGGCAGCCGAAGGAAGATGGATACTGGAAGTGGCTCTGCACGATGCCAAGATCCCCGAGTAACATTAGGAGGATTAGACTCGTGGCTTTGCTGCTAAATGGGATTGATATTTTTTAAGGTCTGTCTCTGATATCGCGGATGTGACTGATGAGACCATCATTGTGCTGCTGTCTAGGCTGGTGGTCAATAACAGTCAGATTTTCCCTCTGCTTGTCCGTTTGCGTCTAATGGCACATTTGTTTTGTACTGCTTTCCCTGGAAAACAATTTATCATGCCAATAAAGATATTCACATCTCATTCTGACTTTTTCATGTTCAGGAGGATTTTGTGACACTGTTCAAGAGAAAAAAAACCCACTGATATCTGTATGTCACCGCCTGGTGGACCTGGGGAAGGAATCCAGACATCTTACTCTGAGTGTGTGTGTGTGTGTGTGTGTGTGTGTGTGTGTGTGTGTGTGTCTCTGTGTATGTGTGTTTTTGTGGTGTAATCATGAGTAGAGGTGACGCTTGTTAAAATTTACTGCCTATAAAAAAAGCTGGATTGGATGGCATCTGGCCACCATCAGGCTCTGATAGGCTAACCTTGACTTCCTGTCAACAGCTGTCCAGTGTGGGAAAGAAGAAGAGGAGAGGAGGGGGTGAACGGGGGGATGCAGGAGGCCATAAAAATGGAAGTAAAAGAAACAGAGAGGAGGATACATTTGGAGGAAGAGTTTAAAAGCTTTGCTGTTGCATCCCAAATGATTGAATACAATCTGTGCGTTTGTATTTCTGTGCTTGTACTTTGAGAGCAACAAAAAGCCTTGTTTTGTTCAATTCCTTATATCATATTATTATTATATAGACATGTCATTAAACGCCACTTCTGACAGCTTGTGTAAGAACAGGTAACAGGGTGGTGAAGGTTAGTTGACTTAAAAAACAAACTGAAGAAGGAACACTGTTGCATGCAGAACATAGTTGATTTTTGATGATAATTCATTGGTCTACAGCAACTACTCCAAATACTTTCTGGTTTCCTTCGGCTTCTATAATAATGAATTGGATATATTGTGGGTTTTGGACTTTTGGTCGGACAAAACAAGATGCATGAAGGCGTCAGCTTCTACTCAAGTAAACGGAGACGAACATAAATATGAACATATATATTTTCTGTGTCCGCCCCGTGATTCGAGTCTGCTCCAACATTTAAGGGGTGCTTCCTTGGCCCATGCTACATATTTCCACCACGTTTCATGGAAATCTGGCCAGCAGTTTTTCCGTAATCCTGCTACAGACAAACCTTGGTAGAGGTAATGAATGAACACATGAATATTTAAAGAAAAAATACTGCAAAATTTGTACTCAATATTTTACTGTAGCTAAAAAGCATAAAAAATAGTCTACTTGATTGTATTAAAAGAAAGATATTTTGTGTCTCCTCCATAAACACACACACACATATAAAGCACATATACCACACAGATATTTACACTTGTTAAACTGTAGTTGTAGTTTTTCTGTCTGTCTTCCTGAACACAGTTGGAGAGCCATCTGAGAGGGAAAGCCCTATTAGCCACCAGACATCACACTGTGTGGCTGACAACACATTTAAAGAGCCATTTAGCCGCACGCACGCACGCACGCACGCACGCACGCACGCACGCACGCACGCACGCACGCATTTTAACAATGGTACCTCCAAAGATACACTCTGAAGGTGGGGGTCATAGTTTTTTTTTGTGTCGTATAACATCGTAAAAAGGATGACGTTGAGGTGACAATCACTGTCAAAAATCACATTTTGTTTTACCATTGAATGCAAAGATACAGTGTGTGCATCCTCAAGGACTAACAAACATGTTTTTTGGGGTGTTTTGTTAACGTCGGCCTACAGCCTGCATCTAATCTTTTACTGCTATATTTAAATGTCTTGTCGTTACAAACTGCTGTCCCCTACAGCTGATCAAAACGTGCATCTTGTCACTCCAGGTGCTCGTGTTGTGCTTGTGAATCATATCATGTAGTGGTTGAACATGGAAATATTGCTCTACAACTCCACCAGAGGTGAATAACTCCACAGGTTTAATAGCAGTATAAATATGTTCAACCCTGCTTTTGGTTCACGACCCCTTAAAATGAAGCCATGTTGGGGTGTCCTCGTGGTCTAGAGTTTAAGCACCATGTTATTGCAACATCCAACCACTGTCCAAACAGGGACTTTTGTCATATATCATCCCCATTGCTCTCTCTCTCCCTCTCTCTCGTTTATTTTTCAGATCTCCACTCAATGTTATCTGATAAAGAAATACAAATGCTTTGTGTTTGTGACGTCTCTGTCAGTTTGGGGATGCAGGGGCCTTGCCTCTCCATAAAGTGCAATGACAGCACATTCATAAGAGGACAGAAGTGGAGGAGTGTGCGTGTAAAGATGCTCAGTTTGGGAGTCTTACTTGAGTGTCTCGGCCAAGAAGAAGCTTTGCTGTACGTCGTCGTGGTTGGGAGTTGAAGCGTAGACATCTCTAATGCCGCTGTAGCCTCCTTCTACTTTACAGTGCTGCTCCAAGGCCTGAGTGTGGGACAGTGATAGAGACGCACAACAGAAAGAGAGAATGACAACATCAACCAAGCTCTTCCTGTGCTTAAAATATCACTAAACCCCAGGGCGGATATTTGCTAAATATAGTTAAATAAATTCACCTCCTGTAAGCTTCCTTCCTGATTTGTGTTGTTTTTTGTGGAAAAACCTGCTCTTTAAGTGCAGGTTTCTCACATGCTCAAAGTTGAAGTGAAGTGCCTTACTTACTTTACTTCAAAACCTCTAAATTTCATGTGCAGTATGAAAACATTTTTGTCCAAATTGCTCTTTCTAAATACAATGTGACAAAAAGCAATACAATGACTGTTGTACCTGAACAGCCTCCCAGCCCCACTCCCTGTATTTGGGGTCGTGGGTGAACCTCCACATGTACAAGTAGGTCTCTATGACCTCGGGACGGAGGATGAAGTATTTCTCGTTCTGGCGTGTGGCGATGGCCTCGACCCCGCCGTCGAAACGGAACGCTTCTGGTCCCAGCTTCAAAGCTGCAGAGGAGAAAGAATATTGTCGATACAAAGCAGCATACTTCGTTCTTTTGTTTCTCGCCAGTGTCTTTGTCTGCAACCGACTTTGATCTCTCTGTCTCAAGAAAGATTCTCGGAGCTCAGTCCTGGAGACCCCGTCGCCTATCGTTTGGATCAAAACCCACTGTCTAGTCCGCCAGCCAGCTTCTCTCTGTGCCAGGAACCCACCTGGACCCTCACCTGCCTACTCAATCTGTTGCACATTTCTTGTCTGTGAATCAACTGCTTAACTCACTCTCTCTCGGTCCGATCTGCTTTTAACTACAGAAAATCTGACACAAACGAGTGACCAATGCAATGGAAAACCAGAACTATTGTAGTGTTTACCGTCTTCTGTGTGTTCGTACTTACCGGTCCTGGCGTAAGACTCGTGACACGTCCGGGCAATCTCGGCGGCCTGCTCCATCTGGTGTCCCGTCTTCTCGCTGGGCGCTCCATCAGCACCCAGAGCGATCATACCCCCTGCGAAACAGGTCAGGTGACCCATCTTATGCTCCAGCAGACCCCCCTTCCACTCCGCTATGTAGGTCAGCCCGCCGCTCGACTTCCTTATCAGGTTAGTTTCTATTGCCTGAAAGACAAAGAGTTTTTTTATTAGGGGTGAGTTGTTCCTTACTCCTAAATCCTGAAAGTGATGATGAGTCCAACATTGGTCCCATAACATGTAGTCATCCTCTTCTCATCACCAGCTAAATCTAAGAGTGTTAGTCTCCCTTTGCCAGACCTTCCTCCACAGCGCTGCGGAAGTGGGTCTAGGGGCTAGTCCACACAGCATTCCTGGATGGGAGAAAAACGTGCTCTGGTTTACTAGCATGTCTTTAAACCAATCACAATCGTCTTGGGCGGCACTAAGCGCTGGACGGAGATGAATCTGGGATCGATGCGTAGCACTCAAAATTTAGAGATGTATATTTGGTGTACTGACCTTTAACACAGCACAGGTTGTAAAGAACAGACACAGGTTATCATATCAGTAATTATATCACTGCTGTGACTCAGATAATCACCCTGTTGCTGCTCTCTCTTCCCAGGACTCTTCTTGGTAAATAAATCAACAATGCCTATAAGCCTTGAAGATCAGGAGGGATTATGGGTAAAGTATCCCTGCATGGTTAATTCTGCATTTTAGTTGCCGTGTAATATATTTGCTCCTCAGGGTGTTACGGAAAAACAATCGGAGAGTCAGCTCTCTCCAGCTGAGACCCGTCACTTGTCACCACATCTTAAGTTGACAATTTGTTTAAACCAGAGAAAAGCTGTCTGCGTGTGTGTGTGTGTGTGTGTGTGTGTGTGTGTGTGTTTGTGTGTGTGTGTGAGAATCTATTCACTTTAGGATTCTGTAGATTCATCTGCTCCCTGTCTTTGTCTTCTTATACAAAAAAAGTGCTTTCTCTGTATGTGCCATCATCTTCCAATCTGCTCAAACTCACTATCTGGCTCCTCAGGATTAAAGACGGAATACTAAATATTTGAACATTTTGGCATAGCAGCGTTTGAAGTGAAAGATAGTAAACTATGACAAAATTGCCACTTTAAGCAAAAATAAAAGTCAAAATTAGTCAAGCAGAACCTAATTTAGTCAAACACCAGTTACAATCTCGAAATAGCCATCGTAACAGGGTCATCATTTACATGATTGCTTCCATTATCTCATGATGAGCAACAGCTTCAAGGTTATTTGGGCGACTAAAATCCTTTAATATCCACCCTGCAGGGAGAAATAAATACAACAGCAAGACCACTTTTTAATCTCTAAAGATGACCTCATGTCTGTGGTCTGCTATTATCAAGCACACATGTATTACCCATGCAGCTCCCTATCTGTAAATAACATCTTCAAACATTCAACCATTCAATGACAACAACTTCCAATTGGAAGTCACCGGCAGTAAATTATAATACATTCATAGTGTACTAGTGCTGATCCATGTAGTGTTTACATTTTCACATATTGATATGTTGATGTCGAAATTGAAATAAAGTGCAATGTTGCATCACATTCAGCCATGCGACAGGCCGCAGTTTTTTGGATGTTTTCAACACCTGGGGTCCGTTTCAGGAAGGAGGTTTTAACAAACTCTGAGTGTAACCCTGAACTCTGAGTTGATTTACCCTGAGATGGGAAACTCAGAGTTTTGGGTTCCAGAACAGCTGGAGTTGGTTCAATCAACTCAGAGTATGTTCACGCGCGTGCGCCACCACAATAAAAAGGCAGCATGAATGGAGCCATGATACTACGATTCACCATGGTAACAACCACAAACAAATGGGTCGGCGGAAATACTCATGCGCACAAACAGCGAGTTTGAACTGGTTTGAACATGCATTTCGTTAAAAAAGCAAGACAGCGGCTGCTGCTGCAACAGAGAGAGAATTGGTGTGGGAGAAAATTGCTGCTCAAGTCAATGTGTACGCATTAAGTGTGTATTAATTTCATATTTAATCATAGTTAACTTATAATATTACTGGTGAAAACTGGAATTGTATTACACCTATAATTTCATTTAGGTGCAATCCTGCGGGCGAAAAAGTAAGCACTTTGGGCTGCATGTTTGTATGAAAGGTGCGATATAAAAGTTAATGGGCCCTATTTTAACGATCTAAAACGCAAGTATGAAACGCAAAACTGCAAGTAGCTTTGTGGGCGGATCTCGGGCGCTGTTGCTATTATACCGGCGGGATAAATGAGTCTTGCGCCCGACGCAAATCTAAAATGGGTTGGTCTGAAGTAGCTAGGTGTGGTTTGGGCGTAACATGAAAATAACCAATCAGAGCGTCATCTCACATTCCCTTTAAGAGCAGGCGCGCTATTTCCATGGCGGATTGCTATTATGACGGCTGATTTGCCTGGCACACGCCAGCGGGAGCTGTCTGAGATGCGGCAAAGTAATAAATGCCCGTCTTGACCGGGTGACAATGTCGCTGTGGCCCCTCGGGCGCATCTCCTCAAGTCTGGAGAGGATTGCTGCAGCCATGGAGCGTGGGCCTCCAAACGCACCACCTGCACCTGTTGTGACCTTTCCTCTTCTCCCCTACTCCATCTCCGTCCACCCGCTCCATCAGGAGCGCATCATGCATTACTCCCGGACCAGATCCCGCCGTAGTTCAACATCACGTCTCCTTAACTCGTCTAATATTTCCTCATTTATGTCATCAACACATCCATGATTCATGGAAATGTTGTGTAAAACACAACAAGCCACAAAGAATGCTGCGACTTTTTGAGGACTGTACTGTAAAGTTCCTCCTGTTCTATCCAAACACATGAAGCGCATTTTCAGTAATATTTTCCTTTGTAATTATATATGGTTTGCAAAAATGGGAACTGCTGCGTCCGTTTAGATGAGAGATGTGTATGCGCGTTGTGCCCACACTACATTATGGCCAAGCATGCACCCCTAAAATAGCATCTGAATAACGCGCTACTGACTTTAGACTAGCGCCACCGACTTTACACCAAGTTTTTCCTGGTCAGTGGCGGAATTGTTTTCTGAAACTGCAGAATAGCACCAATAACGTTTGCGCCGGAACACGCCTCCTCTTTTAGCTGAACCGCCCCCGGGAGCGCAAATACATTCCCTAATTTACCGACGTGCGTCTGTGGAGGGAAAAGTCTGCTGTGCGTCGGATGCAAAATAGGAATGATACATGATACAACGGTGCACAAAGGCAATTGCGCTGAGTGCAAGATAGGGCCCAAAAAGTTATAAAGTTGTCTGAAACTAAGAATAATTCAAAAGTCACAACAACCTTGATTGAGATGTCTGGTGTGTATGTGTTGTTAGCAGTGTGTGTGTGTGTGTGTGTGTGTGTGTGTGTGGTTTACCTGCAGGGCATCATAATACATCCTCTTGCCCTCCTCGTCAGTCTTGTCAGACATCAGCCAGGCCTTGAGGAGGTATTCATAGAAACTGTCACCTAGGCCACCCACGGAAACGTGATCTGCAACACACAGATGAACAAAGATTATATAAAACACGCACACACACGTGCACATGCACACACACCTCCTACATGTATGCTGCTTTAGATTACAACTGTTGGACCATCCATAGCTCATCCTCACATGACACAGGGTGAGATATATGTGTGTGTGTAATAATAATAAAGGGAACACAGCTACAGTCTGTGATATACTACAGTATTATATGTGTGTGTGTGTGTGTGTGTGTGTGAGTGTGTGTGTGTGAGAGAACAGGTTGTTATCGTAGGTGAGCTCCAGCCAACCGAGCTGAACTTTTGCATTTGCCCTGCTGATCGCCAGTGAAGGCTCATCCATATGCATGTGTCATTAATAGAGTCCAGCCCTGTTTGTGGAGCGCAGAGATTAAATGTCAGCTGTGATCATCTTGAAGCGAAAAGAAAGGAGGCAGGTGGTGAAGATTGGTTTTGAGCCGATAAGAGTACCTGCCGTCCTGCGAGTTCATTATCAAAACCAGGAGCAAGAGCACCGCGCCATCGAGAGAGATGACACGCTTAAAATAGAGCGGTCTGATTATAGAAGTCACAAAAGGCAATTACAAATTCATGTATAAACATATTTCTGATGCATACTTTGAAGCAGAGAGAGAGGGTGGAAACTATGACTCAGCATTCCTTATCCACCCATGGTAACATAACAGCTGTTCGGATTAAACATAAAAAAGCTGAAACATGACTTGGTTTTCTGTGTATGTACAGCATATGAAAGACACGGGAGGATTTCTGTGAGGCTGTGGTTGAGAGATATTTTTCAACAACATTAGGCTGCAAACATCCCCAGGTCATAATTTATTTAACAAATGCATTCCCATCACTATTGCATAATTTTTCTCTAGATGAAAAACCCTCTCTGACTAAAACAAGCATAAAAAGAGACTTTATTTTTGTGAGTGAGGATTTGTTCTGTTAAAACTTGCTGTTTCTATTCAGCATTTCTAATTGAATATGTCATCATTTGCATAAAATACTTGGATAAAAAGCACAGATACTGGCTGAGGTTAAGAATGTCACTAAATGCCAACAATTATAATGTGCTGTCAGTAATTTTTATTCAATGTTTTAGGCATCAGATAATAAAAGGTAAGCAGACCAGAGGTGCAGGTCCATATTTAACCATCACAGATACTAAAAGCCCTCCAATCAAGGGCTGGGTATCAAAAACAATACCAGACAGGACTCTAATAAACTCTGAGGCATACCAGTGGGTATTAAAAATTCAATAATAAAACTGTATCAAAAAGCATTTCTCATTTAATGTCACGACTTTCTTGTGGAAATCAAGCCAAATATGCCCTGATTTTTGACAGAACAGTGACTGGCCTGAACAAACATGATAGTTTTATAAGGTGAAATGAGTATTTAAGCGTATCAAGCATGAAAGGTTATTAAGTTTCATTCATTTCAAAACTGAAACGCTCACAAGCTTGAAGTCTCAGCAGATCATAACAACTTTAGAGACACAACTTTAGCTTTTGTGTTGATTTTCAATTTCCTTTTTCCACCTCTGCATGCGTCCTTCCCTATTTAGTCAAACACCACCGTCTCAAAACAATAAATCACTGAGAACATGATGTGTCTGTACTATTTTGTATGCAGACACGGTTTCAAACAAAGTCAGTTTTTAATCTATTATCGGTCTAATTTGCCTAATCTCTGCAGTTCTTGGTAGGTGGCAGAAATGAAAACACAGCAGGCTGAAGGATCATTTCTCTGATGTTCCCGATGTTGTGTTTAGGCTCCTGGGGCTCCATACTTCCAGGCATTATTTAGTGAAAAAGCCCATTAAAGATTTGGATAAACTGCCACTGAAAATTGGACTTTCATTTGACAGGTGATGATAAATATTACTCAGATGTTACTCTGGTTCTGTTGAACATGCATGTTAAGTTAGCTTTGCCAAAACATTTAAGGATTGGTTCGACGTTTTGGGAAATATGCTTATTTTTTTTATTTACAGAGAGTTTGCAGAGAGACACTTACATTTGTCCTTTAAATATGAGGCTAATGCCTTGAGATGGTCAATTTAGCATAGCATAAAGACTGGAAAGAGCACCCCTAAAAGCTTACTAACTAACATCGTATATCTTGTTTGTTTAATCTATACAAAAAAAAACAATAATTTGTGGTTTCGAGGGGTTATGTGCCAGACCATTTCCTGGGAGCAGTGACTTCCTGAAGTCTCTGTTAGTGATGACAATGCTAATCGTCTCCTGGCTGTAGCTTCATATTTAATGTACAGACAATTAAGTGGTGTCAATCTTCTCCTCTAACACTCTGCAAGAAAGCGAATAAGCATATAGTCCCAAAAAGGTCGAACTGTTCCTTTAAGAACTTGATAATTTGATAGTAGCTATGTCGAGGCTTGTCACTTTCAGTTTGTTTTGAAGTCCTGCTCTCCGGTGGTTAAAAATCGCTTAAAGCTGCTTTTAGAATGGGTTGAAAAATAGATTGCAATATGAAGCCCTTCTCCTGCCACTTGTCAATGTCAATTTCATTATATCTACTCAGCTGGCAGTTTTCAGCGACATATGACACATGGCATTAGAAGAGACTTTTACTGTGGGTTCTTCCTCCAAACTACACCTCAGACCCCTTCTCTATTGGTCTATATACACACGTATATATTGCGCCGGATGTCCCTCATTTAGGCCGGATGTCCGTTACCATTAAGATTTATTTATTTATATTAGGACAATGCACATTAATCAACATTTCTGTAAATGCGCCAATGTTAGCCAGTCGGCTAATTTTCAACTGTAGTCCTAGTTGCATGCATGTCTTTATGGTGGGAAGAAACCGGAGGAAACCCACGCATGCACGGGGAGAACATGCAAACTCCACACAGAAAGGCCTGGGTTCGAACCCAGAACCTTCTTGCTGTGAGGCAGAAGTGCTAACCACTGAGCCACCGTGCTTACCTTGGAACGTACACGTTCCACCAAAACAAGTTCCTTCCCGAGGCTATTTTGCATAGGCGCCGTTGCTCCATCCGCCGCCCAAGATGATTGTGATTGGTTTAAAGAAATGCCAATAAACCAGAGCACCTTTTTCTCCCATCCCGCAATGCTGTGTGGACTAGCCAGACCCTCCTCCGCAGCGCTGTGGAGGAAGGTCTGGCAAAGCGAGCCTACTTCTCTATTAAACATCTCTCGTTCTGTAACTTCTAGGGCTGGACCCGAATATTCGAATATTCGTTCGGTGGGTTGGTATTCGATTTTAAAATTTGACATTTGAATATTCGTTTTTTTTTTATTTTTTATTTTGGTTTATTTATTTTCTGCATTTATCTCTCGTTCACACTCCAGTCCAGTTGGTGGCGGTAATGCACATTTTAGTTTGTTTGCCAAACGCCAATAAACTAGAAGAAGAAGAGTCGGTACACGATGACGCCCACTTCGAGCATTTAGCAAGCTGGGCAGAGAAGCTAGCGGCGATAAAAAGTGCGGAAATTGAAAACTGTTTTGCGTTTTTCCGTTGTGATTCGGCCAGAAACTTCAACAATGTGAGGCGAAGAGATCGTTTTGGAATATAAAGCTCGGATATTACATTTCCTCGGACTCTTGGGGATTTATGAAAATCAAGTTTTGGTCAAAATACCACTTTGTTGCTGAAAGGACAACGACAACAGGTATGCATGCACTCTCGGCTGCGCAGATTATGGCTGAGTTGTTGTATTTTCTTTTACTTTGTACGAGGTGTGTACATGGCTGTATATTTTGAAGA
Organism: Perca schrenkii; assembly: GCA_025617405.1. Classification (NCBI taxonomy): domain Eukaryota; kingdom Metazoa; phylum Chordata; class Actinopteri; order Perciformes; family Percidae; genus Perca; species Perca schrenkii. The sequence continues at coordinate 26,823,048 of CM046804.1, read as the reverse complement.
TTTAATGCTTTAAAGTTATAAAAACACTCATGAGTGGAAGTTTTATCGAGGTTACAGCGACGTCACAAAGTTTCCCGTTGACGAGACGGTGATCCTTGAGAGGTTAAAAGTTTATTAATTCTGAACGCGTCTGGCCTGTCTATCTATATTGCACCAAATACGACACTGCTGCACTCCCTTGTGAAGTCGTTTGGATGAAAGGTTCTCAAAATAATCAACATGCAAACAAACAGACAGACACATAGAGATTCCTGCCTTTATTAGAGATAATAATATGTTCAGCCCCCTCTCTCCGAAGCTTCGAATATTCGATGCTCATTACTACCGAAGCTTCTAAGCTCAAAAAATGGTATTCGGACCAGCCCTAGTAACTTCATATGTTCCTCTACTTTTCCTCTCCAATAGCCCCGTTCTCTCCTCTTCCTCACCTCTCCATCATTATCATCATTACCTTTTCAGCCACACCGTTTGAAGCGTCTGATAATCGATTCAAAATGATACGCCGTTACCACATGATAGGTGAAATAATCAAGCCTGCATGTACCCAAATGTATTTCTATATTTCATATGTTCTATAATGTGTTATTATGATCGAGGGAGAAGGTCACAGGAAGGCAAAGAGGCCCCTATGCGTGCGATGGTGACATCTGGTTCAGATGTTTAAGTTGATAATAAATTAGAGTAACTGATTGAGGAACTAAGTGACTAAATGATTGAGTAACAAATGGCCTTTTGAGGGTCTACAGCAGGGGTCGGCAACCTTAGGCACGCGTGCCACCATGGGCACGCGGGACCTTAACCAATGGCACGCTGGCAATATGTGTGCAAGAGAGTTATTGATGTGTTGAAATCATGGTTGAAATGCTGAAGCACTCTCTCATCCGCATGCCAAATTAACGTTCACAGTTGCCGACCTCATAGGTGCCGATACCGTGGGTGCTCCGGAGCTTGGGCACCCACGGAAAATACTGAGCACCCACGTGTGCCAGACTGCCAGTTCATTTTTAATTTTATATTAAACATTGCAGGTGGTGCTAAGTGTGATTGGTCATGTCGGTGGCATTGATTTATAATTTCCCACAAAGCTGATTAAACTTCTCATCCCCAATTCTATCTGTGAGAAGTGGCGCTGTCCTGAGTTGAAAGATAGCTTACTTTACGGCGTGTGTGTTCGTGTCGGCCGCTGTCCATTTCCTAAGGTTCTGAAATGCAAACATTATTGACTACTTTTTTTTTTTTTAAACTGTGTGCGCGTGTGAGCACCCACGGAGGAAAACATAAATCGGCGCCTGTGCGCAACCTGTTATTTACTGTAGTTTGATTGACTCGTATCTCTGACTGGGAACAGTACAAAGAGGATAACCAACGGCCGCTGGGGCAGATGAACTAACGCTAGTCTCGTTACTGTAAGGAGGCTACAATTGAACCTTCGTGAGTTAAAAGCCAATACTTATCAATGCACTCACCTGTGTAAACCGGCATCAACATGTAGAAAGTGATATTTCAATCTGCTCTGTCTGCTCAGACCACTCTTGTCCACCGCACTCTAGTTTTACGCAAACACAGCTCTACTCTGCAAATAGCTAATTTTCACAAAACAAGCTAAAAAGAAAAGCTGTCGGTTTGTAGTCTATTTATCTTAGTTTGCAGGGAATCTTGAAATTTGGACAAATTCTTATAAACTTAAGCTGTCTGAAGAAACCATCCTCTCCACTGGAGCGTAAATATGGATGCATTATAAGACCAAAACAAATACATGTGGCTACTTAAAATGCACGTGAATGACGCTAATCGTTATGTTCTTCTTCATTCTTGATAATGATGCTGGTTGTGTTATTATTATTTTGCCACAGCATCGTTTCATTGAAAATGATTCATACAGGACCTGCTTATCAGTCCATTCATCATTAAAGCTGGGCTTTTCCACAACTTTTCAGCTTCAGGCTCTTTGACAGTGATATTTTTTGTCAGCCCATTTTCCACCAATCAGGACTGCATACTAAAACCATGTTTCCATAATAATAATATACAATAATAATAATTACAAGGTCCTGATTATTACAGATTCCCTGGATATTACATTTTGATGTGATGTCATAAAAAAAAATTCATGTTAACATGGCACACTAATAAACAAGAAATTTTGAAAAGGGCCCTTCATATCAAAAAGGTTGCCGACCCCTGGTCTACAGGATGCTTGATTCTATTAGAGTAGGGGGACCTGTCAGCATTAGGATATTATCATGGATGAGGGTTTCCAGATGTGAGTTTCAGAATCTATAAGACTGTCAGTGATCCGAAGTTCGAGGAGAACACTTTGGTCTGTGCAACAGTGCATGGCTAGGTGTTCTTCCTCATGAGAATCTTGTTCAATATTGAATAAAGCTGCCTATAATCTGAAATCATCGGAGTCGTCATCTTTGAGCATCTCCATCATTCATTTCCAGAGAGTTCCATCTCTCACCACAAGCTGTCAGAAAGGCAGCCATGTGAACGGACACATGGAAGATAGGGAGTGGGAAGTAAAAGAACAAATGTGACCAACATTTTGAAATAAATATTCCAAATTTCTAAATTGTCAAAAACTGAAAGCTGCCTCACCATAAGACCTGCAACTATTGATTACTTTCACTGCCCACTGACACTGATAAACTGCTGACTATTCTCTCAATTTATCGTTCGGTGGAAAACAAATAAACATTTTTCTTTATCCATATGCCAAAGCCAAAACTGATGTATTCAAACTGCACCAAACAGCTCAAAATCAAAAGAGATCTCATTTCTTGAGTTATAAATCGATTATCAAAAGAGTTACTAATCAAGTTTGTATCGATCGACTAATCCATTCTTCGACTTGTTATTTGAGCTCTACTGACCATAGAAGGTTTTTTAATTTTTTTTTTTTTAAGATTATTTTTTGGGGGCTTTTTCCCTTTATTGTGTAGAGACAGTGGATAGACATGAAAGGGGGAGAGATGGGGGGATGACACGCAGCAGGTCTGATTCCAACCCGCGCCGCTGCGGGACTCAGCCAACATGGGGCGAACGCTCTTACTGGGTGAGCTAGACGCCGCCCCCATAGAAGGTTTTTAACAAAAAGAAGTCAGTGGATCTGACAGCTCTATTAAGGAGCTCCATAAAAAGTGGCATGAGATCATTTTTCACAATAATTGGGGGCGAGTTCATCACTCTTAAACTTCTCAAATCTGTGTGGGAGCCAGTAAAGTGATTATAATATCAGAAGGACATTTGTATTCCTGGTTTTAGATCAGTACAAATTACAGGTGTAGGGCAGTTTTCTTTGAAAGAGCAGCATTAAGTGCAGTAATCCAGACAAGTGGTAATTTGCATGCGTAAGTGTCATCTTGGGTATGAAAAAGTCCAATCTCTGTGACATTCTTTGAGTGATAAATGCAAATTTCATCAATGTTTCTAATATCTGCCTCAAAGTTCAGGTTACTATTAACCCAACGATTTCAGCCTGTCATTTTCACTTTAATTACACTGTATTTAAATGTGGAATAACCATGCTCTGTTTCATTTGTATTCTTCTGCAGGAAATCATGAGCAAGTCTTGAATTTGTGTCTGCAAAACTTATAGGGCAGAAAGCAATCCGCCATGTTTTTTACAGTCAGTTAATAAGGATGGTCGACTGTGTTAAAAAGTGCTCAAAGCAGTATCCCATAACACACTGACAACTTAAATCCGCTTTGATGTGAGCAGCTGGAATATCTAGGACCTAGAAGAGAAGCGGGAGCAGCACTGAGCCCGTTTTCCTGCATGTGTCTAGTAGAAGCTTGTTTTAACAGGGCTTAGTAATTGTATCTTAACGATAAAATCAGTTGTCTCGAAAAACTTTTCTTTCAGCATTTAGCCAAAAATACAAACACAGGAGAACAAATACTAGTTGGCACAACATTTAAGACTCCTGAGCTGAACAGCAGTGTTCCCACTCAGGAAGAAAAGGAAGACATTGGATGTGATAAGAGGGTTGAGGAGGACTTACGTTGGCCCCACTGGCCGCTGTTGGGGTTCAGGTAGTTGGGGTACAGCCCCTGGGGTTTGTCCAGGCGATTCAGTACTTTCCGGATGTTCATTACCTAACGATTAAAGAAATAAACCACTAAGCGCAATTCAAACACCACCAAGTGAAAATGCAGTATGTAAAAGGATTGTATGAAACGCTAGGAGAAGACAGAAGCCGTTACAAATTTGACAGAATCAACATCCCTGTTGGGAAATAAGGTAAAAGGGTGAAGAGTCTGGTTTGTACTTATTTTTGCTTACATTAAAAACACCTTTGACATTACAGACACTTCTAAAGTGCAAGAGTGCAAGTGGAAATCCTGAGCAAATGCAGCCATAAACTGTGAAAAACAAGCAATATCATCTATTCTCATGTGTGTCTGTTACCTTCGTGGCAAACTCAGGATTCCCTGAGAGTTTGCTGAGGTGCATGAACTCCAGATGCAGCGTGCCGTACTCTGCCAGGATGCTGCTGCCGCCTGACGCCCAGGGCCAGTTTCTACCAATACCACTGGACAAAGACAGAGGAGACAGAGGTTTCTGTTTAGAACACAGGACAACAAAGAGACTGAAGCACGGGGCTGCAGTTTTGGAGATGATCTGACATCTTTTTTTACAAGCACTCCCATCTCAACTTATGTTTTATATTAATTCCTACTAATAATACCCACAATTACTTTGTTAGCAAAGACACAAGCATACAGAATTAGTCACGTAAGGAAAGCAATTCATGTGCACACAGAAAACCGGCTTGTCTCGATATTAAGCCACAGCTGAAAAGAGGCGATAAGTCCTCAAAAAGTCAGCTCAAGCCTCTCAGTGACTCAGCAGTAATACTTTTTGTGAAGGCTACGAAAATGTTACCGCAGTGTACACGTTATTTTAGAAATCAGTCTCTTGCTTTAGTGACATTTACAAATCGAGTCTCAAAATGGATACCGACTACTGACACTAAAAGCTATCTTCACACTCCATCTGTCATATTTATGGGTGCATTTGTTTAGTTGGTTTCACACACTTGACTTTGGCAGCACTTTATATCCTTGCCGGGGTCTCGAGGTCAGTCAATCAGAGCTTAGGGACCCCACCCTCTCCCCCGACGTTGCCTGTAGTGACGATGAAGTTGACTCGACTCTCAGGCCATATGTGAGAGTTATCAACCTCTGGCATGCTTGACAAGGACAGAAGACTTAGCAACACGGTGTGTGTGTGTGTGTGTGTGTGTGTGTGTGTGTGTTAGATCATTAGAGCCACTGACAGATCACTTCCAGACTAAGGACTGATGACTCTGGTGGCGATGCTTCAAGTAACTACTCATGAATACATATTAACAATTCACTACGCTGTGACACACACACACACACACACACGCAAACACACACAAGGAAGTGTGCACTACAACAACTCCACATGGACATGTGGACATGAGCTGCACACTCATGTGAGACATCCAAAAAATAAGAAAAAAAGGAGGAGGAGGAGAAGGAGTGTGAATTGGGAGAAGTGCCATGCACGCATATTGCTTCAAAGAGGTGGATGAACATACTAATTATCCCCCCTTCAACTCATCACGCTGCACAAGCCATAATTTGTTTCCCATTACACCATGGATTTAATCAAGTCAACCAGACACAGAGAGGACCACCGCAGCATCAGGCAGCGAGCAGAGATCAGGGTCAGAGAACATAATATGGTGAAGAAAGACCCTGTCACTGTAGGGTAGACCTGATTAAGTTGGGAGCTCTGTAGTTTGTTAGCTTTAACCTGATGCAGACATATTCAAGTCTATGATTACCTGCACAAAAAGTTGAATGTATTGTTAAATCCAAAATATACAGTGTGTTTTAGGGTTCCAGCTACAACATTAGTCCTTTATCTCCACAACACTTCCCCTCAGTCAACTTTTAGGCTTGATCTGTCTATCCATCTCTTTCAATCGTTTTATAAACCCTGTAATGAACAATAAATCCCTAATCTTGGATAGAGTGGAGGTAAACAGACACCTTTCCAACTCCCTTGCCAATCCCAATCCCCCCCGCCCCCCCAAAAGCCCCGCTGTGAGACAAACTAAATCCCCGTTAAGGAGAACAACATAAAAAGAAAGCAGGGAGAAGCTGCTGTGTAAACCAAACAGACACAAACCAACGAGGGGCAGATATAAAGTAAAATACTGGAGACGGCTAGATGAGGGTGTGTTTGGAATATCATTAATCTGGCCAGGGTGTCTGCATGTTTCAGAAAGTAACTAAGACTACTTGAGATCTGAAATGCCAGCTGGAACTTAATTAGAAAAAGAAGAAGTTTTAAAAACCAGAGCTGTCAAAACCCAGTCTACTTGTTTGATCACAGCTATTGAAGTTTTTTAAATAACTTGGGCAAAATACGACACTGGGAATTTACGTAAAGCTATAAAATGCTGTAACTTTTCAAAGAAATAAGATGAATAAAGGTTGCTTTCATGAACAATAAAATGCGCCGTTGATGGATTCAAAACAGTGAGGCATTTTGTCGCAACAGTCTTACTTTGTCTGGTATGACCAGTAGCTTAAGGTGGCTAATGTTAGCGAACGTTAGATAGATATCGCTGCACATCTGACATTATGAACCTGTTTCAATAGCTACCGAGGGGCATTCATGCCTGTTTTCGGATGGAAACTTGTTGTTGCAGGCACTTCCCGTACTGGGATTGGAAACTGGCATTCATCCACTGGAATCTAGCACAATAAGACATGTATTGCTCCATATGATGGGAGTCAGCTGTTGTGTTTGACTACTGATGCAGATGTCCTGGGTGGCCCAGTTTCCAGAGCACTGTTAACAACTAGCACGCTCTACATTTTCTCACGAGATGTAGCGAGAGTTATTTTGTTTGGTTTATGACCTCTCCTTGCACTATAGACTCTACTGCAATATTTTAAAAATACCGCACAGGTGTTCAAGGTTTGAGCAATATATCCTTACAGGAGCCTCAACTGACATTCATCCTAATTTTGAATTCACTATCTAGCAATGATATCCACTTTGTTTTGTGGCCTCAGTCGGCTTCATTTTCACAGCCAGGGGTATGAAGTGAAGATTCATATCAAAAGTTAGCTGAATACAAAGTCTCAGTTTGTTGAATTCTGTTCACTAACAGGAGGCAGAGTGGCGTCTCTCTCTTTGTCATCCTGCTTTACAGTAGTTATGTAACGCAGCACACTGTAAAACGATCAGTAATTCTCTTTGCAAACGTTAATTAAATGTTATGGTGACCTAGAACTAGAGGACTTTTTTTTTTTTAAAGATTATGCAAAGCTTAAACTGATTGAACTTTTTATAAATCAAGAGCTCAGGCAGTATCAGCCACCTCTGATAGCACAGACATGATGCAGTTTGTTTGGCGAATAGAAGCTCATGCCCATAGATTTTAATAAGTTTGCTTTGTCCATGTTTCATCCGGTTTTGTAACTATAATCATGAAGATGTGAAATCAGGCCAGTCACAATTAAAGGAATGATGTTTTTGGTTTAGTATTGCCTTTCTTTTGAACATTCTAGGCTATCACACTACAGTTTGTTTAAAGGTCCCATGACATGGTGCTCTTTGGATGCTTTTATATAGACCTTAGTGGTCCCCTAATACTGTATCTGAAGTCTCTTTTATATAGACCTTAGTGGTCCCCTAATACTGTATCTGAAGTCTCTTTTATATAGACCTTAGTGGTCCCCTAATACTGTATCTGAAGTCTCTTTTATATAGACCTTAGTGGTCCCCTAATACTGTATCTGAAGTCTCTTTTATATAGACCTTAGTGGTCCCCTAATACTGTATCAGAAGTCTCTTTTATATAGACCTTAGTGGTCCCCTAATACTGTATCAGAAGTCTCTTTTATATAGACCTTAGTGGTCCTCTAATACTGTATCTGAAGTCTCTTTTATATAGACCTTAGTGGTCCCCTAATACTGTATCTGAAGTCTCTTTCCCGAAATTCAGCCTTGACCAACTGCCACTTTGCTCATTTGAAAGCCATGATGTCTCTCTCTCTCATGGGTGGGCCAAATTCTCTGGGCGGGCAAAGCAGAGAAAGGGGAGGTAACCTTGCTCCTTATGACCTCATAAGGAGAAGATTCCAGATCGGCCCATCTGAGCTTTCATTTTCTCAAAGGTAGAGCAGGATACCCAGGGCTCGGTTTACACCTATTACCATTTCTAGTCACTGGGGACCATAGGCAGGCTGGGGGAACTCATTTTAATGTTAAAAAAACTCATAAAGTGACATTTTCATGCCATGGGACTTTAAAGGAGCATTTGGGTACAATTTCCATTAAAAAAGCCCAGCAGAAAATGTTCTTCCTGAGGACCCTGAAGCGCAATGGGCTCCCTCAGGAACTTCTGACGCCCTTTTATCGCTGCACAATTGAGAGCACCCGGACATACTGCTGCACCGTGTGGCACTCCAGCTGCACAGCAGCAGAAAGAAAAGGACGTGCAGTGGCTTGTCAAGACGGCCGAGAGAATAATTGGCTCCCCCCTACCAAACCTCAGTGAACTATACTCAAGCCGTCTTCTCACACGGGCCACAAACATCAGGCAGGACACCTCACACCCCAGACACTCCCTGTTCATCACCCTCCCCTTAGGCAGACTGAGAACCCCCAGCACACGCACAAACAGCTTCTTCCCCAGAGCTGTGAACATATTACAAAAACCATACACACATCCACACATACAAACATAAAAAATAAAATAAATAAATAAACATACATACACACATCTCTTACCCACTCAGTGCAATCGGACTCTGCGTTCACTGTTTTATCTATTTATTGAGAATGTGTTAGTGTGCAATGTGCATATGTGTATGTGTGTGTGTATATATATATATATATATATATATATATATATACATACATACATATATATATGTATATATATATATATATATACATACATACATACATATATATATGTATATATGTGTGTATTTTTATCTTCTTATACTGTATATGTATGTATGTATGTGCGTGCGTATGTATGTATGGATGTGTATGTGTATATATGTGTATATCTTTATCTTTTTACTCTATGCTGCTATTTGGAGAGGATTGCTCCAACAGAATTTCGTTGTATCGCATACAATTACAATAAAGATCCATCCATCCATCTATCCATCTATCTTAATCTCAGCAAGGACAAAAAATGCTTAAAAAGCTCAGGAAAGTGGAAATTTCTCTGAGCTTTTAAAGAACTTCAACAATGCCATGGCAACTGGAAAAACAAAGCTAACTCCATATGCTGAGCAAGATGATAAATGGACCTTGTTCTTTCAATTACTGTTTCCGAAGCCAAGAATGAAGTCCAATTGCCACGATGAAACAAGTTTTAGAAGCTACCAAACACTAGCTAAGATCTTACGTGGGATCAAACTGCAGATGCAAGGTAGTTGACCAAGTTGTTTTAAAGAAACCTACAGTATAAACATCCTGGGGCTTCTAAGAGACTTGTGAACATTATAATATAAGGAATGAACATTTCTTATACTTATCTCTGTCACAGCCGGACTATTCATGAATGCAGTTTAAAGAGCACTTCAACAACCTATAACGTGGGAATGTCTGTAAAGATAATCTGACATCATGTTCTCTGCCATGCTGTTCAGTCAAGAAACAACAAAAGGGCTCAAAGGCTCCGTGCAACAAATATGGATCCAAAGTCTTGACCTAGAAAAAACTGGGTCGTTACAGACAGATGCCACTGTGAATTATGCGGGTTCGCATCGGAGGACATATTCCAGTCCTCTTAAGGGTCAATCTGGTTTATCCTTTTGGGGGTGTCTAATCTTCTTATTATTCAACCTCTCACACCCGTAGCCATATTCCTGGCCAGCTGTGAAATGACAAATCCTAGCCTGCTAGTTTTATACCCTGTAGTCCATTCAGCAGCGCCAACAGCAGTAATTTTAATTCGGTGGTGCCAAGCAGTAACCTGGAAAAAAAGAAAAGGCATTCCATCTCCATAAATTAGCATGTCACGCCAGGAAGCGCTGTCTCATGCTCCTCTATGTTCGGAGGACTCCTTCAATTCATTTGTACTCTGTATCTGGATGAAGTCTATATTTCCGCCCAGTTTTTTGTGTCTGTCCTCCTCCTCCTCCTCCTCCTCCTCCTCCTCCTCCTCCTCCTCCTCCTCCTCCTCCTCCTCCTCCTCCTCCTCCTCATCTATGCCATGACCTCTGTTTCCATCCTGCTTTTCTTCCCTCAATATCTCTTCCTCCCTTGTCTTAAAATCTATTGTACTTCTCCTCCAGGCGCAAAGAAAATGTGAATTGCGATAGATTCACAGTTAGCAACTTAATTAGAGGTCTTAAATCATGGCTGCCTTCCACTGCCTGAGGTTACTGCAGAGGAGAGCTGCACTGAAAGCAAGTGTGTGCGTTTGTGTTTGCTTTTAAAAAAAAAAAATCTCTGGATACCCTAAATGACAGACTTTTCTTGCCTGTTGTTAAAAAGAGCCTCAGGGCAGTGAGACAGTGTTACTACCAACACTGTGATTGTGTATCTGCTGTATGTACAGGTGTGTACTCATAACTGTGGCCGTGGTAAGAACACCTATAATGGTTCCTCCCTTTGTCCATTGGGTAAAGAGCCCTAGAACCAGTGTTAGGCGCCTGACACACCCTAAAAATTGATATAACTTAACCTGAAAATGAAAGCCGAGAAACTTTACTAAAGAAAAAACTCATTAGCGCCCCGATACAGTATACCGCCCAATATATCGGCTGTCTTTAATAGTTCATCTGTGACATCATGACTACTGTTGTATATGTCAGCTAATAAGAAACAAGAAATAGCAGCACAGAAAATGCAAAAGATACATTTGTAGTAATTCAGAAACAGTGTCGCCATTACATTACATTGTTTGTCGACCAGAGAGCGCTGCCAGATTAATTTTTTTAAATTTCAGTTTTTAAAAAACAAATTTTAGGGGATCTTTATAAAAGATATGTGATATTTGTTAGTTCAAAACAAAAAATATCGTTCATAAATATCGGTTGATACATTGTTATCTGATTTTTTTAACTAAAATATGAATTTATCTAAAATATTTATATTGGTAGCGCCTCAAAAATCCAGTATTGGTTGGGTTCTATAAACGCATTAATTATTTAAACCCCCTCTTTGTTTTACAGCTTGTTTTAAATTCAGTCCCATTAGTCGAACATGACCTAACCTGAACCCATCAACCAGCACAAACAGAATCAGACCAGAGTAGTTAACACAGTTCTGCTGAAAACTGCCAAAACACCATTAAGTGCCCTAAGAAGCTATTTTGTCCTTTAGGACGACACAACACTGTTCCTCTGCAATATGTTCCACCATTACGGGTTTTGCTGCAGACAACACTGTCTCAGTTCATTAAACATATATCTGGTAACATGTATAACAGGTTATCTGAATGTTTGCTTACAAGACTTGTGCCACTTCAATTAGCACTGGCATACTGCAAGTGAGATCACACTACCGAAGAAAGAAACGTCATAGAGTAGAATTTCATTAGATTTCTGGATTTTAATCATTTCATTCCACATTTCACGACTTCTCCTGCTGCCATGCTGACGACACTCAATTCTACTTTTACTACTTATTCTACTGTTGCAGCTCTAAATGGAGATCCAAACCAGCTGACTTAAATGTTAATACGCTGCCATTGGTCTTTACTAAGCACAGATAGTTCATTTTCCTATCACATCTAGAAAAAAAGGCTCCATGACAGAGTGCTACTTCACAGGGTCACCCAGTGTGACAACCTCTCTAAGCTGTACTAATAGAGCCATTCTCCATCTAGGCCTATTAATCAAACTCCAGGACCCCAAGAGCTAAGGATTGATTGCTTCAGCCTCAGAGCCTGTAGCTGAAGGAGTAATTCTGTCCCAAACTGACTTTTTTTTTCTAGGAGATAAAAAAAAGAGAGCAGGGGAAAAAGAGTTTGCTTTAACTTTGCAGCGTCATTTAGATGATGACATTGTTTTTTTTATTTATGTCATCTGGCTGGAAAGCAGACACTTTCTTTGAGTGGATGTGATGGTGGACAGCTAACTTAAAGATATATATATATATATATATATATATATAGATATATATATATATATATATATATATATATATATATATATATATATATATATATATATATATAGATATATATCTATATATATATAGATATATATATAGATATATATATATATATCTATATATATATATAGCTCTTTAATTCTCTGTGAGAGTAAAGTCTGAATAAACACCTAACATTTTAAAACTTTCTTTGCCATTGGTGATTTGAAGCAAAAGTATTTTGTAAGCATGGCATTTGCAAATTACATTTTAGCGTTTTTCAAAGCTTTTATTGTCAATTAGAGAAACAAAATGTGATGTGTGTGTATGTGTGCGTGGGATACAACGATCACCATGATGCCTGTAGAGAGGAATGAACAGTTCATTTCAGGGCGGAGCACGGATCCAGATACCTCAACACAACCCAAAACACACACAGACACACACTCACACAATGCCTCATCCCATTAAGGCCAGTCAGTATGCAGTGCAGTGGGAGTGATTTGGGAAGAGCTTTATCAGTCTGAATGTTAATAGAAGAGCTATGGGACATACTGGCCGAAGCAGATAACGACTGGGTAACTAGTGTGTGTGTGTTTGTGTGAAAAAGTGAGCGAGAAAGAAAGTGTCAGAGGAAATAGGCGAAGCAGTTAGTTTGTAAAGTACTGCTGTGGCTTCCATTGTTAAACCACAGCAACTTAATGTTGTAGGAAGCCACATAACGACATACAGTATGGATACAGACAGAGCATCTGTTAAAGGGATTTTCATTATGGCTCTGTTTCATACGATCTTTTGATTACTTCGTACACTAAATTGGAGCAAATACATAAGATCAAAACTGTTATTTACACGTGTTAATGTTATGGTATAAATGGTTCAACTGTGCTGAAAAGCATCTAATGAAATGAACGTGTGAAAATGTATGTGACACATTTGTTACATCCCCCAATTATTACTCGACTTTGCCAAAACCTTTTCCTTTTCTGGCTTAGTGTATCATTATTCAGTAACTTAAAAGGCAAGTGACATTTTTCACAGAGCAGAAAAATGTGAGGTTTTCCCAGAATAAAAACAAACCTATGCAGCATTTAGTTCTCTAATATTAGTTGTGAATTACCCATTAATGCCTGTGTTTTGATTTAATACCAATGAAGTACATTTAAAACCGGTAACAATGTTCAGAACTTTTTCTAATCCAAACTTTTTCATCTAAACCAGAATATCTTTTGACTGAATGTACTGAATTAAATATTTCCTCACCAACGGTTGCATACTTAATAAATGTTCTACTTCCACAAGTCTCTGATGAACGTTTGAAAATCATCAAGTCATGAAGGAATAAAAGGAGAGTAGAAAAAAAAAACACACATACAGGACAACCATACAGGAGAGTTTTCTCTAATAGTGTTCATTCAACATTCTTCAGCTTCTCTAAGTCATCTCGATTTTTTTTTGCCTTTGTAGTTCTGTTACTTGAATTATCAAAGCTGAATTCAGGGACAAATATTCCTCAGTCTATCTGGCTGCAGTGCCACCAGATTTGCTATGTTGGGGCCGGAGTCTGTGGCCGATCAATCGGACAAATCAATCAGATCTTAGCAACATTTTCCGCTCAGTTAGTGGCAATCAATGGGTTTATTCACAGAGAGAGAGAGAAACACAGGGGGGCTTAAGAGACCAGGGCCAGCCTCTGGCAAGTGCTCTAATTCAGCCTTATTTTGACTATGCATGCTGCTCATGGTACAATGGTTGTCTTAAAGCACCTGAAACATAGGCTTCAGACTGCTCAAAATAAGGTTATAAGGCTTATTCTGAACCTCCCCATGAGAGTCTCATTTTGAGACTATTGGATGGTTAAAAAGTAGAAGATCAAGTCTCTCAGATTCACCTGTGCATGGTACATAGGACTGTGCATGGGGCTGTCCCAAATATTTAATGAAATTATTTTAAGAGAATGAGAGATGTTCACAGCTACTCCCCCAGGGGGCAGCTCTACTGATTTTGTACCTCCTAGAGTTAAGAGTAATTTAGGTAAGGAGTCCTTTTTGTATGTAGCAACAAGCCTGTGGAACAGGTTGCCAGGAAATCTAAAGATGGTCAGAAGTTTAGGAGGTTTTAAGCAGGCACTGAAAAAAATGGCTCAGATGCCAATCTTAATATGTTTTTATTTATTTGATTTATTACTGTATACTGACCTCCAGTGATTTAACTTTTCGCCTTGCTGCAGTGATATACAGGTGTACCTTAGGACCCCGTGACATCACAGCTGGGCGTGGTTACAGGTGCAACAAGGCACATTTCTGATCACATCAGTGATGTTAGCTGTGGTCAGAGGTGAAACTTCACCTAAACGTGGTGTTACATTACTCCAATAGCCATTTAAAGAACCAGACGTCATAACTCAAAACATATTAAAGCAGTCTGCACTTATTTAGTAGCGGATTAAGTCCTCTCAGATGATGTTACCGTGCACTGCCTTCAATACAAAGTTTTAATCTTTAGAAATAAACTAAAAACATGTGACAACATTCTCCTTTTGTTGAACTTGGGTATAAGGAAGAATATAAAGTAAATAAGACAGTAAATTCATCTTGTTCTCTGAAATTAAAACCCAGTAACTGAGACTAAACTGAAAAAAAACAGGTTTACTTGGTGTAGAAACGACGACAAGTTTTAAACTGTGGCCTTGTTTTTTGCCGCTTTTCTTCTTCTTCTTTTTTTTTAAGATAGCTACAGGGTAGAGCGATAAAAAACTGCAGAGAGGGAATAAAGAGAACAAGGCCATGGAGAGGAGTGTACAGGACCTACAGCATGATGTCCTGAAACTGAAGGAGATACTGGGTCACTCAAGGCAAGATGGATGGACCGAGGCAGGACGGAGAGGGAACACAGGAGAGTGGGATGTGAAAAAGAAAGCTTTCTAACAAATGAAGGAGAAGAAAGGAATTGAGAGTAAAAGAGAGAGAGAGAGGGGGGGAAGGGATGAAGGAAAAGATGATAATTGGGCCTCATTTGCAAGTGAGCCTGTGTGTGTTTTACAGATTTACTCTGCTTCAATCTGGGTCAAGGTTGTGTAGGCAGTCTAACAGCTCCGAAGTGCACTGCTTCAAAAGCACTTCACTGATGGTTCTTCTCAACTACCCATTTATGACAACTTTTGATGTGTTTCTATCGGTCTCTCCCTCCATCTCTGTCTAACCGGCAACAACCAAATAAAATGTATTCAAACAGGGAGACTTTGAAGAGATGTAAAGAGTTGTGTTTCCCCACAACATTTGATTTCTGAGCTGTGTTTTGATCTCATTAAAGCTAGAGTACGTAGTTTCGGTCTCCCCCCCTGAGGAATTCTAAGTAACGGAAACAAAACTGTCGGCGCGTCCACATGATACAAGCCTTCCGTGATTGTAGTTACTTGTGGACAAGGAGGACAGGGAGGATTAAAAAAACAAAACACGGAGTCTTCAGAAGAGGTCATTATCTTCACTCGAGTTTGTGCGCACGAACGCCACAATCTTCTGAACACAGCCAGACTGAGAAATACACAGAGAGAGAGTTGTGTGGAGCTGATAGTTTTAATTAGCGCTGTAGCAACTCATTTGGCAACGGCTTGAATGTAACGGACGTTCATTAATATCAAAAAGTTATGCAAAGCTTTAAGCTGTAAACCGTTTTCATATTAATTATTAACACAGCAATCCAAATGATATTGTCTACTTGTATTCTTTTAAGTCTAAAACCCCCTTCCTTTAAATTAGCATTCTGATGATAATTGGAGGTTTGTGATGTAAAGCACTATGAGCTGGGAGCGTGTGATGTTGGTAGCCAGCTGTAGGCTATAGGCACAGCAGGGAAGTCATTCCCATAACAACAGCCGAAGCCAATGAAATAACCACAATAAACAATGAAGCCTAATTAGCAAAGGCATAAAGGGGTCACCGCGGGTACACTGAGAACACCTGTTAAATGCCTAACGGATGTTCTGTCTGTCTGGGTGTTGATATATATATATATATATATATATATATATATATATATATATATACATATGACAGACAGACAGACAGACAGACAGACAGACAGACAGACAGACAGACAGATAGATAGATAGATAGATAGATAGATAGATAGATAGATAGATAGATAGATAGATAGATAGATAGATAGATAGATAGATAGATAGATAGATAGATAGATACATGTCACAATAAAGGCCTAAAATGCCCCAAAAATAATAATAATAATAAAAAAAGAGTCAATCTCCTCCCAGACTGGACCAATTAGAGCAGTGATGGGAAACGGATACGCCCTAAGGAGATGAAATATGCCAATATAATAAAAAAAACTAAAGGACATTGAATCTACTACCTCACACAAATTCAATAGCTCACAATGCATAAATCACATAAATAAAGACAAACGGTTACCATATAAACTACTACACAGAGATAATAATAATTCATATATATATATATATATATATATATATAAATAAATATTTATTCACAATATTTTTATTTTTTTTAAACCATATTTTAACAAAATTCATCCCTGAATGAATGACAACTTGTTATAATAACTGGTCAAACAGCAACTCACTGGACATACAAACAGTAGAGTGTAATGTAATGAGATACTGTATATTTAAAGTATGTGGAATCAAGCCCTCTTTTCATTACTTATGACTTGCAGTCCTAAACATTCCTTGGTCATATTGGACTCCCCTGATTTGCATTTCCCAGCATTACTGTCTTTTCTATAGGCCTAGGATTGTTCCAGTGCACCGTAAATGTGCATGTGCAGAGATGCATGCGTAACCGCCAATTTAGGCAAAAGCTCGACGGGTCTAAATTTATGCTCCTACAAAGTCATTTCCAGGAATCAGTACGTGAAATTGAAAAACATGCATTTAAACCCATGACTGGTTGGTATTATGTGTACATGTCACATACAAGAAGAACATTTTCAGCTAGAATTACTTTAGCAGTTTAAGTTCCCTGCTCAGTGTTGCATTAGCAACTGTGGTGCTAGGCTTGTGTGTTACTGTAATGTGTGTGTGTGTGTGTGTGTGTGTGCTTCTAAGCTATCATAGCTCAGTCATGCAGGTAAAGTCATCATCACCAGCAATCTGCTCAGGCCTCTAGGGGATGATGCATGCGTATACACATGTGAACGCACACACACATGTGAACGCGCGCACGCATGCACACACACACACGCACGCACACACACACACACACACACACACACACACACACACACACACACACACACACACACACACACACACACACACACACACACACACAGTCTCTCCCTGGGGTGTTTCTCAGGAGGAGCACAAGAGGGGGTGCAGAGTCCATTCACCCATATAGACACAACGAAAATGAATTTGTCACAGCACGTTAATCGTCATGACAACCTGCCTTTTAATTAAGGTCTGACAAACAGCAGAGTGTCGTGTCTCTCTCTGGGGAAAGACGGATAGAAAGAAAATGGAAGGAGGAAAAAAAATAAAGTGCTCTTCTCATCACTTGTGATTGACAAAGGCTGTGGAGGATGGCAGACCGATAAATGTTCCCTATGAGATTGATATTGTGTCACATGTGTACTCGTTAAATATAGGTAAGGTATGGTTTAGTTCAAGCAACTAAAACTACTCAGTTAAGGTCAGGAAATGGTTAAAACAGCAGTGACTGATGTATATCAGTCTATCTGTTGATAAAAAGCTGAATTAAGTTTAATGAAGTTACTGATATGTTATCCGAGAAGGTAACGTGGACAGTGGAAGTAGGTTTAGTTTTTCCTTCTCAACATTTTATTTCCTTTTATCTACTTCAATGCACCAGTTCCAAAGCGAGGTTTTCATAACATATAGTAGCTTCACATTTTGGCACTTCAATGTCAAATTACAGTAGATACAAATCCAAGTTCGTCAACATGTAAGACACTCCGAAGAATACTATGTATGCACTGCAGTATGGATCAATTCCACGAGAAATAAATCCTCAGAATCAGAATCCTTTACTGATCCCCTCAGGGAAATTATTTAGTTTGCAGTTGCTCACAGTCACATTCAAGGTAAAATAAGAGTAAGAAAAGAGCAAGTGTATAAAGTAAATAAAGTGAAGTAGAAGTAAATTAGATTAGGTTACAAGTGAGATTAGGTTAAAAAAGATTGTTTTAAATGGATTAGTCATTCAGACTGAATCTTATCCAGCTGTATCAAAAAGGACAAACTGGCTTTATATCTCTGTCATTAACTTGCGTGTGTTTCTGCACGTGTGTGTCTGTGTAGCAGTCCGACCCAGCGGCAGCCCCTTGACAGGCTGTCACAGCGCATTTATAATGGCCAACTGTGGCCTATAACCTTGTCAGCGTATTTAGAAACTTTCGGTTTGTCTTTTGAGTGGTAGTTGAGTTTTGGAGCCAGTTCTTGGCATGTCGTCCTGGATGAGAAACCAAACAACTCCTGTCTGACAAGCACGCTCCGTCGTGTAAAACTAAAACATCTCAGCTCCGTGTGTGTGTGTGTGTGTGTGTGTGTGTGTGAGAGGAATAGAGAGGAGCTTGTGTTCGCCCGGCTCACATTGAGCCTCAGACCACAGATCTCTTTTAAGTATCAAACCATAAAAACAGACCTGCTGCTTCAAATACCGCCAGAGTAAAAGAGGGTGTGTTTGTGTATGTGTGTGAGAGAGAGCAAAGGGAGAGACTCTTGCTCTGCTTCCTCGGTCACTCAAATATGCATGTGTGTGTGTGTGTGTGTGTGTGTGTGTGTGTGTGTGTGTGTTCTACCTCTTGAGGTTAAGCAGAGCCCAGGGAATGCCGGTGGGCGTTTTGAAGGCTGGCAGCAGCTTTTCACCCAGCTCCACCGCCTTTCTACGGTACACCTGAGAAAGAAAGAAAGAAAGAAAGAAAGAAAGAAAGAAAGACAGCATCTCATTAAAATAGATTTCTCCCTCCTATTTTCTTGACCAACACACTGACAAGTTAGTGATCTTGAAAATCACTAACCACAGCACGCATTTTTAGTATTTTTTTTTACACGGCAACCACATTCAGCATCAGACCCATTAATAAAGAATAGCGTGGTTGTTATTCCACCATCTAAAGCGTTTTAGTATTACTGAGGGAAGCCATGGGATTGGAATCGTTATTGGGCTACAACTATCGATTATCTGCATTATGGATTAACCTGCCGATTATTTTCTCGCTTAATCAACTCCTCGCTTGTTCAATTTCTCACAGCCCAAGGTGATGTGTCTAGATGGCTTGTTTTATTCACCCAAGAGTCCAAAAACCCCAAGTTCAGTTTACTATCATATAGGACGAAGAAAAGAAATCAAATCTTCACATCTAAGAAGCTGGAAGCAACATTTGGCATATGCATTTTCCATGTCGGTTGTTGTGGAACTTAACAAAAGTGAAAAGTTTTGATACAATTATGAATTTTGCAGTTATGTACACAGTGCAAGAAAACAGGAAATTCAAGCATTTTCTTTAAAATGTATACACATTTCTTCCCCTTGAATACCTATAAGCTACTGAATTCGCTTCCCTGGTCCAAGCTTTTGTGTTAGCTTATCTGACGGGACAGCTTTGTATCCGTTCTAGCTGAGGGGTTATGGTGTCTCTTAGGGTGTCTGATTTTGTTGGCTGTAACGATGAAGTACTTCCATATTTGGCTTATGGCATGAGTTTAGTCAAGCAGTTGGGATAGAATGGGATTTGGCCCAAGGCGTGGTGGACAGTTTGACACCGTTGCCAAGGCTTCAGCAGCTTGACTGGCGCTGCTGCTGCGAGCATGACGTTATGCCCGTTTTAGTTTTTCTGTTTACTACTGCAATCCACATGGCAATTTATTTATTTTTTAATCCCTGACCCTTGATGTAGAGCAGGAGTGCTCCCGTGGCACGGATTTATTCCACCAGAAATGGCAAAAACACAGTAAACCTGAATGGTTTGGATTTGGAATAAAAATGGTCAAACCTGCGATTTATACAGCAACAGCCAGTTGTACACAACAGCCATATAAGATGAATGCTAAGTACTAAACACTATCTAACAGGGTTTCCTTTAGGATCTTTTTTTTAGCAGTGGGGGCAGGTCCAATAAGAATTTAAGCCCCGCCCCCACCAGAGCGGAAAACAACTCTCCACTGACTTGCGTATTGCGTGAAGGTGCCTCCTCGTCAATTCTATCTGCTAGAAAACAACTGAACAACACAACAACTAAAAGCTGCTGTGTGGGGATATACACTACCAACGATGTAAATAACCCGTAACTTAAGTATTTATAAGCTGCCGACCAGAAAAACAGGAGCTTTTATGAACGCAAAAGTGGATACAGACGTGAGGAATCAGCAGGAAGAATAGGAAGACTGTGGGATCCTGACACTAACTACTTTTTGCCTAATGTTATGTGTACAGCAAGCAGCAAGTCAAATATCCAAATGTCAGTTTAAGGCTAACTATATATCTGTAAGTTAAGCTTAAAAGGTGCAGTAGGTAAGCCTTATAAAACTAACTTTCTGTCATATACAGTCTATGGTACAAGCATGAAGTCGTCTCCATTGTTATCATCCCTCCATCACTTTCCTTCAGTGTAGTAATACCTCTCATACACAGACAGAGGTGGTACAGTAACATACACTATTTCAGCAAGCTGGCAGTTCAATTCAATTGTATTTATAGTATCAATTCATAACAAGAGTTATCTCAAGACACTTTACAGATAGAGTAGGTCTAGACCACAATCTATAATTTACAAAGATCCAACAATTCCAGTAATTCCCCCAAGAGCAAGCATTCAGTGGTAGATCCTTAGGGAACAGTTCTGTTCCCTAAGGATCTACCACTCAGCAGGGTGTGAGAGACAGGGGAAGAAGGGGAGGAAAAGGTACTCGAGAGGGTACTTGTCAAAACAATATGGCAATGCAACAGCTTTTCCTTCAAAAGTCAGAGGCAGGAAAAGGTTACTGTGAGTCGAGGAGGAAGAGAGACAACGGGAACGTGGTATTCATGTGGAATGAGGATACGTGTCGGAATGACAGGATTAAACTAGGGCTGCTCCCTCTTAGTCGATTAGTAGACTAATCTGTCGTTTTGGTCTTGGTCATCTTAGATCTCTTTAGTCCATTAGTCATGTTTGATGCTTTTTTTCATGCTGAAGGACTTATTTCCAAGAAACGTACGAGCACGTCTGGTAAACACAAGAATTAAAGTGGTGCTTTTGCATGAACTCAGATTTACAGATCTGTCGATTAAATCAACTAATCGATTAGTCGATACAATTGAGTGAGTGTTAGTCGACTAAGAATTTCTTCAATCGAGCACATCAGATTAAACATCAGATCATTGTTTGGGGGAGAGCAAGCAAGTTTAAAATGTCCATATGTTTCAGATGCCAGGAGTGTTTTCTGTGGACTTTGGAAACACACGCACACAAACACACAAGTTTCTTATATCTTCATGTTTCAAAACGTATTTATTTGAAATATATTATTTGAAAAGGACTTACAAGATATAGGGCTAGATTTATCAAGCCGTTTGCGCCTGTTTCCAGGCGCTAATTGGTCGCAAAGACGGACGTAACCGATGCGGGCTATTTACAAACAGGGGGCACTTGGGTAAAATCGCAGATTGCCTGCCACATGAGCGAGAAGAGACAAGTTGCGCTTTCAATATGCGTTCGTGGGAGTGTCGTGGGGAAAGTGGGAGTTCCACCCGAAAAGGTGGGAGGATAAGCGCAAAGTGCGCCTAATTATATATTCCGTGGTATTTACAAAGACTGTCAGTAAGAGCGCGTCTCTATTCTGCGGGGAAAATTCTCCGCCTCTTTAAAGCAGGTCTGAACCAGCCGCAGTCGAGTTTCCTCCTAGACCTTTATGCCGCTGGTGAAATGGCAACAGTAATCTGAGCAAGACGAAGACATAGGCGAGGCTGAAAATATTTTTAACACAAGAATCACACTTTGTCAGTGAACACAACATCATTTAGTGTTACAGATCAAGCAGCCATGCAATATTAGAGTTACTGGAAGAAATCAAAGATTAAATTGAGTCTCCCACTCAGCGTTCACATCCCATTCCAGCAGTTGTTAAACTCCTCGCTACATTACAAATATTGGCATCAGGATCATTTCAAAACAGTCATAGCATCAGCTGTGGGAATATCGCAGTCTGCACCCAGCCATATCATAGCACCAGTAGCGCTTTGCTACAGCGCAATTTACGGTATAGTGGGCGGAGAAAGACGCTGATTGCCTGATGGGTGTCAGGGTTGATAAATACTACGCAAAATGCGGAAGCATAGCGTGCGCTATTACCGAACTCTCATAAACAGACGCAGCGCAAACTGCGCTAGTGTTAGTAAATCAGGCCCATAGTATTTTCAAGCTAAGATTTGTGGTGACACTGTTGACACCAAATTACCCCAGTCTGTGTGTGTGTGTGTGTGTGTGTGTGTGTGTGTGTGTGTGTGTGTGTGTCTCGAGCTGCACTGAGGGAGCAGGATTGTGTCGTAACAAGGCATCGAATCCAAGTGATTAATGCCTTTAATAATGGCAGGAGCACACTAAGGGGCAAAATAAAAACACTCCCAGGGAAGCACAGAAGAATAAATTAAACACACCCTGTGTCCAAGGCCATCAAGCAGTCTGCCAACAAGCTTTTTTTAATAAGCAACTGAATTATACACACACACGCACATGAAGCTTGTGGCGGATGGCATTAGTAAAAACTGATGTTAATAATCACATTCATGTGTTTTTATTTCTAGGTAACCTGATAAATCATTATTTTGATTATCAGCATCGGTAAGTCCCTTCTTTGGAGCCACCAGCTGACTGTTTTGTCTGCCAAAATGTTCACAGACTAAGAAAATCTCCATGATTATTATTTTAATATGTACCTCTGAGTACGTGTCATGTTGTGATAAGGATAGGAAGAAGTTTCATAATAGGTGTACTGATAAAGAGAAGTAAAGAATTTTGAGTGCGAGGCAATTAATGATCAAAGTACAATCTTATACTGTTCTGTTTCACTGGAATACTGCTGAGGTGATTTGAGCTGCAGGCTTTGAATGTGTGACACGTGTTGCCACTAAAAGAGGGATCACTTTCTCCCCAAACTAATTAAAAACACATTTCCCTTTTTCTCTAAATTGGGAAATTCTAATGGGAATGTTGTCTCTGACTCTTATGGGATGCAAACTAGGATGACTGTTGCCACCGCAAATCGCGCTCAAGCTTTTACCCATCCACATGACTTAAAAAGGTCCCATGGCATGAAAATTTCACTTTATGATGTTTTTTTTAACATTAATATGAGTCCCCCCAGCCTGCCTATGGTCCCCCAGTGGCTAGAAATGGTGATAGGTGTAAACCGAGCCCTGGGTATCCTGCTCTACCTTTGAGAAAATGAAAGCTCAGATGGACCGATCAGGAATCTTCTCCAAATGAGGTCATAAGGAGCAAGGTTACCTCCCCTTTCTCTGCTTTACTTTAGTATTAGGGGACCACTAAGGTCTATATAAAAGCATCCAAAGAGCACCATGTCATGGGACCTTTAATTAAATATTTACAACGTTTATAAATAAAGGTAGTATTAGTTGTTAGTTTAATTTGGTGAATAAGAAGACAACACTATATGGGTGCTAATATGATCAGGCTGACATATGAGGGTAATATTTTATTAATTGTTTTAACATTAACATCTGATCCAGTCATCCAAGTGCATTATGATTAAATTGGAATGTACTACTGAATTGTGGAGGCCTGTTTGAATAAGTTGCTCTTTTTAGAGAAATGTCCTATTAGGATCTTTGGTTTAAGTGGAGAGTCTAAAAATATTTTAACTTATATTAAATAACAAAATAAGCTATTAGCTTTTGGCTTTAGCTTCAAATCATAAAGTCTGCTGTAGGCTTTCAAAGAGCCAACATCAGCCTCAAATCTGAATGTCTCCACAAAATGAATCACAAAGCTGTAAAATAATAGCCTAATCACAGCAGTCATTTTGGGGTACAGATAAACGGATCGTTCATCCTACAAAGAAACTACCAAACTAACGGTGAGGATTCAGGTCCGAGACTCATCGGAGAGATAAAGAGAGACACAACAGGCCGAGTTAAAGCCCCTGAGATGAGTAATGAAAAGAGAGAGAGAAAAAAAAAAAGGTAGAACAAGTAAGAGAGAGAGAAAAAAAAACTTGCTCTACTTCCCTTCCTCTGGAAGTTATGGCTATTATGTTCGCCCTCCACAAAGTCACTTAATCCAGAGGACGAGAATAAAGTTTGTTTTAGAGAGATAGAGAAAGAATGAGAAACGGAGAGAGGGGAAAAAGACAAAGAAAACCAAAAGGATGAGTCTACCACCTCGTAAACCCCTGTTTTCTTGTGTGTAATTGGTGTGAAGACATTTCAGCCTCTTTGTGTGGTATTTTAAGGCTACTATTTTTGTTTAGGGTTAACTCTAAATGTAGGACTAAAAAAGGTCAGGTTCCAGAACAAAGAAAACTAAGAGAAAGCAGAAACCATTTTAAAAGGTCCCATGACATGGTGCTCTTTGGATGCTTTTATATAGGCCTTAGTGGTCCCCTAATACTGTATCTGAAGTCTCTTTTATATAGGCCTTAGTGGTCCCCTAATACTGTATCTGAAGTCTCTTTTATATAGACCTTAGTGGTCCCCCTAATACTGTATCTGAAGTCTCTTTTATATAGGCCTTAGTGGTCCCCTAATACTGTATCTGAAGTCTCTTTTATATAGGCCTTAGTGGTCCCCTAATACTGTATCTGAAGTCTCTTTTATATAGACCTTAGTGGTCCCCTAATACTGTATCTGAAGTCTCTTTTATATAGACCTTACTGGTCCCCTAATACTGTATCTGAAGTCTCTTTTATATAGACCTTAGTGGTCCCCTAATACTGTATCTGAAGTCTCTTTTATATAGACCTTAGTGGTCCCCTAATACTGTATCTGAAGTCTCTTTTATATAGACCTTAGTGGTCCCCTAATACTGTATCTGACGTCTCTTTTATATAGACCTTAGTGGTCCCCTAATACTGTATCTGACGTCTCTTTTATATAGACCTTAGTGGTCCCCTAATACTGTATCTGAAGTCTCTTTATATAGACCTTAGTGGTCCCCAAATACTGTATCTGAAGTCTCTTTTATATAGACCTTAGTGGTCCCCTAATACTGTATCTGAAGTCTCTTTTATATAGACCTTAGTGGTCCCCTAATACTGTATCTGATGTCTCTTTTATATAGACCTTAGTGGTCCCCTAATACTGTATCTGAAGTCTCTTTTATATAGGCCTTAGTGGTCCCCTAATACTGTATCTGAAGTCTCTTTTATATAGACCTTAGTGGTCCCCCTAATACTGTATCTGAAGTCTCTTTTATATAGACCTTAGTGGTCCCCCTAATACTGTATCTGAAGTCTCTTTTATATAGACCTTAGTGGTCCCCTAATACTGTATCTGAAGTCTCTTTTATATAGACCTTAGTGGTCCCCTAATACTGTATCTGAAGTTTCTTTTATATAGACCTTAGTGGTCCCCTAATACTGTATCTGAAGTCTCTTTTATATAGACTTTAGTGGTCCCCTAATACTGTATCTGAAGTCTCTTTCCCCAAATTCAGCCTTGGTGCAGAATTACAGCCACTAGAGCCAGTCCCACAATGAGCTTTCCTTAGGATGTACCATTTCTGTGTCTGTAGCTATTGAGGAGGAGAGAGGGGGGGCAAGGTGGAGAGTGTGGCCTTGACCAACTGCCACTTTGCTCCTTTGAAAGCCATGATGTCTCTCTATCTCTCTCTCTCTCTCATGGGTGGAACAAATTCTCTGGGCGGTAAAGCAGAGAAAGGGGAGGTAACCTTGCTCCTTATGACCTCATAAGGAGAAGATTCCAGATCGGTCCATCTGAGCTTTCATTTTCTCAAAGGCAGAGCAGGATACCCAGGGCTCGGTTTACACCTATCACCATTTCTAGCCACTGGGGGACCATAGGCAGGCTGGGGGAACTCATATTAATGTTAAAAAAAACATCATAAAGTGATATTTTCATGCCATGGGCCTTTAACCACTCAACACTTTCAATATAATTGAAAACATCAGATTTCAGTGGCTCGGGGTCAAACATCTGTTTCTAGACGTACCACTTGTGTAGAGAGATTAACACCAGTAGCCTCAAAGCAACACAAAAGACGTGTTGATTAAATCTTGATTGTTTAGTTTTTTTTCTTTTACCTCAAATTACATATAAAACCACTTGATCCAGACAAGTTCTCCAGAGGCTATTGAAGGGCTATTGTGGGACATTATTCATTGTCGTGAGTGACTAAATGAAGTATAAGTAAGCGGGGACGGTTGAGGGGAAGAGAGTACATCAGATAAGTCAATACAGCTCTAACACAAACATGGCAGATGTATTTCCACAAGGTATGGATCGGTTCTGCTGTCAACAATGCGAAGGGGCCAACTGGCAATGGAGCGTTAAGCACAATGCAGCCGTTGTCACCGACACCTCTTTGTCTTTTTGGAAACAACAGATTCAAATTTCAGGAAGAGAACAGAAAGATGACGTCAATGACATGCAAAATATGAATGCTCACGGAAACACCGTGAACAAGAGTCAACTGTTCTAGTGCACACCTTGTAGAAGTTCACCAGCCGAGTTTGTAAAAAGAAAGCCAATAACCGGAATGTCCATCTGAACACATCGATCCAGAGAGAGGTTACTTTACAAAAACAAAGAGTTTTCTTGAAGCTTGTTCTTATTTTGTTTTGTCTTTTCTTTCTTTTTTTTTATTGGGCAACTTAACAAACAGCTATGGAGTGAAAATAGAGCTCTCACCAACTTAATTACTGAGATGTGGAGACCCAGCAACATCAATAAAAACACAATTAGACAAATAATTAGACAGGTTGCCTCGAAATTATCTAGATAGAGTAGATAGAGTTGGTCAAAACTATTTGAAGACATATATCCCTGCTTCCATAATGCTACTGAGCATAGTTGACATGTGTGGGGCCACATGTGTGTATAGGCCCCTATACGAAGATAAATCACATGAATTAAGGCTTATATTGGGGTTAAAGTTGTGTACAGAATATGGATGAGGTTGTGTTTCGAGTAAGACTATGAGAGTGGAAGTCCCTACAAGGATTTTAACATTTTAAGTATGTGGGGTTGTGTGTGTGTGTGTGTGTGTATGTATGTATGTATGTGTGTGTGTGTGTGTGTGTGTGTGTGTGTGTGTGTGTATGTGTGTGTGTGTGTGTGTGTGTGTGTGTGTGTGTGTGTGTGTGTGTGTGTGTGTGTGTGTGTGTGTGTGTGAATATGTGTTGCAGTGTTCTCCCAATCAGGTTTCCAGGTCCAGTTCTCAAACCAGAATTGCAGTGTGTGTGCGTTGTGTGTGTGTGTGTGTGTGTGTATGAATATGTGTTGCAGTCCGCAGCGAGTCGCCTGGACAGCTCCCTAACTAAGACGAATCACCCAGCAAGTCTTGTGGGACACGTGGCCCAGAATACAACAGCGTCTGAGGGGACAGAGCGAGCCACGCGTGCCGACACCTCCGCCTGCCTTCTCTTCCTCCTGGACCCTGACACACTGGCCTCATCTCCCCTCTGCCCTTCATCATCTCCTCGTTCCTCCTCATTTCACTGACACCCCCGTCACTCCAGGAGACCTGAAACTCTTTCCTCCTCCTCCTCGTTTCCCCTCTTCCTCTCCAACTCTCACTTGTATTCATCCATCTATGAAAGTGTTCTTTCCTCTCATTTACTATTTCTTTCAATTCTTGTCTTGCCTCCAAGTTATCTATCTGCTATTCCCTTGACACACACACACACACACACACACACACACACACACACACACACACACACACACACACACACACACACACACACACACACACACACGAGAATCTATTTATAAATGCCAGTTGTATTTTCATACACATAGCCAACTGTTGTTGTTTTTTCTTCAATTTTAAGTTATTTTTGTTGAATGCAGGGTTCATGTTTGCCTCTGTTTCATCAATGCTTTTGTTGTTTTCTGCTTCTCGAATATAACAAATCCCATTTCCAACACAACATCTACTGCCCTGTTTATGCGGTGGCAGCACTGTCAGTCATTATCTCCACGTTTATATTCTGGCATCATAACCTCATTTATAAAAAGGCCAAATATTACCTTTTGCATTCTTATAGAAAAATATGCACTCAAGGATGCTTCGAGACAAGTGCTACCCAAAGATGCATACTGGTATAAAGCTAGTGCTAATGCCAGGTGCTTTTCCTCTCACTATTCTATGACCTTTACTAAGACTGGCAAAGTGAAAATGTCCTGTTTATTTCAAGTGCAAAATTGATCATGTATTACGCTCTATTCTTTTTCAAGTAGTAGTAGTTTATTTGAACATGTAATATATATATTTATATATATATATATATATATATATATATATATATATATATATATATACACACACACACATATACATACATAAAATTAAAATGACAGATAAATAAGGACATTTCTTAGCACAATCTACCAAAATTATTATAAGTAATTCAAATTAAGAAATTCCCATGTTCAAGTAGCATTAGAAAAGGACCCAGTTAT
Source organism: Perca schrenkii (assembly GCA_025617405.1). Lineage (NCBI taxonomy): Eukaryota > Metazoa > Chordata > Actinopteri > Perciformes > Percidae > Perca > Perca schrenkii. The sequence goes on along the minus strand of CM046804.1, from coordinate 26,794,290 downwards.
ATATATGAACACACACACACGAATAATGAGTGCAGACTAAATGTGGAAAGAGTAAGCCAGTGAATGACTGTCTCGGTGTCGGCTGAATGAGGCCCGTTTGCAGGCTGCTGCCCTGACAGCTGTATTGGAGAGGCTTAGGCAACACACACACACACACACACACACACACCCCCTCTGAGGGGGGGGACAGCTTTCAGTGGTTAAGAAGCCTGCTGTGAATGGTTGCTCTTGTCCTCCTCTCCACTCTCTGTCAGAGTCTCTCTCTCCCTCCCCCTCTTTCTCTCGCTGGGTTTAATAACTTGCTTCGGGGAGTGAAAACACAGGATGAAGGGTGGAAGAAAAGTAAACACGGGCTTGAGGAGACAAATTAGTAATAATTAAAGCAAAGCAAATGGCAAGAGAGGAGAGAAGAGCAGGGGAGAGCATGGGAAAGGAAAGACAGAGGTGAGAAAAGAAAGGAAAGACAAGAAAAGAAAGAGGAGAGGAGAAACAGGAAAACAAAGGAAAGACAAGAGGAAAGGGGAGGAGAGGGACAAGAAAGAAAAGGACAAAAGATTAGGAAAGAAGAGAAGAAAGAAGAGATAGGAAAGAAAAAGAAGAGAAGAAAAAGAAAAGACGGGAGAGGAAAGAGAAAGGAAAGAAAGGAAGAGGTGAGGGAAGGATATAGGAGGAGAGGAAGGGACACAAATGGAAAGCACAAAAGATAAGAGAGAGGAAACAAAAGCCTACATAAAAATATTGAGTAACGTAATGTTGTCTGATATGCAAATTAAAGCACAAACTGCAGAACAACGTGCTTCATATAACTTACAACAGTGTCTCCTTTACATAGTTTCTCCAGCAGACTCATAACTCATAACTCATAACTCCTGACTGAGCAGTAGGGGCGTCAATCTTCACTGGCGTCACGATGCCATTACGATTAGGACTAGGACTGCTTCCTCTTAGTCGATTAGTCAACTAATCGGTCGTTTTGGTCTTAGTCAACTTAGATCTATTTAGTCGATTATTCATGTTTGATGCTTTTTTCATGCTTGAATGACTTATTTCCAAGAAACGTACTAGCACATCTCTGGTAAACACAAGAATTAAAGTGGTGCTTTTGCATGACTCTTTGCGGAGAAACTCAGATTTACAGATCTGTCGATTAAATCAACTAATCGATTAGTCGATACAATTGAATGAGTGTTAGTTGACTAAGAATTTCTTCAATCGAGCACAGCCCTACCGTCAACGATTCAAATCGGTGCGTCACCTCGTCAATATTATTATATATTGCTGCAGATGGTTTTCATTTCAAATTCAAGCAGTCAGACATACAGTATATTTGAACTCTCCCTTTTTACTGTATCTGCTCTTAAAATGGATACTCCCTAATAGGGGTGACCCCGAATAGTCGAAGATTCGATGCATCGATATGCGGAGCCTGATTCGACCACCAATCTCACAGTCGGATCTTCGCGGGTGTTATTATGAAACGAGGATCATACCATTTTGGCAATATGGGGGTGCTCAATGTCTAATTTCACACAGAACTACTGGTTTTGTACGGTTATATTAAGTTATATACAGCCTTTAATTATGATAATGCTGTAAAAAAAAACGTGAAAAGAAAGAAAAGTTCAATAAATATTTTTTACGTGTGTGTGTGTGTGTAAATCCAACCACCCCTGTGAAAGATTTAAGTTTCACTTTCCCTGATCCGCGACAGACGAGGAGCATCAGACGAGGAGATTAACGTAATTTAACAATGTCTGGAAAAAGAAAATCTAAAGTGTGGATGCACTTTCAAATGGTAAAAGATGATCCAAAAAAAGTAAAATGCAAGTTGTGCCAACAGCTCATGTCCTACCACTCGTCAGCAACAAACATGGCTTTCCACTTAAAACTGGTAAGTTTATTACCAATAAAGACGTTTCACTTTTTCATATATAATGGCGCTTTTAATTTACGAATAGCAATATCATATGTTGGGACTTAAAATATGTTAGTCTTTTTTCTAGATCCACCCACAGTATCAGACTGACGACAGCAGTTCATCTAGTAGTAGTAGTAGTAGTAGGCTAGTAGTAGTAGTAGTACCGGAGCTGCGCCAAAAAATAGAAAAGGAAAAGAGAAATCCCGGACAAAATTGCAGAGTTTATTTCGCTTCACAATGAGGCCAGTGAATGTTGTGGACGGTGAAGGTTTAAAAGAATTATTGCGCACACTTGAGCCAGGATACACAGTTCCCAAAATAGAGACGGTTATGCATGCGGCGGATGCAAAATACGCGTCCATACGCGCCTGCGGTTTACATGTTACCCTCCTGCTGACTAGTGTCGTGCCCCTCCCAACCCATTCTCACACTCACACACACACACACACACACACACACACACACACACACACACACACACACACACACACACACACACACACACACACACACACACACACACACACACACACACACACACACACACACACACACACACACACACAGAGATGATTCGACTACCAGTCGACTATAGAAAGATTCGTCAATTCTGATTCAAATGTGTAAATCCTTAGTCGGGGACACCCCTACTCCCTAAACGTAGCAGAGTCTGAACACAGCAGACAACAGACAAAAAAAAACAAAAAAAAACAACAACAACCGGAAAACCAACAAGTAACATCATAAGCCATTAATCGATGATTATGGTCTGTCACTGCATCTATGCAGAACCATCCAGGTCGACATGGCAATGCTATGATTGATATCAAACACCCCTGCTGAGCAGGAGCAAATATAGCTGACATCCCCTAAGGTGTGGCATGCAAATGTCTCTAAGGTATTAAAACATTTCCCGGCAGAATATTTACCAAGGGAGCTGACGTCTTTACATGGAGGCCACATCTGAATAATATGCAAATGCTGGTGAAAACGTGAGAGCAACGTTCCGTCTACAACTCAGTGTTAGCTGAGGTTTTTCCGGACCAGGTGAATGCATTCACTCCAAGAGCAAATATTTCCTGGGTAACTCACTGTGGTGTTAAAATGGAGTAGGGTGGGGACGGACGGACGGACGGACGGACGAGCCACCCAAGAATTCCTTTCACTGTCCAAAATAATTAAACTCTGACTCCCACTCAACTACCAGAGAGCGCTGCAGGTGAAGCTGTTTGAATGCTAATGAGACTGGATGATGAAATGAAGAGAGATATAGAGAGAGAGGGAGAGAGAGAGAGGGAGAGATCGACTCCTGAGTGAATTTGGTGTTTGGGGGGGGGGGGGGGGGGGGGACACACCTGTCAGCTGTGATGAAACCCAAAAGGACACACAAACACCCAACCATCATTCATGGGGGTTGCTGTTCGCAAAGAGCGTGATGGAGCCAGAGGAAGGCTGACAGAAAAACCTCCGGTGAAAGCTGTCTCTGGTACCCATAAAGGAACTACAAGCAAAGCACAGACCTGCAGTTACACACATTGGTTACTACAACAGCTGTTGTTACAGTTTGCTCTCTATCTGTTAGTTCCGGTTCTCACTAAAGCCGCAAAAATGTGTCGATTAATCGATTAGTTATCAACTATTAAATTAATCGCCAACTATTTTGATAATCAAATCAGTTTTGAGTCATTTTTAAGAAAGAAAAGTAAAAATTCTCTTATTCTAGCTTCCTAAATGTGAATATTTTCTAGTTCCTTCACTCCTCTGTAACAGTAAACGGAGTATCTTTGAGTTGTGGACAAAACAAGACATTTGAGGATGTTATCTTGGGCTTTGGAAAACACCGATCTGCATTTTTCACAATTTTCGGACATTTTATAGACCAAACAACAAAATATTTGACAAATTCATCGACAATGAAAATAATCGTTAGTTGCAGCCCTAGTTCTCACCATTAGAAATATATATATATCACTAGAGATATTAATAATTATACCATTCAGGACATTATTTCCAACCAAATCATCTTGATAATAATAATAATAATAATAATAATAATAATAATAATAATAATAATAATAATAACTTTTATTTATATAGTGCCTTTCAAGAAACCCAAGGACACAGAATTAGACGTTGTAGGCTGTGGTAAACAGGTGGTGTTTCAGGAGTTTTCTAAATATGTCCGAGGATGTAGCATTTCGGATATCTTCAGGGAGGGTGTTCCAGAGGGATGGGGCTGCAACACTAAAGGCTCTGTCTCCGAAGGTACAGAGTCTGGTGTGGGGAATGGAGAGCAGGCCAGCGTCTGAGGACCGCAGGTTTCGGGGTGGGCGTGTATGGATGGAGGAGGAGGTCGGAGAGGTGCTGTGGGGCCAGGGGCATGGAGGGATTTGTAGTTGGGAAGGAGGATCATATATGTGATGCAGGACTTAAAGTGAGCTAGTGAAGGTGGATGAGGGTTGGGGTGATGTGCTGCCAGGTCTTGGTGTGGGTGAGGACCCTGACGGCAGACTTTGGGACATACTGGAGCCTGTCTAGCCTGATAGACTAGCACACAAAACAGACATGACTCTGGCAGTCGAGATGTCACTGTTGGGGATTTCAAATCAAATTAAGGAGCCAAACAGACAGCACTGCTGCGTTAGAAGAACCTCTGCAGTGTAACAAGCAAAAATAATTCTGATGCACATCCGTGTCTTTATTGACAAAAGCAGGACTTATTGTGCAGTAATGACTGACTGACTGGCTGACTGTAACAAGTGAGCCGGTTTGGACAGAGTTGAATGCAGCTTTGTGGGAAAACAAACAGAATGCTGGCTTGCTGCAGTTACTAATCTATTGACCTTGTTTTAGTTTATTGACTTATATAATATAGCAGCTGACAGCAGACTGGTTTTTACAGCATAGACAAAGAAAAACTCATCGTATCCACCTTTAGCGTCTGTACGAAACGCACCGGGCTGTGCAGCATCTGTCAGATGACATAGAATGAAGAGTAGTATGAAAGACCGAAAACCGAGGTTGGTTGGGATGGTAGCGGAGTCAAACAACACAGGACTTTCACCCAAGAGACCAGGGGTCCGTGTCCCGTTGTTGTCCAGCGTGTCACCTAAACGGACATTTTGTAACCCCACCCACCATCTTTTCCTAAATCTGTCTCATTTTTGTGCCGCCTGTCAGTTAAACGTTAAGTCCTCGACCCAGAGCGTCAAATAGCGACGCCAAGAGTCCCGACCAAGTGCGTCTAAATATGACGCCAAAGGGCTAGACGCTCTTTTCAAGTCATGTGACTTGCATTGACTCCAGCCTATGCAGAACACTCTCGTCCTCATCATTTGAATACATTAAACACGCCAACGATAAGAGCTTAATGACAAGCCTCAGGTTTCACGCTGTGACCGTCTTGCCCTCCACAGCAGCAACATTTCATTTTTGTACGTCTACTGATGAATCCAAATGTTTTTCATTAAATTCAATCTTTTCACAGTGTGTTTCTGTAGCTATAATCACACACATCCTGCAGCCACGCTGCTTAATACATCCCATTCTTATTAATCTGGTGTCATTCACCGGTCTCATTACACAATTTAAAAATTGAAAATGTTCTATCTGACATGACGGAAGAGTGCAGAACTACATAACAAATGCAACAAGATAACCAATATTAAAATAATAAAAACGCCAATAAACATCAACTCTGGCTTCACTGTTTCCACAAGGCAGAAAAATAAAATAAAATAAAAAGTAGTCCCGTCAAGATGAAAGTCAATCAAACTGTGATGACAGGGACGTCTTCTGGGTTCACTGCTGGAAGCCTTTTAGCGAGTTTGACAGACGCCTGACAAGAGAGGCAGAACCGCTTTCCAAGAAAAAGGGAACTGCTTTGGCTGTGTCCTTCATCTCAATATTAGCAATCCTTGCCTCGCTCTTGCCTTTGCATATTAATACACACGTGTGCATTCACACGCAATGAGAATCAACTCCTGATATTATTTCCTCTCCTCTCTAGTGGCACGGTCGGCGCTGACTCCGCACACTTTTGACAGCCAGCTCTTTTGACGATGCTGCTGTGAAAATGAAGAAGGCCGGGGAAAAGTGAATTTACATCGAAAATTGCCGTCTCGGTAGGAAAGTTACAGGGGAGGAGTGCACGTTTAGATGGGCTGGGGGGATGAAAACTGCAATGTGAGCAACAAGCAGCTCTGAGTTGAGTTTAATGCTCTGCTGCAACATGAGTCAATTTTGTCAGAATACACATGAATGCACCTATTAATATTTGCTTGTCGTATCTTGTAGAAAAACTACCTTAACAGTAGTTGTAGGTCTAAAACTTAACACATTTTAAAATGGGAGGCAAAACCACACCAATTTATAACTCTCTCTCTGTGCCAGAGTGCAATTAAGCGTCTCGTCTGGTGGGAGGGCGGGATATCTGTTCACACAGAATATCTCATATCCAGATTGTGCCTCGATCCAGCTGAGACAGATTGCGGCTCACACCGGACATTTTGATGCATCTCAAATGCATCTCAAGTGGCTACTTGTGATTGGATTTTTGCTTCCTGGCTCACGTTTGATTTTATCTGTGGGGAAAAGATAAAATGCAACTGCTGACAAACTGCACGTGTGCGCTCTGGCCAAGCAGCTTGAGACGAGGATTGCAGTGGAAATTTGCATATTGGATAGAAGTACAATGGTTTTGCTCTGTTCCATAAAAACGATTTTGATGTCAATGGAGGCACAGAATTTGTCATCACTTAGAATTAGGGCTGGGCAATATATCGATATTATATCGATATCGTGATATAAGACTAGATATCGTCTTAGATTTTGGATATCGGAATATCGTAATATGACATAAGTGTTATCTTTTCCTGGTTTTAAAGGCTGCATTACAGTAAAGTGATGTACTTTTCTAAACTTACCAGACTGTTCTAGCTGTTCTATTATTTGCCTTTACCCACTTAGTCATTATATCCACATTACTGATGATTATTTATCTAAAATCTAAATGTGAAGATATTTTGTTAAAGCACCAATTTTCAACCCCAGAATATCGCCGCAATATCGATATCGAGGTATTTGGTCAAGAATATCGTGATATCTGATTTACTCCATATCGCCCAGCCCTACTTAGAATCCCTTTATAGCACAGTAAAACATATGCATGACTAAGATCACTGGTATTAAAGAGCCCCTATTATACTCCTTTTCAGCATCATATTTGTACTCTTGGGGTCTGCTGGAAGAGGTGTACATGCTTTGATGTTCAATAAACACATTATGTTTCTCATACTGCCCATTGCTGCATTGCCTCCACCTGAAACAGTATGTCTGAGCTCTGGGCCCGCCTTCCTGAAAAGCCCAGTCTGCTCCGATTGGTCATCTGGCCCACTCTGTTGTGATTGGTCAACCAAATTCAAACAAGCCACTGGGCGGGCTGTGCTTGCTCAGGCAGCACCTATGGGCTAGCCTCGTGAGACCGTTCTGATCTCGCGAGCTCCAGTTTTCTACTCGCAGATCAGTCTAGCATCTTGAGATATAGAAAATTTGGAGCCGTTAGCCAAACGACCGGGCCAATCAGCGTTGGTTTTGAGGCGGGTTAGGTGATGATAGACAGATGGTTTATCCAATCAGCTAACCAGTATTTTCAGACAGCGGTCCGGGAACCTGAAATGGGGCCTTCTATTCCTAAATTCTCGTTACACAAACGGCAAATATCCTTTACCGACATGTTGCTTGCATGCTGAGCTAACGAGCTATGCTTTGCCTGCAGCATGCAGGGGCGGGCTTGTGGTTGTATTTTCATACGCTTCGTGGATCTGATTGGTTGATTTGGCCTGTCTACCACAAACATAGGTGACAGACAGATGCTTCATCCAATCAGCTAACCAGTATTTTCACCCCTTTCCAAAAGTTCTCCAACGGAAAGTTCCCAGATGGATATGCCGAGCAAATGCGAAGCGATCCATCTGGCGGAGTCAGGTTACCTATGGGCAGCACATATGAAAAACTAGGTCGGCATTCTCAAACAGTGACGTCATTAATTGAGGAATTTCAAACAGGAGTGTGGGCGAGACGTTTTTAGGCTGTTGAGAAAAAGTGCTGTCGGCGGGAGAGAAAGCTCCATTAGAAGAGAAATGTGTTTTTTTTGTACTTGAAAAACTATATAACATAAATATATGTTATAAAAATCCCAAAAAAAGGCATTAAAAGGGCTCTTAAACTGATTGTGTGAGTGGTCAGGAGCAACAGTACTGAGCTTACAGGCTGGGAAGCAGTTGCCATGGAGACCTCATTTTCCGTCAGTGACAAAATGGAAGCAGACACACCAGTTTTCAAAGAAAACTGAAATAATTTATAATAATTTTCCTGCTCAGTACACTTCACTTAACCTACTTAAAATAGTTTGATGATCGCTTGACAAAGGGGGAAAACTCCAGAACAAAGACATGAAGTGACAAGACACGCATTATTGCCATATTAATGACACAACTTTTGCTGACCAACACATCACTCCTCAATTAAGTTTGCCAGAAGTTATTGACTAAGACCATTAGAAGGCTAATTACGGGAAACAGACATTCATTCATTCACTTCAGCAGCCACATTGGGAGTTATCGGGAAGGGTAGCGAGACAAATATAGCCCGCAGAAAATGAACGGATGCTAACAATGATAAATATTTCAGACGAATAGGCTGCCTGAAACAACAGACTAAAAGTAGAATTGAGTAAGAAGACTGAGAATCAGAGTGAATGAGTGGAGCGAGAGAGAAGAGTGAAGTGAAGTGCCATTCAAGTGTCCCAGAGGAGAGTCGGTGTTGCCCGAGAACAAGCCTGAGCTGGAACCCTGAAAGGCTTTCATCTGAAGGAAAATGTCAAATATCCACTCAAACAGTTCACCAAGGCCAAACACCCTAAAGAGCCTGATATGACTCCCACCTGGCAAAGCTAACACAGCCCAAACTGGTGTCACAGCACTGCTTCCACATCGCCCCGCACCATATCTGATATGTTAAACACACTGGAGGCAGCTAGTGAAGAGCTGCTACGCCGGGAGAGGTGACCTGGGTTCACACAGGTTTCATCAGTTCAGTGACAAATCAGCAACAGATGGAATTTTCAAAAGGCAAGGGAAATCAAATTTTTGTTGAAATGGATGATTTGGGGGTCTAAAAGTCAGAGTCACTGGTAAATGTCAGTCACTGCAAAGGTCTGTAGCTGAGACCTTTTTCTTAAAGGTCTATGATAAAAAAATAAATAAAGGCCTTGTATGACAGTTTGATTGATGAGGTCATCTGGGCCAATGGCCTTTCCGAACTACAATTTCTTTTATTGTATGAGTGTATTAATATCCCACTTAAAAAGTCTACAAAACAACAGATCTGGATTGAGCGTGTGCTCAAAGGAAAGCATCACTGAGTGACTTTTGCAGGTTTTTGAGGGGAACCCAAATATCTTCAAACAAAACACAAGCAGGTTTATAGTTGCCTCGTCCAGCAGACACCGGGCAACATTTCTAATAATAATAATAATAATACAGTTGATTTTTAAGCGCTTTTCATGTAACCCTGAGGACACTTCACACACCGAAAACAAGCGAAAAGCTACTAGACAAGAGAGGAAGAGGTTTAATGTGCTTCAACCGAGGAAGAGCAAGCCTGTCCGGGCAATCTTGTATCAGGAGAAACTTCAGTGATTTGATATACTGGTGCACAAAAAACTAGGTTAATGAAACGCATGGTTCAAAAGGGTTGTACTTAGTGTCTTAAAGGTGCTGTAGGTAGGATTGTGAAGATCCAGGACTTAGGCAAAAAATGTGAACATCGACAACTTCTCAGTCCCTCCCCCTCCTTCTGCTAAAACCCAAAACAGTCTCCTAAGCCCCTCCCCCCACAAGGGAGAATGAATGTGTGTGCATGAGCAGTGATTGACATGCAGTTAGACCCCCTCTTCCCCCCCGGCCCTGATTGGTGCATCTGAACAGGGAGCTGCACCTACAGGCTGTAGGTGGTGCCAGAGGAGCCAGATTTTTTATTTTTTAATTACCTGCTTCATGTAGTTCTACTGGAACATAGGGTCAGTTTCAGCAAATATGACAGAAAGTTAGTTTTATAAGTCTTACCTACTGCACCTTTAATGAATCAGAGGTGTGTTTTGGGCGTAACATGCAATAAACCAATCAGAGTGTCATCTCCAATTCCCTTTAAAAGCCAGGCGCGTTGGTACCTTGGCGCATTGCTGTTATGATGGAGGATTTTGCTACGCTTTCACGCACGAGCAGATCATAACACTATTTCACACTGTAATATTTTCATTTTTAATCTTTTGCATGTTTGTTTGCTGCTGTCGCGCCTCTGTGTGTGTGTAACAAGCGTAGTGTGTGCACACGCTGTGCACGAGCCTAGGCGCGCTTTACTAATGCGCTGTTAAAGTAATAATGAAATGCTGCGTTATTGACGTTAGACCAGGTTTTTGTTGGTCAATGGCGCGATCAATATAACACACACACCTACATTGGGCCCTATCTTGCACCCGGCGCAGCGCAAAGCCCGGCGCAAGTGTCTTATGCTAGTTTAAGACGGACGCAGTTGTCAATTTCCCATCCAGCGCCCACGTCATTTAAATAGCAAATGCACCTTCACCCATCTGTGCGCCCCTGGGCGTGCTGGTCTTACAGGGAGGTGTGTTCAGGTGCATACTTGGCTTATTGCGTCAGCCCTGTGAATGAGTGGCGACGTGTCCAGGGTGTACCCTGCCTCTAGCCCAATGTCTGCGACCCTGAATAGGATAAGCGGTTACAGACAATGGATGGATTCTACAAACAGACAGGGCAGCAAGGAGAGACAATCAAGCAGGTAAGTTTGGTTAAAAAAACAAAGAAGTATTGTTGTGTAAAAAACCCCCCCCAAAAAAAAACAGAGGAGCTGTTAGGAAGAGAGGCAGTCAGACGGACAAGCTGAGCAGAGAACAAAGCCCTTTAAGGCGGTGTGTAGCACAAGTGTTAAACAAAGCTACCTGTCAAACTCAAGAAAAAAAAAAT
>CM046804.1:26738328-26778328 GCA_025617405.1 Perca schrenkii | reverse complement strand
TGTCATTTCTATTCATCCGCACATTACTCATCTTTATATCTGTGTATATATACTGTCTGTTTATATAACGGTGTTTATAGAGTAAATATGTTTGTGTAAATATGTTTTTTATTATTATTATAACTAATTCCATTTTTTCTATTTCTTATAGAAATGTTTTTTCTCCTGTGTCTTTTTTTCTTTTGAGCTGCTGTAGTACAGGAATTTCCCCAGTGTGGGATTAATAAAGTATATTTAAATATCTTATCTTTTAATTTCCCATAAGAGACTGTGTGCAGATTAATGACAAATGCTGGATCATGAAATGGACCAATTGAGGGCGAGGAGGGAGAGACTAACATCACTCTTTTAATTTCATGGAGAAGAGTTCATTCTGGTAATAAAAGTCAACTGACGATGGCTTCATATTTCCTATTACTTCTTGTTTCATTCCTGAAGAAACAACAACAACAACATGCGGCATGTTAAATTAAAATAAACTTGTCTTTGCGATGCGAGTTACGGCCGTATAACTGCTGTTCTCCAGATTTCCAGCTTCAATCCAAGAGCAAGTTTCCCTTGTTCAGTTAATAAATATTGAGTTCTTATGTTTCTCTTCCCCTGATGGGGTTATTATTGCAGGCGTTAATACAGCCTGTGTGTTTGTTCTCCACTGCAGCCCGGGAGGAGAAAGGTGGGACAGGGGTTTTGTGCTGGACTTGTAAGCAAATCCTCACATTTGGCTAGCAGCAGCACTTCTTCCTTTTTGTTGGATTTTGTTTGGTAGAGGTTCAAATCTCACACAGACCAATACGGCCTCCTGCTCTGTATGTGTCTGTGTGTGTGTTTGTAAGTGTCTGTGTGTCTGTCTGTGTGTGTATGAAAGAAGACACAGGACAAAAGGGAAGTGAGCGGAAAATAAAGCAGAGTGTGCTGTAGCAATTACACCGCTGTCAAAGCACGGCGGGAGGAAAGGCTTGGTTCCTCTTCTGACCGAGTGTGTGTGTAGTACTTAGGAGGCTACAAAGTCAGGTCTCACCGCTGCCTGAAATACATGTGTGCTTGCAGGCGTACACACGTACACATGTACACACACACACACACACACACACACACACACACACACACACACACACACACACACACACACACACACACACACACACACACACACACACACACACACACACACACACACACACACACAGAGCACGTGGTAAGCCACGGGAAAGAAGGAAGACTCAGCCCATGTGTGACCCTGTTGACCAAACCAATTTTCCCCTTGTCAAGCAGTCTACTGCTGGGTGGGTGTGTGTGTGTGTGTTTCTGTGTATCTGGCTGTGTGTTTGTTTTTGAGACAGAATGGATCTGCATCCTAAAGTTACCCCAGAATGAAAGGGGTGTGTGTGTGTGTGTGTGTGTGTGTGTGTGTGTGTGTGTGTGTGTGTGTGTGTGTGACGCAGCAATGATTATTACAAGTCCATTAGCTGCATGCTCAGTAGGCTAATCCCATTACATTAGACTGTTAAAATGAACAGAGCCTGTAGCCTATGGGCACTGACATGGACAATGAGATTAGGTGCAATTTGAGGTTCATCGTTATATCTAAATGAAAAATCAACTACATGACTGTATGCTGTACTGTAGCTACAGAGGCTGATACATTTTTGTAGGTGAGTGAATATATCCTCACTAAAGTCTAACTTTGTGTTCATCGTTATTCAGCACCACTCACTAGTTAATCCAATATATTTGTTGTTATTGGGCCACTGTGATAAATCATTCAAGGTATCTTTGTTTGAAAAGCTAATGTTAGATATTAAAGTAATGATCTCGAAGATGTCTGTTAAAGTGCTCATATTATGCTCATTTTCAGGTTCATAATTGTATTTAGAGGTTGTACCAGAATAGGTTTACACTGTGTAATTTTCAAAAAACACAATTTTTTTGTTGTACTGCACATTGCTGCAGCTCCTCTTTTCACCCTGTGTGTTGAGCTCTCTGTTTTAGCTACAGAGTGTCTGTTCCATCTTTGTTTGGAGTCGCACATGCGCAGTAGCTAGGTAAGGACTACTAGCCAGTCAGAAGCAGAGTATGAGGGCGTGCCCTGACAGTACCTAGGTAAGGACTACTAGCCAGTCAGAAGCAGAGTATGAGGGCATGCCCTGACAGTACCTAGGTAAGGACTACTAGCCAGTCAGAAGCAGAGTATGAGGGCGTGCCATGCTAGCAGCTAGGCGAGCATTATAACGTGTGTTACAAAGTGACCACGTTTGTCTCTGAAGTAAAGGCTGGACTACAACAGAGCTGTTTGGAGCAGTTGGTGAACAGTGTTTTCTGTTGGAGATGGTAAGTCCCTTTGGGGGGGACTTTGGGCTTTTTCACTTCGTAAACCTATAACATGCACAAAAAAGATATATAATGCAATTAAGTAAAGGGAAAAAGGCCAAAAAGCATAATATGAACACTTTAAGTGCAATCACAATGGTGACTGAGTCTAAGGCCCTCTGATGAAAGCCCTTGCATTTCTAGTATTACGAACTGGGTGTTTGTGGCGACATTACTGGTAAAAAAAAAAATTAATCACAAGCTGCACCCAGTTAGTGACATGTTTTCCATCACCCAGCAGTGGTTGGCCTGCCAGGTACGCTGGTAGAAGTAGCTAACGCAACTGACTGATCAACTGCCAACTGACACAGTTTGGATCTCTGGGAATTGAGATCCAAAAAAGGTGCCGACAATGAGAACAAAACAGAGATCTTTGAGACTGTAACTTTAAAAAGACGTGCACAATGGTATCAGGAACTGAATAGACAACAAGGTAACACATCAAATTCAGTTTCTTAGAGAACATACTGTATCTACTGAATAAGGAAAGCTACATCAGGAAATGAATCACTCATGGACTGTGTAAAGCAAGTGGACATATTTAAAAATACACGTTCACACAGTGAAATGGCCCTTGCTCCGTTAAACTGCTGTTCCCTTTTACAGCCGTGTGTGATCAGTGATCCAATCAATTATTTTGTATCTCCATGACCTTTTCGATATCAATGTGTGCGTGTGTGTGTGTGTGTGTGTGTGTGTGTGTGTGTGTGTGTGTGTGTGTGCGTGCGTGTGTCTCTCTCTTTCATCTCCATTTACTGATTCACTGAACTGAGTTTCTTATCTGAAGTGGTTTTCCTCAGAAGGAAATGCAACTTTGTGGCAGTGTTACAAGTGCACAGCTTCAAATCCCTGCATGGCAATGTCACCTTTTTAAGTATGTCTGTGAGTGTGTGACTTGTGTTTAATCCAACAGCTTAGCCATTATCTAATTTATTTCAGCAAGAAAGGGGCAATTATATTGCAATTTGACAACACGCTGCTTAATTTACATTGCTAAATACATCTAAACAGCTACATTTGTATCCATTTTCCCAGTTAAGCTCCCCAAAGCTCTATATTAAAAACCCCAAACTGTCTTTAGCTTTGACTGCAACTTTTTTTTGTGCTCCCCCATTCATATTTGATGGACTTTAGTCGTGTTACAACAGAGTAACACACAGAATAGACCCTGACAGTGACTTGTTCATTGCGGGCTCTGCAGAGTGACTTCCCCCTGGCTCTAGGAATAACTACAGAGCTCTATTTTAGACTGGATTGTCCCTCTGAAGCTACTGTAATGTGCGCTTTGTACTCTTCGAGGCACTACAAAGACCAGCCTTTTGTTTATACCAGTTACAATCGAGATACAGGCTACCTGTCATTCCTTTAATCAAACCTGGGGCATGTTCGATACAGGTCACTTCATGGTATTTAGAGTGCACACATTTCTGGCATGGAAAATACAATGTTGGGTGGGTGGTGCTGAAATGATTGGTAGGTTTATTAATTTTGGATCCACAGAGAAAATAATTCACAACAAGTTGGATGACTAATTCATGAGTCAAGCAAAACCACCCAACATTTGCTGGTCTTAAATGTGAGGATCTTTTGCTTTCCTCGACTTGACATTATTACACATTGAGTATCTTTGGGTGTTTAACGGTTTCTCAACAATCTGAAGACATTATGTTGAGCCCTAGGAAAATATGATTGGCATTGTTTTACTATTTTCTGACACTTTGTATTCTGCAAGAAGTATACCAATACTGTTGTTCATTCAATGTGAATTTTTGTAATTCAGTAAACAGCGTGACATTATTTATTTACTTATGTAATCATTAACTAATGCAACCCTTTTATTGATTTAAGGACAAATTAAGTCAAACTAAAATGAATAGTTTGTTTGAAATAGGGATGTCACCATACCAAAAATCTAGTAGTCAGTACCGATACCGATGAAAGTACATGATACTCAATTCCAAAGTCGATACCACGGCGAGTAAAAAAACAAAAAAACGAACAATAATACTTAAACCTTAATTCTTTTATTTGTTACGTAGGAACAATTTTCAGCATGTTTAGTTACTGCCATTGTTTTTTCACATAGAACCGGTCTGGTTATGGTTAACTTAAAGTTATAGCGCGTAGTTTCTGTCACCCCCATGAGGAATTCTAAGTAATGACAACAAAACTGTCAGCGCGTCCAAATGATACAAGCCTTTTGTGTTTTTTTTTGTCAAGTCAAAACTATTCAGCCTATCAGCAATATAACCAATGAGATGACAAATTAAGAAACAAAAGAAGAACGAGTGGACTACATTTGAGGTGAAACGTACAGAGTTACAACGTGCATCATATTGGTCAGACCCTAATATCTCCTCTTCCCTGCCCTCAATCCTACTCCTTCCATCTGTAGCCCTGCTCCCACTCCTCAGAGCAGATTAGTCCAGTCTGAAAGAGATTAAGATAGATATCCAGAAAATTCAATCTCCAAGGTTGGTAAATAACCTTTACTTGGCCGTGTGTGTGTGTGTGTGTGTGTGTGTGGATATGTGTGTAGATATGTAAGGCGCTTTATTTGCGCACAGCAGGATGATAGCAGAGAATGCCAAAAGGGGAAAGAAATGAGGGTGTTTGTTTTTTTTCTCTGTTTTCGTCCCTCCAGCAAAGCCAATTTTCTCACTGAGTAAATGGGATTTCCTGAGGATAGCGGATAGAAGCAGTGTGTAGACTCCGCCCAACACACTACAACACTGTGTGTGTATGGCTCGGCTGCCAGTGGTCAGTAGTGCAGGATGGTGTGCTGACCTGCTCAGCGAGAGGTCAGAGATGGGATTACACTGTGGGCGGCTTTGTGTCAACGAGCTGGCCCCTGCCTGTGACTGTGTCTGTATCAGGGCCAGGTATTAATAGAAAGTGTCAAGTTTAAATGGCTTAATACAGATGGCTCCATCCATCTATAATAAATCCATCCAAATGATCAAATCATGCAGTTGTGCTAGTGAAAGTGAGGGCCAAGTGGTTCGTACGATCCCGCCATATCGGAAAATCAGATGTGTTTACAGATGTTACATGATATATTTAATCATGAGGCTACATTTACAGTGTTGTACTTTGACGTACACACAAAGAAATAGTTTTCAATAGTTGAAAAAAAAAAAAAAAAAAGAGCGGTGGAGAGAGAAGTTCAAACCCTGGCTGCTTTCTCACCTCGGCACAGCTGGCCAATCGCTGCGTACGGTGGGTGTGATGTTGGATTGTTGTTTTCGCAAAGTTACATCATGATTTATATACTGTATAGTGCAATAACATCTACAGCTTTTTGACAGTGGAGACTTTCATGGCATTCTGTTAGGTCACAGCTTTCTCACTTTGCTATGAAACCTTGTAGAAAACATTGGGCTCATTTCCTGTAGGTCTTTTTGAATTACATTCTCACTCCCACACTCACATTCTCAGACATCTCAGTGTGGGTATCTGCCACCTCCTGCATCGTTCTTACAAAAGGTAAAAACTGAAGCGAAGGTGGAAACTCTCCCATAGAACTACTAGGTCTTTGAAGTTCCTTTCAGGAACATGGAGGGACTAAAGCCTATACCACCATGCATTAAGCAAACGGTACAGATACACTCTCGACAGGTCACCCGTCTGTGGACATAAATACATTCAAAGCTCTTTTGTGCAGTTTGGAGTTTTCAATTTGCCTGAGTTGCATGGTTATGGCCTCTGGGAGAAAGCCAAAATGTCCAAAGGGAATCAACAAGAACATGGGGAGTAACATGCAAAGTGCTTGAATTTTTAATAAACTGAACCAAACATGCACAGAGTCAACATATTGTTAAAAGGTAGAGAGACAGATTAAAAAAAAAAAAAAGCTATCACAAAAGCAGTATTTTTTTTGTAGGGTTAACATGAAAACCATACACCTTCACTTACATTTTTGTGAACAAGAAAACTGTATGACAATCATAAGAAGAATTCACCATTTGGTGGATGCTTTTAAGTCTATCTAAAGTTATCTACAGTGCCAGGCTTGCATGTATTTTTAGAATGTTTTAGGTCCCAGTGGAAATCAAACTCTAACCCTGTCTGTAAGTGCCTTGCTCTATCCACTGAGATACAAAAATAATACACTAAATAATGGATGAAACGAGCAGTATAAAGTGTCAAGATATTCATCCAGCTTTCTATCCTGCTCTTCCCCTCTGTCCAGTGGCTGCACAATGAAGTGGGATGGAGTAAATAGAGAGCTGTAGGTGTGTGTGTGTGTGTGTGTGTGTGTGTGTGTGTGTGTGTGTGTGTGTGTGTGTGTGTGTGTGTGTGTATGTGTGTGTGTGTGTGTATCACGCTTGATAGGTGTCTGATTGGAAGTCACAGTCCCAGAGGTGCTCTGTCAGGTTCGCTCTTGGCTGCCTCTTTGTTCGTGCAAGTGTGTTTGTGGGATTCTGCCTGTAGGTGTACATTCAGTTGAAGCCGGGGATTAAGAGGAGTCGCGTGTCTAAATCCTACCACGATGTAAGGAAAAAAAAAAATGTAATTTCCCCACAGGGATCAATAAAGTATGTCTTCTTCTTCTGCAATATATGTGCTTGTAAGCCTCGCAGAAAAAAGTTCAAATCAAGTACTTTAAACTAATGTAGACAAGAAAATATTGCCCTGCAGCTTCCTGTCTCACCAAGTCATTTTTCCTCTCCTCAATGTAAAACCATTTTCTAATGCCAGTCATCCACCTATTGTCATCCACTTCTTCTTCTTCTTCTTCTTCTTCTTCTTCTTCTTCTTCTTCTTCTTCTTCTTCTTCTTCTGTATTTTTGATTATCCGAGCCACCGGCCAAGAGCAGGACCCCATTCCTCTTTCTTCATGCGTCTTAGATAATTCCCTTACTCATCTCATTTGGTGTTGTCAACACAGCCTCCAGTCGTGGTTTGTGTTTCGGGTACATTTGCATCTGCTTTTGGTGTTTTTTGGCTCTGTCTAATTATAGTGTGATGCATGGTAATTGAGGACAAATGAGGGCAACAGGAAGACCACATTTCAGCATGTCAGACATCATATTCCCTCCTATAATTAAACAAATTCCGACATGTGAGACTGTGCTCGTGGTAAAATTGCACACAGATTTTATTTTAATTTTTTTTATTCTTTTCAGTCTTGCTCACTTATTAAGAACATTATGATGTAGTTCCAGAGGGGTGCTTGTTATCGGTATTTTTAAACACGTCCATGTAGTGCCAGAGGTAGACACGTACGGAAGGGAAGCAGAGTTAGTATCAGTGGTGGACTGAGGAAACCAGCTCTCAGGCCTTGTCACATTAAGGTTTTTTACACTTGTGTTTCTTAGCCATGGGCTAACTCAAATCCGAGGCTAGAGAAAGCCCACAGCTAGCTTAACCTCATTTTATTCATTACTCATTATCCACTCTGGGCCAACAGTAAATGTTATGAATCACACTGCACAGAGTGAACAAACTGCTGACCGCACACAACTTATTTCAGTTTGTTTGGACATGAAACATTTCAAATGGTTCTAGCCTCCACACACACTAGTGATCCTAAGGCTGTGTTTTGGGGGTTAACTATGCCCTGAAGAGAAATGTGAAATGTCATATTCATGTGTGTGTTAGAGCCCTGCAAGCCCGTCAGGGCCCGACAGGCTGAGCCCATTCGGGCCGGGCTCGGGCCGTTTTTCTTTTTTTTACAGATCGGGCTCGGGTCGGACTCAGAGGCTTATTTTAGCTTCTCTCCTCATTGTGCCCATCTTAGCAGCGTGTGACATGTGTGGGTTTGCGTGTGTAGCAGAGACAGCGTGCATCAGAGAGAGAGTGCATCAGAGAGAGCTTAAAGTGATTGATGTTGGTCTCGGGTCGGGCCGGGTTCGGGTTCGGGCTGAAAAAATTGCAGGTGTTGTCGGGCTGGGGTCGGGTAGGGCTTGAACACCACGGGCCAGGGCCGGGTTAGGGCTGGAGTTTTTGGCCCGTGCAGGGCTCTAGTGTGTGTGTTGTTAAAGAGACTACATATTTAAAATATAAGAAAATTAAAATACATATTTTCTTACCGTATTGCTATTTGTCAATCTAGCTTGTTTAGGTGTGGGTTTCCCAGTGTTGGAGATATCGACCGTAGAGATGTCTGCCTTCTTTTTAATATAATGGAACTAGATGGCCTTTGTGGAATTTGGGGTGAGCTATCCCTTTAAGTTGGATGTTGGCTGTTCCTTAATTTCATGATTTTTTCACAAAGCTGCCACCAGTACTTATGAGAAAAGTAGGTAAAAGAGCCACATAATGTGATTTTTTTTTTTTAAGAGAGCAGCTGTTCAAGTTACCACCCTTCCACCACCCTTATGGTGCAGCAACACATCAAAACATTGTGTACATCTAGACTCCCTGCTGTTTCTGAACTTCAGAGCAAAAAAAATGGTTTGCCTGTCTGTAAACCTGTCAGTCCCAATCTGCCTCCAGGGCTCTCTGCATTGATCTTTGCTCACCTCTTGTTCTGTTTAATACTGCCATTATTTCACATTACATGGACCAAAGATGCAAGCTATTGACTGGGAGATATAAATTATCTTATATAATGAACATCCTATACGAAATTACTGTTAGAGCATGATAACAATTTGTAGACTCGGTATCGTGTAAGTATGCACCTATCACCAATGCAAATTCCACATAAGTGTCCTTATTGTGCCAATAAAACCTTATCCGATTCTGATTCTGACCACTTGTTATTAGGAGCTGCAGAAGTGTCCAAATGCAGGCAGCAAAATGGGAGATAACTGTTCTGTGTTGAGAACATGTTTCAAGACCATGCTTATCCTGAATGAATAAATACTTTGGAACTACAGAGAAATATGGGAAACGAACAAAAGTGATTATGGCAAAACATTAGAGATGCTGTTAAAGATAAATACAGATGTTGATATGCCTGGTTGGTGCCTCAGCAATTAAGGTAGAAACAATTTCCTAAACAAAGTCGAATCACATAAGTCTGCATGACAGCAGCATTGGTATCCTTTATTGACCCTGAAATCATTGGTGAGACTGAATCCTAATTAGTTCTGAAAGCTCCAAGGACCCCTATCACAGTCCACTCAGTTCAATTTGAAACAGTGTAAGTAATCAGTAATTGTATAGTTTTATCATGAAGGCCGAGTATTAAAGAGAAAGATGAATGCTTGCCTGATTGCTGATCAGAGCATGCCGAGGCTTGTGAATAGGACTTGAGAAAAGCAATCTTAATGGAGACTCAATTAGCAGAAGGAATTGGAAAAGTCCTGCTGCGCGGTCATGAAAATGAAAATGAATCAAAGCCTGGCAGCAGGAACCTGAAGTTCAGCTAATTCCTGTTGTTCATG
This sequence comes from Perca schrenkii, assembly GCA_025617405.1. NCBI lineage: Eukaryota > Metazoa > Chordata > Actinopteri > Perciformes > Percidae > Perca > Perca schrenkii. The sequence continues at coordinate 26,768,624 of CM046804.1, read as the reverse complement.
CAACAGAAATCCATGGAACAACCTAAAAGTGTGCCTAACCAAATCAGTCACACAAGCAAGCAAACTGAAAAAAATAAATAAATTGAGTGGCATCGTTCGCCAATAGCCATTCATTATCTGGCTTAACAACGGACCAGCAGTAACAAAGTCTCCATTTCCTCTGTACTTTATGATTTATAAACTCCTACATTTTGTCTCATTTCATTAGTAATAAAGGTCTGAATTAGTCCGATCAAGTGGATATCTTTATCCTGGCAGTGGTAGTTTGTTGCTGGTATTATGTCAAGTCAAGTCAAGCCCAAGCTCTTTGCCTAGTCCAGTCATTACAACAAATCTACTATGCAGACAACCAGGATGTTTGCCTCCACAGAGGCTCAGCAAGAAAGCACTGTCTGGGGAGGGAATTTTGTACTAAAAGTACCATCATTTTGCCGATTCGATATGGCTAGCTCAAAGACAGCTGAAGCATTCTTGTACGGAAGAAGGACTGGGGGTATTGTCCCTAATTTTTTACAGTGTGTAATAGGGCTGGGCAATATGGAGAAAATCAGATATCACAATATCCTTGACCAAATACCTCGATATCGATATTGCGGCGATATTCTAGGCTTGACAATTGGTGCTCTAACAAAATATCTTCGCACTTAGATTTTAGATAATCATCAGTAATGTGGACATAATGACTAAGTGGGTAAAGGCAAATAATAGAACAGCAAGAGTCAGTCTGGTAAGTTCAGAAAATGACATCACTTTACTGTAATGCAGCCTTTAAAACCAGGAAAAGACACCACTTCTGTCTACATATTACGATATTATATCCAAAATCTAAGACGATATCTAGTCTCGTATCACGATAGCGATATAATATCGATATATTGCCCAGCCCTAGTGTGTAATAGTTGTTTCTACAAAAGGTATCTCAGTTGGGAGAGGAGGGATGATTACAGCAACCAGTAACTCTTTTAAATGTACAATATCTATAGACTTTTAATTCAAATAGACTCGAATAACTAAAGATACTAACACGTCAGCATGAAACTTGATTTGCAGGTTGTCTGACTCCAGCTATAAGAGATACACTTTCCAAGGATCTCTCAATTATTTAATCTATTTCTATGTGCTGAACTATCGATTACATGTCTGCCTTGACTCACTGAAAGAACAGCCCTTGTTAGGTAAACTCCAGAGTCTTGCTCTACGGTGACTCAACCAGTTTAACAGCCAGATGCTGTGTTACATGTAGACAGAAAAGATCTAATGTTTATACTGTTCCTATGAGTTTGCTAGACTGCTATGGCTGACAGAAGCAGGATCAGGGATATAAAGTGATAACACCCTCAGCATTAAAGTTGGATTTTTACCAAAAATAAAAATCTACTCTCTGTGGCTACGGGAGGTCCATAAGGCGCCTGAGAATCAAACCTCTGCTTTGGTTTTCCAGGGACAGGATTTTTCACTTTAATCAGAGTTGTTCTAAGGGACGTGGGAGGCAGCTGGGACGCTCATCAACAGATGACTCTGTCAGACACAACTAAAGGAGATTGGGATTAGTTTTCATCACAATTAAGCATCATCATTGCTGTTCATTGCAATAACTCCAGAATACAGGTTTGGATGGAGGATGGAAACCTCCACCTTATCATGGATGACGGCATTTTTTTTTTTTTTTAAATGCAGATCTTCACAGAAAGGCTTAGTTGATTATTGCACCTTGTCATTTGAATTTTAAGCATTACAATCACTTCATGAAGGAATTGCTTGAGGGTTTTATTGTGTTTAGTGATTACACTTTTTTTATGGCTTCGAGTCTTGATTTCTTTTCACCTTTCACCCTTATTTATTCACGTGTTCCTTCCCTTTTGTTCCCTCTGCACTCCTTAATTGTTTCCATTTCTCTTCCTCCCTAATTTAGGTTTTACATTCTTGCTGTGTCCTTAATCCACACCACACACTTATTCTAAAAAGTTATGAGTTATAGTTGTTCACACTGGAAACTGTTATATATAATATACTCAAAACGAACAGTGTGAATGCTAAAAACACTTGATTTTTGAGCCCCTCATTAAGAAATTCACAAAGGGAATATAGGGGTTGCTCACACCTGGAAACATTTAAAAATGAATAACTTGTGGATGGTGGTGAAACTGCTCCAAGAACACCACCAAAAAATAGAAAAACTACCGTTACATTTTTGGTTAAGTCTAATTGGAAGTGGCTGTCTGAAGTTGTAGTTTGCATGACATCCGACAGTGCCGGTATTAAATATTTTATGTTGCTCATTAAATGTTGATTTCTTGTATACTAACTGTTAAACAACATACTATAAAGATTAGTACATAGTACTATTGTAAATAGTTAGTATGTAGTGCATCTGCCTCTTCATCTTCCTTTCTTCTAATGTATCAAATATCTTCCCTTACTTCTTTTCAATTCATTTCCTCCATCAATCATTACCTTCTTCCTTACTTCTTTCAGGTTTCTCCCCTTCTTTTCCCCTACAATATCTTCCTTCTACTTCTTCCTTTTCTGTCTCACTGGCTTTCTGTCTTTCTTTCTTGCCACTGTCTGTCCTTTCTCTGTCCTTCCCTCCTTGAGGCACTCCGCTTTGATTAGGAGGAGGACTGGAAGCTTTTTTATTTTGTTCTCATCGCTCCAGACATTGTTAGCTTTCTACCTTCCTACGGTACGGTCCATGCCTTCTTCCCTTTCTTCAGCGGACAAAGTTACATGCTGTGGACATGACAAAGTCAGGCAGGAAGGTGCATTTTACTGACCAACTTCTCATCAAAAAGCCCGGGTATCTCTGAGCCAGAGCCAGACTAGGACCGACCAGGAGAGTAACGTCCCTACTGCTCCTTCTGTCTGTCTCAAACACCTCTTTGTCTCCTAATCCATCATCCTTCTTGTACAAAAATCTTTTTTCCCCCCAATCTTTCTGTTCAGCTGACAGTCTCTCTCTCTCTCTCTCTCTCTCTCTCTCTCTCTCTCTCTCTCTCTCTCTCTCTCTCTCTCTCTCTCTCTCTCTCTCTCTCTCTCTCTCTCTCTCTCTCTCTCTCTCTCTCTCTCTCTCTCTCTCTCTCTCTCTCTCTGTGGTATCTTTGGGTTTGAGGTTGACATCTTCTCAGCAGGTCAGGTACAGTCTCATCTAATAGATACTCCAACAAATGGAGAGTTGCATAATGCCTGACCCGTGTTCAATTATAAAATCCATTTTATTATAAAAATATCAGTCCTCAAAATGTACCTGCAGTACAGCACCACTTTATGTGCGAGAGCTTTAATCGGGAGTGTGTTTCCTAACGCACTGGTTTTACAGGTCGCATGTGGAAGGGGAAAACTGAACTGAAAAAGCTAAAATGGATTTTGCTGCTTTGACATTGAAATTTGGGTTCACTTAAAAAGGACTAGTTTCACATCACAAAATAACATAAATGAGCAATAACAACATACATACTGACCATAGAAAACTATAGTTCTTTACCATTAATGACAGCATTAGGGGCTACGCTAAAGTTTCCACGTATCACAGAGGTTATCATTGACAGAAATGATCTGTCGATTAAAAGATTAGTAAACCAACACAAAATCAATCAACTATTTTGATGATGGATAATTCGTTTCAAACAACAATATACCCACTTCCACCTTTTTCTTTGACTTATGTGATTGTCAACTGAATATAATTGGATTTTGGACTGTTGGTTGGTCACAACAAGCAGTTTGAAGTCACTAGGCCCAACAGGCATCAGTGGTGTATCCCCCCCCCCCTTCAGTGCCACTCAGTCAGCAGTCTTTTAGCCCGACAACTTCAGTCATTCAGTGGCACACCACCAGCATCATTCAGTCCTCTTGTCTATCTAAAGCCTTCAGTCCTCCATGGCCACCCACCCATCAGCCATCCATTTACCTCCTCTATCCTTCAGGGTACCCTGACCTGCAGCTGAAGGTGAGGGACCTCTCAGGGGCTCCGATGATACACAGGAGGAAGTTTTGAACTGATTGACTCTCATAAAACCGAAATGGGGCTGAGAGTGACTGCTGAGAAATGATAATGAGTCACAGTTGGCCTCCAGTGTTTCACACTTGTCACACGGTTCAGATGATCTGCAGGCAGCTTTTGTCATGATTGTGGATGCAATCGTGTTGTGAACTGAAATACAAGCTTTTGTTTTTTTGGCTTTGAGCTGAACTACGGTTTGTCGCTTTTAAAGCTTTAGTGCCTAACTTTTTGATATTAATAATCGTCCGTTACATTCAAGCCGTTGCCAAATGAGTTGCTACAAAGCTAATTAAGACCATCAGCTCCACACAACTCTCTCTGGATTTCTCTGTATGGCTATGTTCAGAAGATTGTGTCATCCGGCAACTTTCCGGTGCAGAAACTCGAGTGAAGATAATTACCTCTTCTGAAGAGTCCATCATGTTTTTTTTTAATCCTCCGTGTCCTCCTTGGCTACTAGAAACTGCGTGGAAGAGGTGTGGGGGTGCGTGTGCGATCACGTAAGGCTTGCATCATGTGGACGTGCCGGCGACAGAAACTACGCACTATAGCTTTAACTGTTAAATTGTTTTGTGGCATTGTATTGTATTGTTCTGTAAATTGTTCACGGTTCACTCTTTTTGTCCCTCGTTTTTAGGCATGTGATTGGCTTGTTGAGCAAACAAATCTCGACTGGAACGTCATCACATGGCTGACAACAAAGCAACCAGAGCCAATAATCCTTCATACCGATCCCTCGGATTAGTCAATCAATACATTTTCCAAGCAAAAATGATAATTAGTCTTTGGTTCCAGCTTCTAAATTGTGAAGATTCGCTGCTTTTCTTTCTCTTTATTTCTCTTTATGTGATGGTAAACTGGAGTTCTTTGGCTTTCATACTTTTTGTTGGACAAAGGTAAGGTAATACCTTGGACTTTAAGACATTTTGATGTGAAATATTCCCATGGCGTTCTGACATTTTATCAATCAAAATAATTAATTAATCCTGAAAATAATCAGCAGAATAATCGATTAATGTAAAAACATTTTAGTTGTATCCTTACAGCTATTTAAGGCCCACATAAAAAGCTTATACTGTTTAGGTTTGAAATTACTTTGGAGAGACTATCTGTATGATTTGTGCTATATTGTCTCTGTCTTTAGAATTAGCTGAGGAGATTACAGTATATACTTTGATTTAATATTTAGGCTGTTAGATGTCAACAACAGAGGTGTCACGACATGAAGTACTGTTAAACTACCTTGAACTTGTTAAGTCACGATTTCCATTCCATTTTACAACTTCGCTTTGGTAAGTGTTCTTTAAGTAACAATTATTGTTCATTTTTGGCATTTTTATTGCCAATGTTACGCCATAGCTCTAACATCTAGCACTTGGCAAATAAGAAATAATGTTCCTCTAGATTTTCTGCGCGTGTTGAAGCACTTAAATGCTCACTCAGGTTCGAAATGGGTTGTGCTACCAGAGAACTCCCAGTCCGATTACTTCCTGCACTATCTCTCCCTGCTAATAAAGAAGCACTTAGCCTCACATATCTGGTTCACTCGCGGCTACAAAGATGCTGTAGATTAGGATAGCGTGTGTACCTGTGAATGTGTATTAAAGTAGAGATTAAAGCAGAAGTGTCAACAGCAGTGGAGATAAAAGTGACTCCGAGAGAAATCCCTCGTGACATCAGTCTAGAAACAGAAATAAAACGCTGAAGATCTTGCAGTTTTCCAAAAAAAAATTTTAAAAAAAGTACTTTGCAGGTACCAGGAGTTCTTTGGTGGGGTCTTATCATACATTAGGAGACTGAGTCGTGTGATTAAAAGACAGAAAGAAAAGACGACAGAAAGGAAAAGTAAGTTTAACACAAAATCCCTGCATTGGCAGTGTTGAACACGATCTAAATGTAACACCCTGCTGATGTAATTTTCACAGCCTCTTGTCACTGAGCACATTCTCACACACACACACACACACACACACACACACACACACACACACACACACACACACACACACACACACACACACACACACACACACACACACACACACACACACACACAGACACAGACACAGACACAGCAGGACTGGCGCTAGGAGTAAAACGAGAAGCCCCGTGGAATCCCTCTCCTCTCTCATTTTTCTGAATAAAGCAAGTCTGGAGCAATAATTTGACACTTGACAGAACATAGTCTTCCCCCCCAAGGCCAATCAAGTACCAACGTTCTTTTCCTTTTCACCTCAAAAAAAAAAAGGAAGTCTACAAAACTTAAAAGAACAAGAGTGAAACAATGGCAGTTTCCAATATCTGAGGCACCTTGTAGGCAAACTTTGTTTTACCAACGTTCTTGCCAACATGCAAGGACATTCCTGTGGTAAAAACGAAAGAACCCGATACTATCTATTTCAACCCAGTCTCACGGCAGCACGTGAAATGGTCACGTTATGTAATCTATTGATACGTGTTCACGTGACCATTTCACGTACTGCCGTGAGACCGTGTTGTTTATTTAGTTTTACACATAGATTAAACGTAGCGATATCCCTAACCTATGTACAGCCACCACAGAGGAACAGTACACGCAGTGTTTTTAATCCTGATTGGTATCGAACCAAAAGAGAGACAGACCCATGCTTGAAAAGGGAACATACCTCGGGGCTTGCTAATGGGATACATTCATCTGTAGGATCTATTAAAAAGGGATATTACTAAAGATTTTGAGTATATAAAAGCACTCATTTAATCACTCAATCTCCACCATCCGTCATTTGCTCTGCGCCATCTGTTTTATCGATCAGCCAACAGGCGGCGAGATCCCTCCTCAAAGTCTCGTTCACTGCAGAGGTGGCATGAGAAAACACTACGGGAAGCTTCCGGATGTTTCTTACCTCTTTGCCAGACAGGTAGTAGGCGGACAGCAGACCTCCAACGAACCGGATGTTCACCTCAAACACAGACACTTCTGCATTCTGCAACAGGGACAAAGGAAAGAAATATGAGATAATGAACGCTTATTGAAGAACTACTCATGAATACACATTTCTCCTCCTACGTGAATCAGGTAAAGACAGAGTCAATTCAGATATGTTGCTGTTTTCACTTCAGGGCCGATTAGACTTTCCAAAGTTCAGGCAGATATTTTTTTGTATTGAATCAGCCGATAATTAATACTGAAAACGGTTAAGTCTTTGCTGGTTTAAGACGGGAGTGATGCTGTATTCTCACTTTGTATTCCTAGCCACATGTTGGTCGGTCCATCACTTTGGTCCTGACTGAAATATGTCATCAATTATTTGACGGCATGCCGTTCAATTTTGGTGCAAACCGTCATGATTCCCAAAGGATGAACTGTAACCACAGTGGTGACCCATCGACTTTTCATCCAACAACATCATCAGGTCAAAATTTGAATCTGTCCGATACCATTTCATGACCAAATACTGGCAAAAGTAATGACATTCCCAACAGCCTCGGCTGTACTTTGTGTTTAGATGTCAGCATGCTACACTAGTTAGTTACACTAAGATGGTGAACACGTTAACATTGTAGTTGCTAAAAATCAGCATATTAGCATTAGTCATTGTAAGCATGTCAGCACGACGTTGTAGTATTTAGCTCTAAAAACAGCCTCACAGAGCTCCTAGCATTACTGTAGATGTTTTAAGATATGTGTGTGTGTCAAATCTTTATTTATTCTGTCCTTTGCTACGTTAACAGATTTTTAAAGGTTTATCAACAGCAAAAATCTGCTGATGATAAGGCCCCTTGTTGGTTGTTTGCACTCTTATTCCAATCTGATACAGAGCAGTGAAGGGCTTAACGTCCTCAAAGTTAAGAAAGAAATCCTTGGAAACACTGCTGTAAATGGCAGTGATAAAGTCTGCGGCATCTAAAAAATACAATGCCTCTATTTCTAGACAGTTTTTGGCAGAGGGAATGGGGCAAATAATAACAAAAAAAATGTAAGTTTGAAAAGCCATTTGTCTCAGCAGCGGAACAATGAAGCTTCCATCTCTCCCGCTCCCTTTCTCTCTTCACGTCTTTATGAACGGATTCCGGAGTCAAATGAAGTTTTCGTGCTCGACTGACAGCTCTCATAAGTCACTGCTGTCGACCAGAGATAGGACAATAGACTCCGTCCTGTGCAAAAACAAATTATATGCCAGGCAAAATGTGTCCTGTCATTCTCCTCCAAAGCCTGAATGACTGATTGAGTAGTTAGATTGTGTTGCTTATTCTTTCTAATTAAAATTAAGCTGAAATGCTTCCTACTACCCGCGGTCTGTTAGCAGTTCAGTTTACTAGAAGAGTGAAACAGAAATATTTCGGCTTCATTTTACCGGGACAATTGGGCAAACAGCAGTTTTCCTGCAGTATCTGTGTGACTTAAGTCGCCATCACTGCTTTAAACTGTTGGACAATGACCCTCTGAGTCAGCAGTTGCGTGACGTTATCTCATTCCTGCAAGAGGACCTGATGAAGTTGGCAGGCGAGGAGTAAAGTCTCCTGATGTTGCAACATTAAATCCATTACAGAGCGAACAGGAAACTGACTAAGCACGGCCTTTTTCCCTAGCAGAGAACTAATTAACGGCTACAGCAAGATGAATCGATGAGATAATGGCCCGAGTAGACCTGTATAGATGAAAGTGTATCTTATTATTTTTTTTTGTGATTGGCTAGTTGTTATATGTCACTGGACAACTTGTAATTTATGGTCTTTGAGCTTAAAATGGAAAAAATCTACAACTATAGTTTTCTCCATACAGGAAATGTTGCGTTTCCTTTTCCCCGTCACACTCTCTATAGCTTATGATCGTAAGCCGTGTTTTAGAGCTTTTGAGTTCTGACACAGGGAGCCTGAGGAGGGCCATAAACCCTGTACTGTGGCTCTTTCCCTTTAAATAGATTTAAAAGTGTTGCTTAGCTGCTTGTATAGAAATAAATGGCAGTGTGACCTGTGTGGCTCCTGCAGTGGGACTCGGAGTGAAGGGTAAACACTGTTCCAGCTATTAGACATTTGAAATGCAGAGAGTAATGCTGAAGTCATGCTAAATACAGTGTTTGGGGTGTGCAGTTGAACGGATACGCATCAGAAAACCCAGAGATGCAATGGCAGGCTTTAGTCAGCAAAAGGAAAGTCACACTGGCAGTTATATTATTTTTATAACTATTCATACGGTTTAACATTCTGTTTGATATTGTTTTAACATTTCACTGTTTTTTAAATATATTTGATTCCTTTTTTATTCATCTTGGTGTGCATTGGTCTCTAAATCCATTTTTATTTCTTTTTCTTATTATTAATTTTCCTTGTCTGATGTTTTTCACTGTTCAGCACTTTGAATTGCATTTTGTTATGCTATATAAATAAAGATTGATCGATTGGTTGATTAATGCAACTTCTAAATGTCACCAACTCCTCCTAGTTACTGAAGCCATGTGCAATTCAAGTCAACTTTAAAATCGTATTGTTACAAATTCATCAATACCATTTTTGTATCGGATACACACCCTTACTAGTAAAAGACTAGTATTCTTCGATCACCAAAACTTACAGATGCCATGCCCAAGTTCTAATTGCTGCTGCAGAACAAGAAAGACGGTTTAAAAAAAAATTATAATATTGCATATTGAATACCACCGGCTGAATTCCCCTCAAGCTTTCCCTGAGCTCACAAGTGCTGGATAAATCAAATTAAATTCACTAAAATTTTGCAAAACATAATGTCTGTGTACCTTAATGGTTGCACAATTTACTCCTTGGCCAGCAGCTCTTTCTTTGCTCTCCTGAGATCATCTTTCATTCCTGTGTGAACCAGTCTGTATGAGGTGCGCAGGTTTGTTGTTGCATTAACATGGCACAAACCATTAGTCGTCTAAACCCCACAGTGCCTGAGAAAAAAACTGCTTACACAGCAGTTCCAAGGAGCACAAAAATATGGCAGAACTGTTTTTTTGTATTTATTTTTTTACCCTTTATATATTCAGGTAAGGTTTACTGAGAGGAAGCCTCTGTTCTGCAGGAACAACCTGATCCCATTCACACAGTTCATATACCTGGAAGCTGCCCAGTACAACCACAGTCTGATCTGCTGGCCACTGAGGGGCCTCTTAAGGGCCACTTAAGGGCCTTGCTCAAGGGCACCTCAGTGGTGGTAATGAGGGAGGATCAAGCGCTGCTCTTTCCACTTTCCCCCACCCAGATTTTAACCTGTCGGTCTGGGGATTGAACCGACGACCTCTCGGTCACAAGCTCACTTCTCTGATCTTTAGGTCACCATTGCCCATCAGCACTGTTTCTTTCACCGGCCACTGCTGTCATTTTATTGTGTGTGTGTGTGTGTGTGTGTGTGTGTGTGTGTGTGTGTGTGTGTGTGTGTGTGTGTGTGTGTGTGTGTGTGTGTGTGTGTGTGTGTTGACAATACGAAGCCATCAGAACCAACAGTACTTTTGCTAAGGGACAGTTGTACTGACGCAGACATGTTGCATAAAGACATCGAGTAGATCTGTATTCTCTCCTTTCTCCATGTCTTCTGGCAAAGTGTCCAGAGACAAACACTGCTGGCTACCATCATTACTTCTGTATTCTTAAGTCTCAAACAATCAATTGTTTGTTAAACAAACCGTTCTATCCATCTCTTCTTATCCCTCTTTTCTGTGTCTCCAAATGTTTAAATCTCCTCTGAGAATGTAGATTTCTAAACTTACCTTCCTGGATCATTTCACTCGAGTCGCAAAAGTTTATTGTTGTTCATAAGACATGACGTCAGTCCCCGTTTTGTCATTCCATGTAATTTATCCCGCTGTCGGAAGTGATCAAATGTATGCATTCTTTCAGACATACTTCCAAAGTAAGTGAGGAGAAATGTCTAAATCTATTTTTCTATATTGAGTCTTCTAGTAACTTCAGCAAAACCTAAATAGATTTAAATCAACCCCTCCCTAGGTGGTTTCACAATACCTGCCTTGCCATTAAAAAGCACTTATTGTAAAGCATGTGCAGAAAGTGTGGAGTATCAAAGGCAGTTATGCGTCTCGGCATTATGCTGCTGCAGCAAATGAACAGCGCAGATGAGAATCAATGGGCCTCCTGCCGTTTGAGTGACGGAACCACTGCTGGCAAATACAGTAAATAAGGCAGGATTATGCACAGGGGATTGCTGTGGCAATGCAAATGCAGGTGTGGAACGCCTTCACCATGTGAATGAGCTGAAACATTCACAGTTTTGCAAGGAGGACTAAAGCTGATCTGAAGGCGTATTTGACTACTGCACTTGATGTTTATATCCTTTTCAGACAGGATATGTGCCATGGTCTTAGAATCAGACCTAAGATACTTTAACGGATGTAAACAAATGTGCCGTCACGACTCAACTAAAGGAAAAACAAAGACGTTGCTTTTCTGTTTCTCCTTAATCAGGAGCTCTTAACGGGGATACTATAATAAGGATGCTTGTATAAAGGCAGACATCAAAGGGACAGGGTAAAGTGTGTGTTTTACTCACATACAGACATATATGTCCTAAATGTTTCTGTGTCATTAATCTTATCAGTCCATCAGTCCTTCAGAGTTTAGCGCTGTAAAAAAACAGAGTGCTACTATACCTGTGACGCCTTTTATTAATTCTGTTGTCCATTACTTAGAGGAGATTCTGTGTGTGAGATTTTCTCTGAAATTTTAACTTTTGAACGTGATATTCTGTTCATAAAATTATCAATACTGCTATTAATTATAAGGCCTTCTATGACTGGTAATAAAAGTTAAAAAGATTTTGTCAGCAGCATTTAAATCTTTCAATTAATTAGTTGAGGTGTGCGTGTGCGTGTGTGTGTGTGTGTGTGTGTGTGTGTAGGTGTGTGTGTGTGTGTGTGTGTGTGTGTGTGTGTGTGTGTGTGTGTGTGTGTGTGTGTGTGTGTGTGTGTGTGTGTGTGTGTAGGTGCATGCAGGCTAAGCAACTCATAGCATAAAGTTCATTGCATACTATTAAAAAAGAACATTATGAATAATGGGAGCAAAGTAATGTCAAAAACATGAAGAATTAAATTCTTACTTATCCATCCAGCAGCGTTTAAAAGGGTGACTATCGTTTTTTTTTCAACCTGGACCCTGTTTTCCTGTTGTGACTGATGGGAACAGCATTGGTCCAGTATGAAGTGAGATCGCTGCAGTCGGCAGCGGCGAAACAAGCTACAGTGTAAGTTAATAAAGGAAATTGTCCAGCTTGTATTTACCTTCACAAAAGTGCTCGTTTTGCCACTGACAGGCTCAGATTAATATTCTAAGTGCCTGACAACATTATGGAAAGGATTTCATTTCAGGTCCAGGTTGGAAAAAACGCTAGTTACCCTTTAAGTATGTTTTGTGCGTGTGCGTGCGTGTGTGTGTGTGTGTGTAAGCGGGTGCTCTCACACTAAAGAATGAATCCTTGTGTATGGATCCACCAGACAACCCTCTGGGTTTTATTGATAAGGAGAGCAATCTGATTCAACACACTAATTTCCTGTCTATACACACACACACACACACACACACACACACACACACACACACACACACACACACACACACACACACACACACACACACACACACACACACACACACACACACTTATGTGAGTCCTGTGGTCACGTGCAATGTCTCACTCATCAACATCAATTAAAAAAATGTTTGTGTGTGTGTGGAGCCAAAGTGAAAGAAACCTCTTTTAATTCAAACATCTCTGAACAATGGTGTCTACAACTTTGGTAACACAATACTGCAGGTGCGTTGTGTGATCTATTATACCAGCAGAGCCCATTGGAAGCCTGGGGAATTGTTTCTTACAATGCAATCATCCCGACATCAGAAAATGACATTCACTTTGATATCATGTCATTAAGGATACATTTACCGCATAAAATATTAACACACCCAGCAATATCAAGCTTATTATGTTTTTATTATATTATGTCTTGATTATACTAATGTGTTTACAATGCCTCATGAGCACAAGTTGAATTGGCTGATAGAGGTTTGGTCTCTGGACCAAATGCATGTTGAATATACTTCTTTAGCTTTTTGAATTTTGTTTTTTATAGTATACGTTTTCACATGCTGCTTCCGGTGAGAGTTTGTGTAACACACACACACAAACACATACATCTTCAACAGTCTTCTGTACCACAGTTCACTGACGCTGACCTACATGTGGTGAAACTGAGTCAGACATTTCCCTGCTCATCTTGTCACGTCTCTGTATAAAGTTTATTTTAAGACTATATCGTACATCAGGTCATGCACATAATGACTACAAAGTCATTAAATCACAGCCATTTAAAAATAAAAAATAAATACTGACATGACTTTCAGGCTGTGTCACAAAGCACTAAATGCAATCACATATTTTTCTTTATTTTATAAGCTTAAAATAAAATGTTTACAGGCCTTGGGAGTCTTGTGTTTAAGCATACGTCCTTGGCAAGGAGCTTTAAAAAAAAATTTTTGGGGGTGTTTTAATGAGAAAACTATGCTTCTATTGTTCTGGCTGACTGCAGGATGCAACACTGATCACATCTACTTTGATACAGCTTGGTCACACACACACACACACACACACACACACACACACACACACACACACACACACACACACACACACACACACACACACACACACACACACACACACACACACACACACACACACACACACACACACACACACACACACACACACACACACACACACACACACACACAAGACATCAGAATATGGATACTTTAGAAAGAGAGATTTGTGTCTTTCACTTTAACATGCTCCAGTAAACATGACCTCCTTTTGTAATACTTGCATCATTTAAATCCCGCCCTGCTTTTCTCTGATCCAACAGTTTTCTGGCAAGTGATTTTTTTATTTTATTTTTTCCTTCTCCTCAACTACATGTAAATCGGAGGCAGATTATGTTTTCACTTCTGTGCATCTGTCAGCAACAAATCTTAAAATGTTACTGGCGAATTTGGCTGAAACTCAGCAGACAGGTGGTGATCTAGATTCAGGATTGTACGCCAAACTACTGGCACTATATGTTGCATTCAAGTTCCAGCGGGAAAGCATGAGATTCGGGATGTTTACCAGCAAACGGCGTCAAGTTCACCTCGAAAACAGAACACTGAGTTGATGTTGCACTCAATCTCTATCAAAAGACCTGTTTTTTTTTTTTTTAGGTGAATTTCTGCTGTAGCTGCTAAAATATATGTGTTTTATTTCACCTCCAGTTATTTGGATGTCAGGCGCAGTGTTCTTATCTGTCGTTGCTCACATTTCTTTAATTACATTGTGACTGAGTCTTGGCTTATGGCAGAGGGTCAAAGCTTTTGCAGAATCAATTTAGTCGATCACACACACACACACACACACACACACACACACACACACACACACACACACACACACACACTTACTTACCACATTAAAGTCGAGGTTCTTTTCTACCCAATCGGTAGCAGCATCAAACTCTTCAAACATTTCCATGATGTAGAGGGTATCCAGAGCATCCACTATTGTCGCTCCCTTTATACTGCCTGCAAGAGAGAAAGATAGAAGGATTAGAAATAGATTGCAGTATTTCTCAATACACTTTCTTGAAGGTTGTTGTGTCTTGAAAGGAGTGTTTTACATTTCATCTGTCTGCTAAAAAAAAAAAAAAAATGCTAGGGAGGAAGCTGGATAAAACAAACTTAACTCTAATTTTTTTTAAATAAGTAAAAACTCAGATGAAGTTCATTGAAATGTTAAAAGCTCGTCAGTCGGCGTAGCAATGCTTTCATAACTATGAATGACAACAGGTGTCGGCAGCAGTATCGCTGACAAAAAGCAGTGAACAAACAGCACAAGTTAAGAGTTATGTTTGGGGGTCGGATACATTATTTAGCTCGACAGATGGTGAGAGGCAGCGATTATCGGCACTGATGAAACGTCGGGAGTATTGCCGATCTCTAGCGATTAGCCTCATAGCAGGAGGGAAGACACACAGAGACACACAAAATCATTCCAGCGCTGCCGTCACCCAAAATTCCTTTAAAAGGTATCCAACAGCACCACAACATCTCAGTCTGTGTTATGTGCCAGGTAGCTCAATAAATCATTGAGCGTGCAGCATCGAGCCCTCAGCAAAGCTTTTAGTCCTAACATACCTGGTATAAACACAAGACCTCATCTGTCTGAGCTATCTGATGGGTCCGAAAAGGCAAAAAAAAAGAAAAGAATTGGAAGATGGGGCGGTGAAGAAAGACAATGAGTAAGACGGAGAGAGAGCAGGGACGAAAACATGAATACATCAGCGTAGGGAAGGGCAGGGAGTAAAAATGGTAAGAGGAAACGCTAAAAAAAAAAAAAATTAATAGGGAAGTCACACAAGAAGAAGTAAAAATATAAATAAAAATAATGACGGGGCTACAAAGTCGAGTCAAGGTTTGTTATTGTGTGAATGTGTGTGTCTTTATTTCCTTGTGTAAGAAGTGGGAGGATGCAGGGGCAGCTAAAAGCTTTCGATTAGACAACATGCTGAATCACCGGCTCCAGGCGCGGGGCCACGGCCGGCCATCAGAAATAGCACCGTGCTCACAGGAAAATAGGACTACTTCTTTTAAATCCCTACTGGGAGGTGAGAATCTGGTCACTAGCCGTGAAGACAGTTGTGATTACAAAGCAATAAATACAGATAAGAATTCTGGATAAAGCTGCTGATACTGCATACACGCCATACTGAGTATCTTTCAATAAAAAAATTTAAAAAAAACAAGATGAAGAGAAGATGCGAGGATTGATACCACTCTTCTATCTGATGAGTGTTAAGGCCCGGACACAAAGCCGATAATCGGCCGTCGGACAGTCTGGCGAGATCTGTGACTCGAGTCTGTTCGGTGTGTTCCGTGCCGTCGGCCTTCATTTTGGCCGATTTGACACGTATAATCGGCGGGGCGGGCACTGCCGGCAGTCAGACTCAAATGACCCATCTGATTGGTGGAGAGCTAACCCGGAAACAAGAGCGGGATGAGCGTGACTAGAGTCTCTCAAAATCTGACGAAGATCTTTTAAACTGACCTTTGTTGATCTGAAATGAAGACAGATTCAGCGACTGCACGGCCTATTTCTCTCTTAAAATGTTTTCAGAAACACGTTTCGGTGACAGTACAATATGAGATCGTATTCTGAACAAGACGCCATGACAGTCTGGCTTTGAATTTCCAGAGAAACCAGACCCACATGACGCGTTCGTCCAATCAGCTGCCGGTTTTCATTTTTGGGCGACAATACAGATCAGCGCCGCCTGCTGTTATGGAGACGTATTACGTCTCGTCTCTTTGGTGTGTTCTGAGGCACTTTTTGGACCAATTTGGGGAGACTGATCAGTCCGACTGCCTCTTCTGTCGAGGTTTGGGACTCGCCTCTGGTGGGGGTGATTTGCCTGATAACCAATAAAGTTAATGAATTAAAAAGTGTGCTACTTTGGCTCGGCTACAGCTCTGTGTCTGTCCCTCGGCTTCAGTTTCACTCCCCACTGAGTCTGACTTCATGTCTCGCCCACAACACCATCGGACTATGTTTACCGTGTATTATGGTGAAAGTTTCTAACTGATTAAATAATTGCTTAAATCATTTAAACAAAGTTTTGTGTTGGAGTTTGGAACATTCCAAAATCTTAATTTTAACCTAAAGATTTTCACGGTTATCGGTTTCCTTAACTACTAATAGTCGGTATCGGTATCGGCCGATCCCGAGTAAGATGACGATGATAATGATGAATTCACATTCATACTGCGCACAAAATCTACATTAACTTGTGGCTTTCGAATTCTACAACAAATGCGAAATCAAAGAGAAATGGACCAAAAACACACAACCTGGAATAATGTGAATGTTTGGTTAAGCCTCCAGCCATGTGAAGAGAAAGGCCCAGCGTGTGACTGGAGGTGGCAGCAGATCCAGTTACTGTTGCAGTCACATGTCCTTCCTGTTTTTCATCTCGCTCACATTTTCACTCCATTAAAACATCCAGAGCGACAAAGAGAGGACAAGACACTTTCCTCCCCTTCATTGTCTTGTCACTGTGCATCCTTCCCTCTCACTGCTCTTCCTGTATCTCTGTGTGTGTGTGTGTGTGTGTGTGTGTGTGTGTGTGTGTGTGTGTGTTACAAATGGGCAAAGACTGACCAGGATTCTAACACTAAATATAAAAAAGTAGATGTACTGTAAGAGCGAAAAGGAAAGATCCGTGGAAGGTTTTATGACATTTGTCCTTCTGTAAAGGATATATAAACCTTTTGATTGAACCCTTTGTCGTTTTTGAATTGTTTTATAACAAAACGTTCTTTCTCTCTATATAATGTGTCAGGACTAATTTCTCACACTGAGATATTGTGATTCACAGTTTCATGTTGGAGTTGAATTCTACCAAAACACCTGCCACAGTTTGCTGCTCAATACTTCCATATTCTTTGAAAATTAGGTTATGTTCTTATTGCTAAAATTCCTCAACAGTGATTTGATTAAACGGACGCTCAAATCCAAAGTAATATATATATATATATATATATATGTATATATATATATATATATATATATATATATATATATATATATATATATATGTATATGTGTGTGTGTGTGTGTGTGTGTGTGTGTGTGTGTGTGTGTGTGTGTGTGTGTGTGTGTGTGTGTGTGTGAGAGAAAGTGAGTGCTGTTTATTGGCAAGAATCTGGCGATACGACGCGCATCACGATACATGGGTCACGATTCAATATATTGAAATATATTTTGATACTATGCGTAAGGCGATATATTGGGATTTTTTTAAAGTATAATTTTAGAAAATCTAATATTTAAAAAAAAAGACATGACGTGCATAAAAGTCAAAGAGGTTTTTCTTTAGGTAAAAAATTCAGTAGACAGAAAATCAAAGTTTGGGATTGTGGTTCCCAGGTTCAGCTATAGCTACGTTGTTAGCTTATAGCAAAAAGGCACTGCTAGGCACTGCTAGGCACTGCTAGGCACTGCTAGGCACTGCTAGGCACTGCTAGGCACTGCTAGGCAAGGACACTAGTGGTGCGTCTCAGCATAGCCATCTAGCGGTAGGGGTTTTAAACACAACATAAACGTGAACCACTGTCTTACATGAATATTTTTGCACGTAAAATAAAAAATAAATATCACGATACTCAAGTGTATTTATTTTTTTCTTACACCCCTAGTGCTGGTTAATAATAATGAAATGTTTTTAGTCAATCAATTAATTTTAATTGTCACATAAAATCGTACCAGGGACAATTCCAGTGAAATGTAATATAATGTATATAATCTATGATTAAAGATGGAGAGCGACTGCTGTTCTAACTGTTGTTGAAAGGAAAACATCTTTTGTTGTCTAAAGCTAAACAAATTAGTCGGGTGATCGATTAGTCAAATTATAGAAAATGAATAAGCAACTATTTTAATAATGAATTCATTTGTTCAGTAATTTTCCAAGAAATTGCGAGGATTTGCTGCTTTCTTTGGTCTCATATGGCAAAAAAAAGTTTGCACCGTTGATTATAACAAGGTGTCACATTGGGCTCTGGACAATTCACTTAACATTTCATAGGCTTTATGATAATCAAGAACATAATTGGCAGATTCATCAATAATAATAAAAAAATAATGGGCCTTTCTGACCATTCGGTTACTGCACAAAACATTACAAACACTTATATTTCCATAAAGTACACAGAGATCGCAGATCGCAGCTTTAATCCAAAGAGATCTGTGGTGTTTGTGAGACAGCTTGTCGGGACCCTGATGGATAAAGAAATGTGCTGAAATCAGCTCGTTGGCAGAGCCAGGATTCTGTGTCAGTGTCCAGATGGGAGGACTATAAAAACGGAGGATTCAGGATTCAGATGAGGTCTGCGAGTTTTTGCGAGAGCAAAAAGTCCAGTGATCTCGGAGGCGGCGTGTGTTGCTTGCCGGGGAGTCCGTTTTTGTTGTGCGACTGCGAGCGTGGTGAGGTAGCAGATGGCTCAGCAGAGGGCAGCGTCTCTGACGCTTCAGTCAAACATGAGTGGTAGCGGAGGAGGAGGGAGTCTTGGATGCTGCTAGAAGGAAAGAGCAGTAGGGGAGGACAAGCCGTGTGATATTTGCTGTAGGTGGAAGGCTTGTCGCAGTGGGAGAACACATACAATTTGGGAAAGATCTTTCCAGAAAACCACCGGTGTTATCGCCCACAGCAACAACCCTCGGCTGCTTCTTCATCTTCAGAAGAGTCAAAGTGTTCGGGGATTGCCTTTTCCGATGACTATTTTCTCCCTGCTTTTTCTCCCTGTTGCTGCTACTAAATTCAATTCAATCCCTCCTTTTTGTAGCTACTTCTTATTTTTGTGGCTCTCTTTTCTTTTTCTTTTTGTCTTCATCACAGTGTTGCACGTCAGAGGTGAAGCTTGTGAATGCGTTAGGTTCATCAGGGAAGGCTTAAATGACAAAGACGAAAACAAAGCTTGTATGCTTGTAGGATGCTCGCCCTTTTTGACATAACCTATAAAAGCAGAAAAAAATGAAAGTGTCCTCAGAAGACAGGAGGAATCATTACCTTTCTGTTCCCAGACAGAGAATGAGGATAGATGGGGAGAGGAATGGCAGAAAGAAATGGGGGGACTCAATGTCCAAAAGTCATTAACAAACAGTATCAGTCCCTCGAAACACAATCCATCCAGTGGTTTCTCTTCCTACATTCACTTGTCCTCTCATGAGATATCCATCAATCGTTTCTCCCTTTTTCCCCATTTCCCCTTTTCAGTATTCCTATCCTCCCTCTCTCCTTTTGTCTTTATGCCTCTTCCCTTTACTCCATCTCCTTTTTTCCTTCGATTGATCGCTCCTTCCATCCTCATCCACTCTGCTTTTTTTTCTTTTCCTTCCTACCTCGAACAGAAAATGAGTGAAGAGGAGAGTGATGGATGCCACACCTTGCAGGCTTCATTCCTCCCTGACTTAGGCAGATGTCCTTTACCTCACACACACACACACACACACACACACACACACACACACACACACACACACACACACACACACACACACACACACACACACACACACACACACACACACACACACACACACACACACACACACACACACGATTATGTTGACAGAGGTCAAAATGCAAACATGAGTTGTGCTTGTTGAGTAAAGTATCCATAAAATGGATAGACAGTAGGCGGAATAAAAATTGAACTCTGTGTTCCTGTGATGGATTAATCAATGAGTCTACATGTTAAACACTGATCACTTTTGAATCTGTTCCCCAACTCTATGGGCCACATTTGAAGGAAAGGTTTATGTGTTAAAATGTGTTCTTAGCACTGCTTTATGTGTCGTCTTTTAGGGCTGGGCAATATATCCATATTATATCGATATCGTGATATGAGACTAGATATCGTCTTAGATTTTGGATATCGTAATATCGTGATAGGACATAAGTGTTGTCTTTTCCTGGTTTTAAAGGCTGCATTACAATAGAGTGATGTACTTTTCTGAACCTACCAAACTGTTCTAGCGAACCACTTAGACATTATGTCCACATTACTGATGATTATTTATCGAAAATCTAAGTGTGAAAAGATTTTGTTAGATCACCAATCGTCAAGCCTAGAATATCGTCGCAATATCAATATATTTGGTCAAGAATATCGTGATATCTGATGTTCTCCCTATAGCCCAGCCCTAGTCACTTTGCAGATGCTGCATATATGCTACAGTTCTTCATGTTGTTTGTAATCGTGTACATACCGTATATATATATATCAACCTTATTTTACGGTTTAGGCTACAGTTGGCTTTAAGCTGTATTGGAGCTGTGTTAATTTACCACTGATGCTAACTAGAATACATTATTTTAAGTGAGTGAGGTAATATAATCTCTAGATATGTGGGATGGGGTTCTTTGCTTTGGGAACAAGAAGCAAAGGACAGTAAATGTCATGTGGGTTACATCAACGTGACATCAACAGTCGGCTGTGCCCCCCAGCTCTGGGTCACACGGAGCTCCTTGGTGAAGCGTTCGCTTACACCGTGACTCAGAGCTCGCAGCTCTACACAATTCACCCTGGGTACAGAGCTGTGGATTACGCCACGGCAGCCACTACCACAATAAAGTCAGCCCTACACTATAGGTCACACAAGTGAATCAATCTGTGGCGCCCTTTACTCTGAAGCTTTCTACTTCCCCCTCTGTCAGGGAGCATCACGCTTTGAATTGCATCCGAAAAACACTGAGCGTTCATTGAGTTTTATATACGAATTGATGAGTTAATCCGCCTTAGTGCTTCCCCCCCCACTCAGTTTGAACAAGTCCATAGGTGACATATTTATCTAGCGCCCATCGGCTTTAAGTCACAGCCTGTGGCATTTGCTGGTGTTACACCGTATCTGGTGACCCGTCCCATTCTGTGACATGTAGCAGTCCATCAACGATTTGTTGATTTGAATGTCCATTCTACTCTCATTCTATTTCTATGATATTAGGTATGATACTTAGTGAAATCAAAAAATAAATAGGGCTGTGGAATTGAAAGACACGATATTGATTCATAAAATCCTGAGATCGATCTTTTAAGAGGCTGCGTTTTAAAGCCAGAGTGAAGATATTGGTATCAAACGAAACTAGACAATCCGAGGAATCCAGGTCATGCTAAAATAACGCTCCAAAATTAGGATACATTTTGGCGAGGGAAAAACTGCCATGGCCTTTTTCAGAGACGTAGGGCTTTAGGTCTCTGTCTTTGCATCACACCCTCTGCAATAAGAAAGCATTTATAAATTCTATGTAAGTGCTTTGGAGTCAATTCTTAATGACAACATCAATATTTTTGATAATGCACCAGTTTAGAGGGTTCCTCAAAGAATTTACAGCATTAGTTCTGTGAGAATCTCTTTCATATCCAAGCAAAATTGGTATTATAAATGAGATGGCCTTTATCTCCCACCAAACACACTACCTAAAAAGATCTGATGAGGGATTAGAAAGGATTCTGATAAGCGCATTTGGAACCTAATTCAAGGTGACTTTTTATTTCATATGTATTCACGCGCAACCTTCCTCTGGGATCAGACTGAATGATATGAGCTCAGTAATGGCCGAACGGACGTGAGGCAGGATCGGGAACGGCAGCAACAGACGTGACAGTTGGTAATTCTGATAGAAAGCCTACGCGACAGGAACGATGTGGTTGGTGCTGTGAGGTGCAGTGAAGTCGTTCTCTGGCACCGAATGGTCGGGGGTTCAACGTCTGCCATGACTCTTGGGCAAAGATTTTTTTGACGAACAATCTGACCTGGTGACTCAATCTCGAAAGAGACAAAAAATATCATGTAGTCTAAAACGTACGGTATACTAGCCGCATCCAAGGTGGCGCGCACCATCGTGAAGTCAAAAATGACGTAATATCCTGCCGGTGCGCCCGGATTTATGGTGCGCGAGCAGAGGTCGCGCACAGCTCTTTTTTCGGAAACAGGAGGCCTGAATGAGTTCGCTGAGTCAAGTCTCTCTGGTAAACTTACCGGGTTAAGATGAGCTCTTTTATGGTGAATCAAAGGCTCGATCCGACCAAGTAAATCATCCAATCAAATCGAAGCATTGACGGCAATGCTGCTGCCAGTTCTGCCGTTGTTTACCTTTTTCTTCTTCTTCTTCTAATCCGTAGAAAGAGCAATGTCGGTAGCCTTTGCTCATTAGCGCCACCGCTGTCCAGGAGAAGACTGCAGATAGTGTCGCGAGCACCAGCGCAGGTATAAATAGTCACGGCGATTTCATGACGTCACATATGCGCGTGCCAGCTGGGCTGCCCTTACGATAAAACACGCTTAATCTGATCCTGGCCTTGTGTTGTCTTGTGCTGTCTTTTTGGCGCTTTTTTCCCCGCTTTTTGTAATTCATGGTCAATAAACGTAATTTATATGACATTACACCTAATTTGAGTAAAAAAAAATAAAAAAAAACAGAAATCATGAGTTATTTTGACTAATAGTTCAGATCTGAGGATGTTGAATGAATCACAGACTGCTTCATGTCAAAGTTTAGTCAGGACTCTGGTATGAAACCACTTTAAACATTTCTTTCAAATGCTTTAAAATGGGCGCCCAAAGTCCAGTGAAAGTAATCATTAATGTTACCTGCCAAGCACATCCATGGATCCATGTTATTTTGGGGCAATTTGGTTGAAAGAAACCCATATGTCTGATTTAAGAAAACTTTTTAAAAAACGGGTCAAATTTGACCCGAGGACAACACAAGGGATAGAGAACTAAAATCACCAATTGTCACATTGCAGGACACATTACATCAAATCAAATCAGTAGATATTTAATACAATTCTAATGCAATGGTAATAAAAGAAATCTGAAAGACAAGTCAATGGAGTCATCTAATGAGTGTTTGGGTGTGTTTAGAAATCGCTTTGGCTTGCCAACTAAATAAAATGAAAGCAACGAGTTCCCAGACTTTTCTACGAGCAAATGAACACAGCATTATCATTATGACTAAACCACAACATGCATGTTACGACAGATATATCAGTTGCATTCTGCTATCAAAACTAAAACAACCTGTTCACCTATTCCTTCCCTCCAAGTATCCTGCCCTCCCAAACAGGGCTTTAAACATAACGTCTTTGCCGCTTCACTAGGAGAGATCAATTAAACTGCACTGCAAACTGACTCAGCAGCTTGAGCTCAAAAATAGCAGCCGCTGCCTTCAGAAGACTGACAGCAGTCAAAGTGCCACTGATATTAAAAGAAAAACTGCAGGCTGCTCTCATCCTATGAAAATTCAGTCTTTAAAAAAATAAATAAAAAAAATCCCTTCCTGAAGTTTTATCCTCGGCTCACTGCCTTTCTCAGCGCAGAAATGTTCTCGAGATAGCAGCGTGTCGCCATATCGTAATGCTAACTCAATGCAAACTCCAGGTCTAATCCTTAATCCTACATTTGGATCCAGATCTCAACAACCCTCAGCCCCGGTGATCCCATTTAGCCCCAACTACTGCCTCAATGTTGAGTCTACACTGTATTTTGTGAGAGGTCACGGAGGGGAAGTGAGGAAAAGTGATGGCTAAGCCTTTGGCTAATCGTGTTATCGTAGGCAGAAAGCATGCGCGCGCACGAACACACACGTACACAATCCCAAAGTGTATTAACCTCTTGGCTTCTGCTGCCAGATACTCGAGCGTCAACACTTTTTTGTCAAGGTTACAGTGAAAGGCATTATCCCGCTTCACTTCTGAGTGAGTGTGTGTGTGTGTGTGTGTGTGTGTGTGTGTGTGTGTGTGTGTGTGTGTGTGTGTGTGTGTGTGTGTGTGTGTTCAATATCTGACAGTGATACAGAAAAGAGGGATTTAAAGCAAAGCTGTGATAATACACCGAATACAAGATAAAAAGAGGCTGACTGCCGATGTGAAATTCTGCTGTTAATTTTGTTCGGCTGCTTCGTTTATTCAGGCGTGGGAACTTTCAGGGAGCAGGCCGACTTCGAGGAGTGTGCAATGCACGTTAGTGTCTATGAGAGTGTGTCTAGGTGTGTCCGTGTGTGTGTGTGTGTGTGTGTGTGTGTGTGTGTGTGTGTGTGTGTGTGTGTGAGTGTGTGTGTGCACGTGTGTGTGTTTATCAGGAAGATGGGCGGTGCTACCTCTGTGTTGTTCTAGGCTTTGGGGGGTTCAAAGCCCGGGCGAGAAGGCTTGCTGTTCAGTGTGTGTGTGTGTGTGTGTGTGTGTGTGTGTGTGTGTGTGTGTGTGTGTGTGTGTGTGTGTGTGTGTGTGTGTGTGATTAATTAATGTGGATGCAGACACAAGGTTCTATGAGAAAGGCTCAGGAGAACACAGAGCTGCAAGGTATGCGTGTGCTTGTATTCATGTGATGGATACCTCCCATTTCAGCTGCTGCAGTGCTCCCTTGTCTGTGTCCCACCCACCTCTGTGCAGAGTGTGATTTACATCATTTCAGACACAACCAAATACAACCTCTCCACACACACGCACACGCACACACACACACACACACACACACACACACACACACACACACACACACACACACACACACACAAACACACAAACACACACCTGTGGGAGGGCCGGAGGAGAATTACTCCATCCATTTCAATTACAGAGATTGAGTATCTGATACAGACACACAATGCTGTGTGGGAGCTGGGGCTGCAACCAAGGACTCAATGTCAAATTATAAAACCAACTAAATGATTTGTCTGGAAATAGAAAGACGCCAAAAACATTAGCCTTCTCGACTGGTGGACCATCATTTATTTTTTTTAGCTCTGCTACAGACAGAGCGGGGCTCTGAGGCTGGCAGGATGCAGGAAACTGAATCAAATTTGGAATGACACAATGATGGGGTTGAGACAAAGACGAAAAACTGCATTTGGCTTCGATGGCTGCGGTACACACACACGGTAGGGCCGGGCGATATTTTGGAACACCTCATTCCCCGTCCTGAAAGACCTGGTCAAAAACATTCATTTTACCAGGATTTATTTTGTTGGAAGTATCTTGACGATTGTGTTTTCACCGACTTCTCACCGTGACTTAAAGTCCTTCAGCTGAAGTGGATACCATTAAAAAGACTTGATTGAAAAAGACAAATAGAGACCACATATCTCCTCTGCTGGGCTCTCTTCATTTGCCTCCAAAGCAGTTTGGAATTTATTTCAAGATCTTAATTTGTTTTGTTTTTTTAAGTGCTCATATTATGCTCATTTTCAGGTTCATAATTGTATTTAGAGGTTGTACCAGAATAGGTTTACATGGTTTAATTTTTTTTTTTAAAACACCATATTTCTGTTGTACTGCACATTGCTGCAGCTCCTCTTTTCACCCTGTGTGTTGAGCTCTCCGTTTTAGCTACAGAGTGAGGCATCTCACTTCTGTTCCATCTTTGTTGGGAGTCACACATGCTCAGTAGCTAGGTAAGGACTACTAGCCAGTCAGAAGCAGAGTATGAGGGCGTGTCCTGACAGTACCTAGGTAAGGACTACTAGCCAGTCAGAAGCAGAGTATGAGGGCGTGTCCTGACAGTACCTAGGTAAGGACTACTAGCCAGTCAGAAGCAGAGTATGAGGGCGTGCCATGCTAGCAGCTAGGCTAGCATTATAACGTGTGTTACAAAGTGACCACGTTTGTCTCTGAAGTAAAGGCTGGACTACAATAGAGCTGTTTGGAGCAGTTGGTGAACAGTGTTTTCTGTTGGAGATGGTAAGTCCCTTTGGGGTAGACTTTGGGCTTTTTCACTTTCTAAACCTATAACATGCACAAAAAGATTCAGTATATAACACAATAAGGGAAAGGGGAAAAGCCAAAAAGCATAATATGGCTTTAAGGTATTGAATGGAATTTTTCATTATAGCTCATAAAGAAAGAAATGCTGCAACAATGCAGGCTTTAGTCATGAAGGAGAAGCCTCTGCAGTTGTTTCTTCATTTTCTCTAATAGACATGTCTTTCAGCTACAACCACTCTCTCTGCCCTCAAAACTGTAACCACAGAAACACACTCATGTCCTTGTTCACCCACAAAAGAGGTGAACATGTATTAGAGGATGTACAGATCAGCCAGAAAGTAATTAAGATTGATTAAAAGTTAAATTAGTTACTGTAAATAAAGTCCAAATAAGCTAGCGGAAAAGCCAGCTGCGAGACCATTCATGATGTAATAACTAATGGTTAAATCTGCCATGGTTAAACAGACATCTGTGCTGGATTTAAACCAACAACCCAAATCAGTTTCTGGCAAAAAAAGCATGGTGCAGCCAAAGTTCTGCTCAATTTCACTCTACACTCAGAACAAAAGTGGATAACTTCTGTTTGAAGGACAAAAGCCTGTCGCCGGAGCGGAAATAAAAACGTAGGGGTACAAAAATGGCTTTAAAAAGTACAACTATGTACCTAGATTGACCAAAATGTACCTGTATACACGGTAGAAATAATCATTAAGGCTAGTATGTTCACACTTGCCGCTTTTTTGACAGCCGGCCAACGACAAGTGGAGTAGCCAGACCTGTCGTTTTCATAACAAGAAAAAATGGAGTCGGAGCACAGCGGTACGGTAGCATACGGTATGACCGAGTGCTCCCTGTACTAGAGGCGTTGAAATTAATCAAATAATCGATGCATCGAATTGTGGACATGGACGATGCTGCATCGATAATCGGCCGGGCCATAATCGATTATTTCTGTTTACAATTTAATGTAGGCCTAACAAAATTTCTGTTTACATATTCTGGTATGTTTTGCACATTCAGGAAGTGCCATGTGCTCAGTGTTGTATAGTTTTATGTATCCAATGTATGTAGTATTAGAGCACTGCAGAATGTTTTGTTTTTGAAGCTTGAAAAGCTATGAATTAAATATCCTACATGGCTTTAATAGAAAAGTGTATTTGACACACAGGGATGCATCGAGATATCGAATCGAAGACATGATAATTGTAATCGAATCGGGAGATCAGTGAAGATTCACACCTCTACCCTGTACAGGGAACTTGCTTTGTTTCATGTAACGTTAGCAGCACCACTCTCTCTTTCTCTAGCTCGCACCACCACTTTGTTTTAACTAACGTTAAGACCCCTCCACATAGAGCTCTAGCTAGGATACTGTAGCAGTAGCAACAAAAGACGCTCTCGGCTGCTTTTTGGAATAAAAACGCTGCCAGCTTTTTTCTTTTCTTTTTTAACTACAAAAGCGCCCTAGTCAACTTTTTCTTGTCACAAAAGTGTGAACATAGCCTAAGCTATGACCTACCACAACAAGTCTTTGTGGTTCTGTGATGACTGTGATGCTGTCTAAACTGACTTTAACTGTTGACTGTAACAGGGATGCAACATAAACCTGACATTTAGGAAGTGTAAATGTAAAGAAAGAGGCTTTTGTTCGACTTTTATGCTGCCTGGGTATTTCTACTGTCACTTAGGTAAAGTGATGCGAGGAGCTGCAGCATCACTGCAGGGGACAAGGAGCAGAAAAGCCACTGAGAGGGCTGGCATGGAGAGGCAAGGCCACAGGAGACCGGAGGGGGAAAAACAACATAAAGAAAAGAGGTCATCGCAAAACCCTGGCAGCATCTGTGGCTAAGGCTGCCATTCATCCAACGGTCTTTCAAAGCACTGCTGGCAGGGCCGAGCAGATAACCTCTACTGCAAAGCCGGTGTGTCTCAGGAGATAACACAGGCCTTCTACTTCTTCTCTCTTCCTGTAGCTATGATCCACCCTCATGTCCAGCAAATAACCAAAGTCTAAACAGGCTGGCAAAGTACAATGTGAGTTAGCTAACCCTAAGCAAGAAAGGGAAGAATGTTAAAAATATATATATAAAAATAACATTGGAAACTCAAGAGCTCATTCTAAAGTGTTTAAACTAATTAGATTAAATTAACTTGGAGCCCAGGGCAGCACATTGCATACAAACAAATGTGCAACCCCTCAGCTGTTGCACAATTAGACTGATGACAATAAAAAAGCATAATATTTAATTAATTTGTACCAAAAGCTAATTATTTTAATGCAATCCATGCATGACAGCAATATATTACATTTTTCTTTCAACACCACCCCATGTGTCTAGCTTCCACCAACGACATAGTTGCATCAGCAACATACAGTAACTGTTTTTTTATTTATTTATTTTTTTTTTTATAGTGGCCAGTTGAGTCACACAGGAAACGAGGGAAAGAGAAATAAGGAATGACTTGCAATGACTCCCAACGGTCATGAGCATAATATCAGTTCAAATAACAATACCAACCTTTTTCAAACTGTTATTGCCTGAAACCAATAAGCTAGCATACATTTGTGCTAACATACAAAAATGTAATTTATTTTGGATGCCAATACTAATATAGTAATTCAAAGTTGTTTGTTGTTGTATGTCTTTTGTTTGTTTTCTTACATATCATAAAAAAAAAAATTTTGTATCTCTTAAATTAGTTTCTAAAGAATTGTGACCGAAAATATATTGGGCCATTTTACATTTGAATATTGAACTTCAGTGTTGCAATTGTAATGGCAGAGACTGTTTCTAAATTACCCCAGGAGAAAGGCCATTTGGTGTAATAAATGTTGAATTTTCAGTGTAGTCAGATTTTGAGGTGTCTCCTGAGTTTTCCCCTGAAACAGCCCACAGCTTACACCAACAAGACAGATGGCATCTTAGTTCACACAGACACACAAGTACAAAAAGCACACAAACAATCTTCTCTCATATTCTCATATCCCAGTCCAAGTCACACTGGACTGAATGGCAAACAACCTAAATAGTCTGCCTTTTTTCTCTTTGGCTGCAACAGGAGACATCAGTAGTGACCTTTTAATGTGCTGTGGCCCAGTCAAGTGTGTTTATAATAGACAAAAAAAGCACGCGCACATACATACACGCACACACACACACACACACACACACACACACACACACACACACACACACACACACACACACACACACACACACACACACACACACACACACACACACACACACAATATTTTTGGTTGGTTGAACACATGACTGCCCTTCCCGTGCTGGCCCTCGGCTACAACGAGAGGCAAGCTGAGGCGAGGAGGTCCTCTGTTTCAGCCTTTAGCTTGTTTGGCTGTTAAGCCCAACCCGTGCTCTGTCAAAGGTATCAATTAAAGAGAGGACAGGCAAGGAAACCGCACAGACAGGAAACACCACAGACTGCAATAATGCAGCAACTGTGCACTCCAAAATGTATTGTCTTTCCTTTTTTGAGTAGACATGGCCTTCCAAGAGACTATCCACCTACCACATTATGCATTTACATACAGTATAAGACTATTGAAGACAATGAGATCATGTGTAGTATACAAAAAACAGTAAACAATACAACATGGCTCTTACATCTTGTGTTTGGTCATATATCTGGGCATTTATGGGGGTTTAATGATTAAAAAAAAACAAATATGACACATCTTGATTTTTTAAAGGTGCCCTGCCACACATATTTCATTACTTTGTGGTAATGTCTGAAGTTCTACTATGGACTCTGTAACATTTTTTGTGGAAAAAATGCCTTGGTTACCTTGTTTCAAGCCTTTCTAGCGTGGTATAGAAAGTCTACAGGAAGACTCAGCTCGATTTCTGCAAGTTCTCATTAATAAGAATTAATAAGCTAAGCTGTTTGAATCTGATTGGCTACCAGCTAGCCGAAGAGAGCCTGGCTGTCAGAATCCTTTACCCAGCCCAACTGGGCGAGCGAATGAATAGTA
>CM046804.1:26518328-26733328 GCA_025617405.1 Perca schrenkii | reverse complement strand
GGATTGTGGTTCCCAGGTTCTTAGTGAGCTAATGTTTATATGCTAAAGTAGGCCAAAGTTCAGCCATAGCTACGTTGTTAGCTTCTAGTAAAAAGTCAGACACTGCTAGGCACTGTTAGGCAAGGACACTTGTGGTGCGTCCCACCATAGCCATCTAGTGGTAGGGGGTTTAAAAACAACATAAACGTGAACCACTGTCTTAAATTAATATTTTTGAACGTTTAAAAAAAAAAACACACACACACAAATTACTAGACAAAACATGATATCCTGAGAAAAGTGGATTTTGAGGGGTATAGCTCCATAGACCTCCATTCATTCTGCACTCGCCCGTGAGCGCCCTCATATGGAACCAGAGTGGAACTGCAACCAGTTCAGCCGCCAGAAGTATCCAGAGAGTGGAACTTCTCCCCTTATAACAAATTCTCTGGTAAAACTCATTAACTCAGCTTCTCGTGTTCGTCAGGCCTGTGCGGGTGTGATTTGATCAGACTTCTACAATTTGGGTTTGTTGGCACTCATTTGCTGTTACTAATGAGTTACACAGAGTCACTTCATCAGCATCTTGACCTTTAAAACAATTTGTCGAATACTAACACAACCTGTATTCACTTCCCTTCAACACTTTATTTAGACATAATACTTGCTGTCTTGAGGGCAGAGCTGCTTTCATAAATTGAAAAATATGGGTAGAGCTACAGTATTACTTGTAAATTAATTGTAAATGTCAATGCTAATACAAGATTACAAACAGACTGCATCTTGCTCACATCTCTCGCTCTTTGCTTTTGAAATATTTGGATAAAAAAAAAAACATATTTCGTAATACTGTTTGATAAAACATACCCAAGTCATGGTTGTCCGCCAAAATAGAGGGCCGAGAAGATAAACATAGTTGCCTGCCAATATTTTGGGAAAGCTCTATGGCTGGTAGTGTTTGCCAGTTAAACGCTGGAGTTGAGCAGTGACTGTCTTACAGTAGGGCTGGGCAATGTATCAATATTATATATCGTGATATGAGACTAGATATCATCTTAGATTTTGGATATTGTGATATCGTAATATGACACAAGTGTTGTCTTTCAAGCTGCTTTAGAGTAAAATTATGTCATTTTGTGACTTTCCAGGCTGTTCTAGCTGTTCTATTATTTGCCTCTACCCACGTAGTCATTAAATCCATGTTACCGATGATTATTTATCAAAAATCTAATTGTCAACCCTACAATATCACCACAATATCGATATCGAGGTATTGGGTCAAAGATATCGATGTTTGATTTTCTCCGTATCGCCCAGCCCTACCCTACAGTACATGACAACCTTCCTGAATTGGTGCCACATCCAGCCAAACGCACTGGAGAAGCAAACAGCTGACAGCACAGCTGGCGTCTGAGACCAAGGAGTAGTTCTCCTTCAGGGAATGACCACAGAGGGGACAGATAAAAAAATGTTTAAAAATAAAAGGATCCAGACCATCTGCAGTCTCTCTAAAGAGAATAAATATGGGTTGTCCAGGCTTAAAGGGATACGCCACCGTTTGTTGAAATAGGGCTCATCACGGTCTCCTCTAGCTGTAGATAGGTGGGCCAACACATTTTTTGTGCGGTGCAACACCGGCAGCGCCGCCGCTAGTTAGCTTAGCGTAGTGAATAGAATCCTATTTTGCCGGTTAGCATCTTGTGAGAAAAAGTGAGCCAACAAAAGACAAAAAAAAAAAACTATAAAAAAAATAGCCTCCGGTATGGAAAGTGGCTTCATTGCATAATATTCCAGGTCAAGCTAATAATACATCATGTTATATAGGAGGTGGAAAAGGCTGTGACAAGGCCCCGGGGCAAAGCTGTCTTATTTACTGATGGAAGGGAGTCTGCTGGAGCAGCCAAATAAAACCTATTTACTTTTCTATAGCAGAGGCAGGAGGGATGGATAGAGAGAGGGAAACAAGAGAGTTGAACAGGCTAATCTAACAATTAGTATTCACACAGCTGCTTTCCTCTCGCTTCCTACGTTTACGTATGATATATTCCGGTAATGAAACAGTGGATGGAATTTACACAAAGCTGATTGAATTTCCTCTTTAACATAAGGAGGAAATCATTAAAAATGAGCCTGTAAATCTTCCACACTGTATAATAGAATCGACTTAGTGGAGGTGTTGGCATTTTCCCCAGGGCAAAGACTGAAGTTACTAGTTGCAATCAATAAAAAAAACACCTCCTTCCAAAACTATAATGTAGGGCCTTTCTGTACATTTGACACCTGCCATTACTTGGTGAAATCTTGATGCAGATTGACACCAAACTGGTCTTGTCTCATAAAATGTATTTACCTAAATACACCAGAAAATGTTGTCTTGTCGGTGTGCGTTTCCAGTACACCGGTGGCCTAACAAATTCTTTTTTGGATAGATGTAGCTTGAAAAAGAAAGAGCTGGATGTAGAGGGACAAATGGGTGTCATCTTACTGCCTAAATTGAACAAAACATTTCTGACCCAAGTGTGTGGCTTCAAACATTTTTCGTATCACCGTGCATGTATATGCTCAAAGGGCTGTCATCCTGTCACTTCTGTATTATGATAGTGTTACACAAACATACGACTAGAAACCCGAAAATCAACAGCTCAGCTATAGCACCTTGACACAAATAAAGCAAACTCGGTTGAACTGATGATGAAAGATACAGAAACACCTCAGAGATATGTTCAGAAATAATTCTTAATTTAGCTCTTTGCCTTTTTTATGCAGTGAAGATTCCAAGGTAAGGTCTAATGTTAGACTGCTACTAACAGACAGAAAACTCATTCACTGGATGGATGGATGGATGGATACTTAATTTATCCCGAGGGAAATTTTAGGCATCCAGTAGCTTAGACAACCATAACACAACAAACACACATATATCTCACATACGTAAACATTTAAAGAGTGTGATTACAAAAGGTCTGGTATGGACTGACCATGTGATGCAATGACCATGATAAGGTGCTATGGTAGAGTGTGTGCAATGGTGGTAGTGCAAAAGTGAACAGTGCAGGGATTGAACAGTGCAATAGCTTATTATTAAATAGTAGCTATGACTATGAAAAGACAAGAATGTAAACATAAAAGAATTGCTTGACAAACAAGAAAAGAAATAATATACTTTATGCTCGGAATAAAACTACCCAACTGCACAGAAAACTGCGACTGTTAACCAGAGCCCTTAACAGACCTTGGACCAGCTCCAGCAATCTTAATACGCAATGTATGCTCATGTTTCTTGATAGCGAGTAACAAAGACAAGTGTCCTTGTTTTCATCATGTCTCTATGTTTAAGGTCCAGTTTAGTTTAGTACTTTTTATTTGGTGCAATATTTCAAAGTAGATCCCCTTTGATATAAATCAAACAATACCAACACAGCTAATTGGGCCATTACTAAAATGTTCTTTAAAGCCATGCTAATTCAAATTTCTAAATTAACAATGAAAAAATTACAACATGTACTGTACTGTGAAAAAACGTTTGAGCGTCTTTCAAGTCTTTGTTTTGGTTTTAAGGGCCTACAACTTGGTGGTTTTGGTTCTCTCTCCCCTCTCACATCAACCCAGTTTGCAGCTGCAGCAGGCTGCAAAGAAGCTCTGGAAAACACACTGTGTGCTAACAGCCCAGCATCAACCTGCAGACTGACAAAGTTAGCAGCTAGCTGATAAACTTAACGGAGCATTTAGCAGCTAAAAGGGCCAGACAATTCCCTCAAAAGTCAAGCGAAACAGAGCTAAAAGTAGGGCGAGTCTTAGCGTTACCATGGCCAGTTGGCCAGAAACGCACGTCTACTGGATGTGCACACACAAAACCTGAATACTGACATGTTAACTATACCTTTTATAAGGTGATAATGTGTCAGTGGTGTTTTAATAGCTTTTTCCGCTACCCCAAGCTAAAAAATGTTTTCTAAAAAAATTTCAAAACATTATTTTTTTTTTTTTTACTTTCTTCCACTCTTAATTACCGGCAGTTTACTTTAAATTGTATTGTTGTTACAGAGGAGAAGAAAAAATTAAATACTGGCTTCACTGACACAGACCCGCACCTTGACATAAAAGGGTACCAATGAAACTGAGAAAACACTACAAATTATATCTAGTACACAAGTGTATTTTGGTGACAAAAGACGTGTCTTATCAGCAGTGGAGGCGCAGCTACCTCTTTCACACATGAATGCCATCTTATTTAATAGTGAAGAGCTTGCAAAAGTACTACTCTAAACTGTCACATACCAGACAGACAGACAGACAGAAACACACACACACACACACACACACCTCATCTGGAGCTGAAAGTATCTAAACAAATACTCTCCCTGAGAATCTAATTAGGTCAAGAGAGAGAGAGAGAAAGAGATCTTAGCAAATTAAAAATCCAATCCCCGCTCTTATTAATCCAATCAGTCAGAATAAATAACAGTATTCATTATGTGTACAAACCACTTGGAAGAACACATAAAACACCCTCACAAAGAGCATCTGCACTGCTCAAACAGTCTCAATAAAGATTACATTTTTTTTGTATTATGTCATTGTTGACGAGATTGTGTCCACCCCCTTTACTAAGCTACAATGGAAAATATCAGTTTCAGGACTGCTTTTTAATTATTAATCAGTTTTGTCTCAGTACTTTGGAGTCCCTGGTCCATTTATCCCTTCACACAATTAGGAGAAAACCAAATACATTGCAGATTAAATGTGCGGTTTTAATGAGTTGCATTGATCCTCTGCTATAGGTACACATGCCGTCATAGCAGATCTGTGGGATCCTCTCCTTTTAGCTTCAGGTTCACTTTGGACGCAAATCTCTTGAGTCCAGCTTTTAAGCGAACAATCTCAGCCAACTATCACAATGAGACAACACGAGGAGCAACATGTAGTGTGTGTGTGTGTGTGTGTGTGTGATAAGAAAGGACTTGATGCATTTATTATCCTAGTTTAATTTGGCATCTGCGCACACACACACGTACAAACTGGGGGTTGATCAATCATCCCAGTCATGGCAGAAAGACAGCACGGACACCAACAACTGGCAAGTAGCACAAACGGAATATAAATATATGATAAAGTTGACATTTAGAGGCATTCATAGATGGATGACTCAAGCTGACGGCCAATTTGGCTGCTAATCTAAAGGCCAAGGCCGCTGGTGGCAGGGACAAGAGATCAATCGTGTGTGTGTCTGTGTGTGTCTGTGGTCTCTCACTCACCAAATAGATTGCTGGAGTGGCCTTGCTTGGAGACGGGCCTGAGCTCATTGGAACCCCAGGCGTAGCGCCTGTAGTTGCCCCACGCGTGTTTCATCATCTGACAGGGAGGAGGAAGAGGAGGAGGAGGAGGAGGAGGAGGAGGAGGAGGAGGAGGAGGAGGAGGAGATGAGAAAAGAAGAGAGTTAAAGAGGACGATCAACTTTGAGCTGTCAAAAGAATTAAGTCATCGTCATACAATGGTGTTTATAGCCCAAATAATACTGGATTTTCAAGGCTAATACCCACATTTAACATAATCTGATATTGATATATTGATCTTAAATATATATATTCTAAATAAACACATTATATTAACCAACCAAACATTTTAATAATGACCCTTATGTAATGAAATTACTTGCGTTTTGTTGTGACGTATCAGCTAACATGTACTGTACATTAATAATTTTTTGCATCATTCAATTCTATGAAATGTCAGAAAATGGTTTTATTTTCCCAAAGCCTAAGTGGACATACTCAAATGCCGTTTTGTCGGACCAACAATCCAAAACCCCAAATTATTCTGTTTAATGTAATTCATGCCTGAGAAATCAAGCAGTTACTCATATATGAAAAGCTGAAACCAGAAAACTTTTTGAATTTCTACTTAAAAAAAAACTCCGCTAACCAATATCAATTGTCAAAATAGTTGCCAATTAATTTGCCGTTGCGACAGATTGCTTAAACTAATGAGGTCTGCTGCTGAGTCCCGTTGGCATTGCCTCTACAGTTACTGTACGTGACCATTGGAGATCCCTGGATATCTAGGTGCTTCGCAATTGAAGACAATCAGCTATCCATATCAGTATTCTTCACAATCTTTATCCTCAACCTAATGACTATGACCTAATGATTTAATCAAAGCTGTTGTCAGCTCTTGTTCCACCCATCACTGTCGTATAATAGGTTAAATGATGCAACTCCATTCATACCTTACAATACAAACTGAGCACTCACGTCCAGTCTATCGGAGATGTGAAACCACCAATTCTCACTACTTGATCACAATCACAAAATGATTGGTTAGGCCCCAGGCCCTGGAATGAAGGACTAATTTGTTTGTGCAGTTATGAACAACAATTATAACAATGATCACTTCCGGTTATGGCGGCGTGGTGAACGGACGTGGCTCCTCATGCTCTGTTGCCAATCCTAAAACGAATACTACTTATATATTCCCAATTAGAGTAAAAGCATCACAACTTGAAGCAATAGTTGTGGTACAAGAGAATAGGCAGAGAAAAGTAACCAAGGACAAACACATAACAATGATAAATAATAAGGAGAACATGAGTAAAATATGTCAAAATATTCTCTGTCGAATGACCTATACTGCCTGATTGGCCGATTGATTGGCCCGTTTTCCGCAAAAAAAACTAAAACCCAAATATCACTCAATTCCCAGTGAAAACATTTTCCTCTGCTGAGTCCTATTATCTTCAGTTAAAACCACCCAATTCCCCCAGCAGGAATCATTGAAGTTTCATCTTATTTTAATCTGGTGCTGGCTGGGGGCTTAATAGCAGCGTGAACACTAGTTTTCTAATCTAACACCCAGACATGTTCATTTCAGTCTCAGATGTGGCTCCTCCTCCACCTCTGCCTTTGTCTGTCCTGCTAATTCAGGTTAGATCGCATTGTTCCACAGCTTTCTGGATTGCCTCTGGATTAGACACACTGAAACCCTTTATCCCCCACCTTCAGCCGAAAATCGGTTCACACTTCAATGTTCTTTCTTTTTTCAGAGTTGTTCCAATGCCAGTGTCTGATAAGCCTCCGATACGTCCTAAAATGCCAGTATCTGTATTGGCGAGTACGCAAGTCTATACACCGATCCGATACCATGTAATTTAACCCCGATTATATATTAGTTATATGGCATATATTCTCTGTATGTATTTGTTCATGTTTAACCTGAGCCAGGCCACACAACAATGATAACAACCATAACACATCCATTCAGAGTTAGAAGTATACAGTAGGGGTGTTTGAAATTAATCA
Source organism: Perca schrenkii (assembly GCA_025617405.1). Classification (NCBI taxonomy): domain Eukaryota; kingdom Metazoa; phylum Chordata; class Actinopteri; order Perciformes; family Percidae; genus Perca; species Perca schrenkii. The sequence goes on along the minus strand of CM046804.1, from coordinate 26,726,054 downwards.
TTGCATCGCGATGCCAACCTGGACGATTCTGCATCGATGTGACAGTGACAGACCATAATCGATTATTGCCAACTGAGGTTACTTGTCGATTTTTCTGGTCGCTGCTTTTTTGATTTCAAATTTCTTTATTAGGATAAACCCCTTGAGATGTATCATCTCGTTTTTGCTTTTTGTCTGCTGTGTTCAGGCTTTGCTACATTCAGGAAGTGTCTTTTTTAAGAGCAGATACAATATTCTGCTTGAATTTGTTGATGAAAACCATCTGTAGCAATATATATTAATATTGAGGCGGTGACGCATCGGGATATCAAATCGATTTGAGTCGTCGACGGCATAATCAAAATCGAATCGTGAGACCAGTGAAGATTCACACCCCTTGTATACAGCTGTTAAAAAAAAAAAATTAATAATATATTAGGGCTGGCTGTTGATTTATATTTTTTAATCACGATTAATCGCATGAGTGTCCTAGTTAACTCACATCTAACCGCACATGTTCTAAATGTACTTTAAAAGGGATTTGTTTTCAAGTTTTTAATGCTCAAGTGGTATCGGAGACTCTATGTACTCCGGTGGTAACCCAGTTCACATTGACCGTAACGTTACATGCAAATAACTTTAGTCTTGTGAAGAGAACCGTCTGAAGGCCTTTGAAACTCAACTTGCCATTCATTATTTATCCATTTCTGCCCAAGGAGCTTGGTTTCTGCTAGCCATCCAATCCCGTTCATGGATGTATTTTTAGACCTATAAGAACCGCTCCCGTTCCCCGTCTTGTCTCCTGCTGCAGGCAAAATGCTGGTACAAATAACGGCAGGCGGCTAAACCAGTCGGTCAATGATTTAGACGGTCAGTGTGACCTGTTCGCCAGGAACTCAGAGTGGGTAAAACCAGTCAATAAACGTGGCATTATGTAAGTCAGTCAAGCAGGAAACCACTGCTGCACCATCCCACCTGTCGCACAACCATCATACGTACAAGGACAAAAGCAAGAGAAGCTTAAGTGAGGTTAAATAAAATATGAAGAGTTTTTAATACCCACATGGTGAAAGGCTGCACTATATCGCAACTACCATGAAAAAAGAACAACTTCCAGTGGAGGCTGTACACACCGACAACGCCAATGTCCACAGGTTGCTACACCGTTCATTATCAATTCATCAGTTTTATTATTATTATTTGATTAACTGATTGATAATTTAGCCTAAATTATTTGACTCATCCTTACAGCCCTAGTATGCACCAGCAAACATCTGGAGGCATCCGTAAGCAAGCCCAGGGTAATGTAAACTAGGGCTGGGTTAAAATAATTAACAATTAAATCGATCTTTGATTGAGTGATCTGATATTGATTAATAATATCCAGAAATCAATCTTTTAATATATGCCTTTTCACCATGGATGTGGTAAATTGACCCCCCCACCCCTCTTTCTGTGGGTAGCTTCTTGCTTGGACAACGTACAGCACCAGTTCTCTGAGAATCTCTCTCTTTTATATCCAAGAAAAATTGGTATTGTAACTGAAATTTCCCTAACCTAACTGATATTGAATCCGAAATGTAATTAAACCGGGACCTTGTGAATTGGAATCGAATCGGGGGGAATCATTGGCGACACCCAGCCCTAATGCAAACACTAGCAGTCTTTAAATAAGAATTTAGTTTAAGAATGCACTATCCTTTACTACAGATTTGTGACTGAAAATGTACAGGACAGGACAGGACAAACTGATAAAAGGATGTCTAGAAATGGCAAAGAGAATTTTTACACAAAACAAGTGTTCAAACAATGCGCATCTCAACTTTGTACTTTAAAAAGGGCACTAGTGCTGAGCAGCTGCTTAGTAACAACCATGAAGCCACTGCTGTGATGCTCCCGAGGCATATTTCTTTTATTCATATTGTTAGCATGACTGACTATGTTTCGATCAAAGACGGTCTGCATCGGGTTACATCATGCAAGCTGAAGAGCCCGGTGCATGAATAGACTCTGATTTCATGCTTTTTACAGAACAACTGGTCATTAGATTGCAGTGCATAAAGGAATATGTCATAATATGCTAGAGAGGAATCGAGGGAAGCACAATTAGCACATTTACCTCTCATTCCCCTTGTGCTCCAACTGCATCTCTCGCTGTTGTACAAAAGACACAAACCCCACTCTGACATTAACATATTCTATGTTACATGCATGAGGTTTAGTACTGGCAGGTAGACATCTTGAGACAGAAAATGCCTGGTCTATCCTCGCATGTGCCCTTCTTTTAAAACACCAACACACACACAGACAAACACGGAACAAAAGCCACTTCATTTGCATAACGTCTCCCACGCACATCAAAAGGACAGCTAGCGAAAGCTGTCCTCCATTCAAACCCACTAATTAAAGCTAGTGAGCCTGCTAATTACAGCTCCTATATGTAGGTTACATTCAGTGCATTTACATGCAGTTTAAAAAAAAACATTATATTCGGGTTAAGGCAATACCCCGATTTCTCAAATGCCATGTAGTAATAGTAGTAGTAGTAGTAGTAGTAGTAGTAGTAGTAGTAGTAGTAGTTCTCATAACCCGGTTAACAGAGGTAGAGAACTCCTTCAGTAACCTGGTTATTACTCCATGTATACACCTTAACAGGGCTATCATCGGTTTAAGTGCCCTCCCCACTCCGCTGGAGTTGCTTTTGAATTGGACATAGTCGTTGCTATGACACCGTACTTGTTGTAAATTTATTTGATTAGGACAATGCACATTAATCAAAATTTCTGTAAATGCGCCAGTGTTAGCCAGTTGGCTAATTTTGTAGTCCTAGTACACATTTTATACCCATAGTATACAACATCGGAAGATGATGGCTAAACCGACTGTCCATCTCCGGGGGGCAAATTTACGATTCCTACCATGGCCACGCCAAGTCCCGCCCTACGAAGCAGCTTGATTGGTTGGGGTTAGGCCTTTGACCGTTACCTTGCGTTAGCATGGACGCCTGGCCATTAAATGCTACTGAAGGGCGGGTCTTGGCGTTGCCATAGTAGGATTCGTAAATTCGCCTCCGGGGTGGTCAACGCTGTGTCGCGGCATAAAAAGTGGAGGGACCAAGCAGCCCCCGCTGCGGCCGCTGGCCTACATTAATGTCAGTTAGCTAACGAAGTTAGCTTGCTAATTCCACCCGAAACTGGTTACAGATAACAGGTTGTCAGGCATCTGGTGGTAGCTGTCCTACGCTAAAATGAATAATGTGTAAATTAAGTTGTTAAATTTTACATTATACGGGGAGAAGTGACATAACCCGGTTATTCACATAGCTGGGGTAAGACCATATCCCGGTTCCTGCTGTGCATGTAAACGCACTGACAAAGAGATCTACTCAAACACTCTTGTTCCACTCCACATGCTGCACTGCAACAAATGAGGACGACTAAAGCTGATCCAAGGTCCTGTCCAAGGATGTAGAGATCAAGAGACAACAGAAAGCTGCGGCTCACTCGTCACAAAAACACCGAAAAAACTGACTGATATCGCAATTACGATATGATTCACGTTTTTGGAGGGAATGATCATTTTTGTATCATTATTCACACATTCATTGAAAAATGTTAATGATTATAATGTAATTTTTTAGTCTGTAGGAAATGATTTGTAGGTCGGGACGTCTCTGCAGCAACACAATACTTAATTCAGAATGGTTTGACACATATTTGACCATATTGTCTTTCCTTCGGGAATATTTTGACAATTATCGATACTTTGACGCTTTTTTGTCGCTTTGACTTAATTTTGGACCGTTTTAACGCTTTTGATGCTTTTCTCTGACAATTTTAGCATTTTTTGGGACCCTATAAAAAGCATAAAGTACAAATGATTAGCCAATTCTGTGTTACATCTAGGCTTCTAGCCAACTTCATTCAGTTATTTTTGGGAAATTTGGTTGAAAGAAACCCAAATTTCTGATATAGAAACAGGTCACATTTGACCTGAGGAAAACAAGAGGGTTAACAAATATTGCGCACTACCTGCGATTTGGATATTGCGCTAGTCCATATTGCGATTTCGATAAAATTGCGATTAATTGTGCAGCCCTAATAGAGAATTTACACTGTAAATTGGCACTGGATATCCAAAAAGATTGTTGTATGAAATTGAATAAAAAGCAAAAATACATATCAGAGACTGGCATCAACACCGTACAGAAAATCATCGGCTGCCCACTGCTAGGGCTGTGCAATTAATCAAAATGTAATTGGGATTATGATTTCGACTCCCAATGATCACAAAAATAGAATAATCGAGAAAAACTATTTTGCTCAGTAAGTTTAAGGTTTAAGTAAACTCTTATTTTCTCTGGTGTTCTGAATGAGAAAAAAAAAAGTTTAAAAAAGGCAAATTTGACAGTTTTTGTACTGTTGATTTTCTTAACTTTTTCCACAGTTTTTTAAGGTTTAATAACTTAACAGTTAATAAACCTCTTTCCAAAAGTCAACGAGTAATCGTGTTAAATTATTATGTAATTTTAATATTGACCGAAATAATCATGATTATATTTTTTTTTTCCCAAAATCGAGCAGCCCTACCCTCTGCCCTTCCTGGAACACATTCTGCTCCGGCTGCCTCTGCAGAGCCTGAACCCCCCTGAAGGACTCTTCTGATCCTGAACACTGAGCCCTCCTGCTGCGCTACAGGTCCATCAAAGCACGGACCACCAGACTTAAGAACGGTGTCTTTGCCTGGGCCATAAGCACAGCCCTCACATGCAATATGTCGTTCGAAGGCAAACCTACTGGATCCTGTGCAATTAGGCCTGTAATAATTATTACATAATTTGTTTAATTGTGCTTTTTTTTAAGTAATGCATAAATAAATATTTTTAAAATTTGACTGAAAGAGACAATTATATTGTCAATCGCAATTATTTCTGAGACAATTAATTGTACAGAAGAATTTGGAATTGTTACAGCTCTATGTGCAATGATTACATTCATATTTAGGGCTGGGTATCGTTTAAAAACAATTGTGATACCGGTAGCCAGGGCTGTAGTACTCGAGTCCGGTCTTGGACTCGAGACGGTTTTGCTATGGTCTCGGACTTGTTTCGGACTCGCTGGTATTTGGACTTGGACTTATCTCGGGCTCTGCCACTGGTCTTGGCAAATATGGCTTTTGGTCTCGACCGACTCCAGGTGTCTTCGTTATGTTTATAATAATATTGGAGGGAAAGTGAAACACTGGCCACCTGATAACCAATCACACACTAGATTATCTTCGCACACCCTGCATCTGCGTTCCCTGCTAACGTTACTGCCATTCATTTTCATTGATTCACACTCACTGTAACAAACGCAGATGTCCGCCAATTCTGTCATAATCAAACCTGGTTAGCCCCTGTCTACTTCTATACTGCAACTCAACTCTTTTAAATTGCTCAACAATATCTGAGACATGGGTGGCAGTGTAAAGGTCTGGAACCAGGCTCAGATTTTCCATACACTGTTAGAATTACATTTTGGCAAAGCATTCAAAATTGGGCATTCATAGGTAAGGCGTGCTGTATTCCATTTCAGTGTGTCAACATTAGCGTGGCCAACACTACACAACATTCCCTATGTGTGTGAGGACTATAATTGGATTAACTGCTGAGGATTTTCTTGGCTGACCGCTGTTATTAGGATCTGGTGGCTGGAGCTATTTCAGACTCACACTATCTCTTCTGCTGATTGGCTCTGTGTTTAAGGTGCTGTGGTTTTCTAGGGCACCAACATCAAGCTCAATCTACCAGGAAGACATCAAGTCCATAGACACCTCCTCTTATCTTAAGAGCATGCAGACAGACACACACAGACAGGCAGAGGATGACATTATTTACTACAGAAAGGCTGCATGACAAGTGTTGATAATCACCTCCTCCTCTCTCGCTCTTCAATTCATTCCTATTCTCTGTTTGTTTTCCCCTGCTCCACCTCTCCTCTCAGCCTATTGATCCGCCTCAGGCACTGAACTAATAACGCCCATGTCTTCACTGATGACACACACACACACACACACACACACACACACACACACACACGAAGGCCTTCAGACAGGCTGGTGTCTGATATGTATGCATGGATTATGCCACTTGTTTCGGGGGGGTGGGGGGCTAATAAACAACTGTAAAAATATAACAATTGCAATTATTAAAATCCTGTGAATCATATTTTATGGCCTTCACGGTCACATTTATACTTCTACTATTACAAATAAAACTGTTCTTTGCTACAGGTGAAGAATAAGACACATTAATTGTATTTGTTTCAAACACCAATCGGCTAAAATGGAAAGAAAAAGAAAAGAAAACATGAACAGGGAGAAGATTCTGCTGCCTGTAGAGGGGGGGTACATGTACATCAGAGAAAACTGTCTCATATTCAAGAGCAGCTTTAATTCAAAAGAAGTTTGATAAATATAGTGTATTATAAGTCTATGCAAAAGTGAAGGATTTTTACTTTTATCTTTAACGTACTTCACTTTAAGCAGTTTGATAAACAGGGGCTCGACCTAATTGAACACCTCAGGGCGATTTCGGACTGACGTTTTAATTCCACCATCATCAAAAAAAACATGTTTTTCTGGAAAACAACTTTAATATATGTCCTAAAAACCATCTATAACTTTCTTAAAGAGATGGTCAGAATTCTGATACGAAACAGACGCTATAAAGGTCAGGAACTTGCAGTTAAGAACACGATCAAGTGGGCACAAAATCCTTATAATAAGGATCCCCTTAATAAGGATTTTCTTTAATGGGAAACTTGAACTTTGGATGAGATACCACAAGAACGGAGCCCTTTATAAGTCTGGCAGTTGCTTACCGGGCAACCTGACAAACAGCATTTCACTGACATAAAGTTAAATGTGTTTGTTGACAATACAGCAATAAGGCCAAATGAAGTGGCTATACACAGATGAGCACCGAGGTACACAAGTCCACTGAGGCCTCGTTTAAATGTCCCCAAAATTATGACCTGCCATTGATTCAGTGTGGGTACTTTACACTGCTGTTTGTATACGTACACGTTCACGTCCACAGTGGGATGATTGCAAATCATTAACTGCTGTGCAAAGATCTAGAGGTTAATGACCCCTGTTTGCTCCGGGGGGTCTTAAGTAATCTGTAACTGAGGGAATGTGTGCAAAGAGTGTGTGTGTGTGTGTGTGTGTGTGTGTGTGTGTGTGTGTGTGTGTGTTCCTCCAGGGGCTGCTGTGGTGAAAGAGAAGCTGAAACTGAATCCTTGGTTAGTTTTTCCCAGGGGGAGCACTTGCGACTAACGCCCTAACAAGAGGTGCCTTGTGTGCGAGACAGAGAGAGGGTGAGAGCGAGAGAAAGAGATGGCTGTTGGGCAGATAAGGACAGCAGACCAACCGCCAACCGGCGTGTGGATCACGCCAACATGAACACACACACACACACACACACACACACACACACACGTATAATTTGCCTGCCAAAGAAGCATCCCGAGTGAGAGTGTGGTGATTGAAGAACAGATGCATGCCATCTCAATGAGAGACAGATAAAGACAGGGTGAGATACTGAGAGAGAAAAGGCCAGGTCACAAAAAACAAGGATGTACTGTAGATAGGAAGCAGGAAAGACTGACTAACGACTGGGGGGAAAAAAATGAAAGATACTTTACATACACACAATATCTGATAAAAAAAGAAATATCCATTATCCATACAGTCCAATTCACGAAATAGTGATGGAACAATTAATAGAAGCACTGAGCACCCCCCCCCCCCCCAAAAAAAATTTGCATTACTTGGCCTGTGCTTAGCAGGCCACTGATCTGATCTTTTTCCACTCAATCTTTCTGCAAAGTTTGAGCAAACTTTTGAAATATCACTTTGAAGTTGAATCGGTTTCTTGAGCATCAAAGAATTCCACGGGAAAATGATTCAGATTCACTGAACTGATTTTTGACGGGCTTTGGATTTAGCTAGAGTTGGCCCTGCGTCACACTGTGAAAAGCAAGGAATACCAATGATGATACTCGTGACAATTCTGTCTATAGTTTCTGCATCACAGGAAACATGAACAGCCACTGATAGGAATCTATCATATTTACATATAGTACAGAGGCACAGGCATGAGCTCGTTAGTTACCATTTCCTGTTCTGTTCATTGCATTCACAGCGGTTAGGTAAAACATGTGCTTTTCTGTTAAACAGGAGAATTAACAGCTTTTTTGGAAGACCTAGGCCCTACGTTGTAGCAGGCGTTTGCAAGAGCAAATCTTAATATATAATATATTTCTTAATAATATAATATTTCTTTAAGCAGCTGCTACTGTAGCAAAAAGAGCAGAGAATTGACTGAAATGTCGAGCTGTAAGGTGATGTGGTTGTCTTGCCAAAACCCCCTTTGCAATCTTTGCATGAAGTAGAGCATGCATAGGCTGGAGAGCTGAGCAAACACCACAGCAACTTTATCAAAGGAATTTTCAAAACGGTAAGAGAAACAATGAAGCAACAAAAAAAGCAGAGAGAAGCTTGCCTTTGATGTCACCCAAAAGTTCAAATTGATCCAGTTCTTCTGTAAACTCTTGCATGGTTGTTGATTTGTTGATTCGGTTGCTCGAGGGTTGTTTACCAGGCCGGTCTGTGTTTATGCTATCCTGAATTTAATCTCTTCCCTCTATATCCACCCCCTCTCTATATGGGGTGATGTAAGAAACTGCGTACACATCTGTAAAAGATATTACTGCATCTCTCTCAACCCTATCTCTGAACTCAGACAGCACACACATACATTGCGTGGCACTATCTTTGTGGGGACCAGTCATTGACTTAATGCATTCCCTAGCCCCTTACCCTAACCATCACAACTAAATGCCTAACCCTTACCCTCACCCTAACCTAATTCTATCCCTAATCCTAAAACCAAGTCTTAGCCCTCAAACAGCCCTTTAAACTTGTGGGGTCCAGCATTTTGTCCCCACAAAGCTGTAAGTATACTGTATTCCTAGTTTTTGGACCCCACGAATATAGTTACACACACACACACACACACACACACACACACACACACACACACACACGGCCTCTTATGGGACGAAATAAGAGCGCATTAAACATTTACTATGATCAACTTGGCGAAAACAAGCTTAACAAAATAGTGCTCCTTGTGTCATGTAAATCTAACTCCCCAGATACCATTAGTATCTATGCGTTTCAAAGAACAGAGAAAAGAAATTGGAAATCAAATCTTAAAAGACGGATGGAAGGACAGAGGATGCGAGGTCTGGCACATTAAACATCCAGAAATAACAAACAACATTTTGAAAGGTGCCAGACCCTGGGCCTGCATCTATATTAGAGAAGAGAAGACGTCGGGAGCCTTAACGCACCAGTACACCACGGAGACACTGCTGAAAAGCTTGGGAAAAAAATCAGATGAGGAAAACCTATGGAAAAAAGGGAGACACAAGTACTAAAACAATTACACGAGGCAGGTTTAAGGGTAAAGAGTAAATGCAGGGTGTGTGTGTGTGTGTGGGGGGGGGGTCAAAAATTTTATGTAAAATTTAAGTTTAATAATAATAATAATAAGTTAACTTCAAGACAAATGTCAGGATCAACAAACACTTTTCCAATAGTGCTCTCTCACAACCGACATTTTGGCCAGTCACGGTACAAATAGCACAGGTGTACAACCATAGATATAGAACAACATTAGTGAAGGCTCTGTTCCATTAGACGCCCATGAGCCAGCATTAACAATACTAGGCACACCACCTATAATGGAATGCAGCCATTACGAATGCCATTACTTGCACCTGTGTTTGAAGGCTCAAACTGTCCACCATTAGAATGCTCTTTTCAACGCACAGCACAAAAGCAGTTACGGCACATTTTGTCCCACCTGTGTGTGTGTGTGTGTGTGTGTGTGTGTGTGTGTGTGTGTGTGTGTGTGTGTGTAGTATTAACTAAACTATTGCATGCAAATGAGTCCAGGTATAAATAATAAGAATTACAAATGCGCAAGTGATAACGGCCAGTAACCCAGGTGCAGCAATTTCGTCAGTGCGCCGCGGTCTAATGACGGGGAAATGAAGGAGCACATTTCTCTCCAATGTGGGACAGCAACTGAAACACGATTTTGCAGGAGTGGAAAAAATAAAAAATAAAAGCATGGACATGGAGGAGGCAAATCAAAGCCAAGCCTGCCACGAATAAAGACACTTAAAAAGCTACCATCCGGCTTTCGAGACAGAGAAGCGAAAAGTGAGGAGGCGAAGAAATAACACTCACACAATAACTACACACAGTTAGGCCTGTCACGATAACAAATTTTGCTGGACGATAAATTGTCCCAGAAATTATTGCGATAAACGATAATATTGTCATCGAGAGACCATTTGCATCTAATATAATGATAATGTCATGATGATAATAATAATAATAATAATAATAATAATAATAATAATAATAATAATAATAATACTACAGGTACACCTTTTCAAAGATCAATACACTTTTATTTCTAAAGAATATTTAACACTGGAACTGGAAGACATTTTAAATATCCACAATATGTCTTTGATCTCCTTTGGTATGTCGTCTTTCACGCTGATGTACAGTCGTGGAATTGCCGTTTGTGACACGTAAGTTCTCAGACTACAGTACAGACTCTGCAGGTCGGAGCTTTGTGGGGGCGGGCCGACACACACAGACACACACAGACACACACACACACACACACAGGCGCCAACTCTGACATACTTTCCACACTCCGTGTCCGCGGACAGCTGTAGGCTTGTACCGTTAATGTTCGGTGCATTGTCGGACACATGCAGCCACTTTCCTGAAACCGCTTGCGAGACTGACGAGTCCACAGCGGCGTGTATGTCCGAGCCCGTCTCCACAGTCTCCACCTGCAGGTTGTCAGCTGTGTGGTTTTGAATGAAAGGGAGAAAACGGGACGCCGAGTAACACGGTGGATATCGCTCATATACTTTTTTTTTTTGACGGCGCCTTAACTGCAAAGTGCTGCAGGAAACCCTGCTCCAACTCTCTCGCTCTCTCCGCCTGGAGTAGCCTACCGCCCACACAAAGACCATGCGACTGACAAGAGGGTTCACTCCTCGTTACCTAAGGAACCGAGAGTGGTCCTCCAGTCTCTTTGGTAGAGAGAGAGAGGGGGAGAGAGAGAGAGAGAGAGAGAGAGGGAGAGACGAGGAAAATAAACAAGCATGCAAACGGAAATTATCGCGGCCGGAAAAATTATCGAGCTCATTTTTTCTTATCATGCGATAACTCGATTTATTGACTATCGCGACAGGCCTACACACAGTAGTTAGACATTTGCTCCTCAAGTGGTGAAGTATAATTTGTATTGTTTTACTCACTATGTCTCTTCTGGCCTCCCAGGCAGCCATTTGTTGGCACTTTGGTATAGAAATCAATTTGCAGGAAATTACTTGAGTGATGTCATTCATCACGGTAAACATGAGGCTTTTATTATTGTTGCCATCGAAGTTTGAATAGCATTGCATGGAAATGCATTTGGGAGTGCAGATTGATTTGAAATGTCTGCAATGCATCACCATTCAACTCTAAGCAGATGGTTTTAAGTCTCTACCAGTTGATGTATCATAGCTAGCTATCTACCGACAGAATGAGAAAATAACTCTGAAGCGGAGGACTGCATTTTTGTGCACAATGAATGGAGTACCAACTGCAGGATCGTTGCCCAGTACAGCTCACCTGACCTGGAGCCTTATTGGTAATATACTGACCATTTTATTTACTACGAAAACAGCACAATGCCGTCTACCCCCCGATGCTAACGTTAGAAAGTTAAAAGTTTGGTTCACTGCTAACCATAGTGAACAAACTGCAGCGCGATCACCTGGATACGGGATACAGGGGACTTTAACAAGGCGTCCTTAAAGTCTGTTCCCCTCCAGCTTTCTCCCAGCATGTAGATTGTGTTACTAGAGGGAAGAACACACTAGACCATGTATACTCTAACATCAAAAAAGCACACAGAACTGCACCTCTCCCTCACCTGGGCCAGTCAGATCACATCCAACTCCTGATCCCAGCATAAATCCCGGTCAGAAGGACTATACAGCCAAGTAGAAGGACTATCAGAACCTAGTCTGACCCGGCCCTGTCCCAGCTCCAGGACTGCTTCCAATAAGGACATGGTTGTGTACAATATGTTACAGAACGGAGCCCTTTGTTTATTGTTATGATTTCATCTTGCGTGTACATTTTCCCAAGAGAACCACTGAAATAGCCTCCGAACAGGGCTTCTTTTAACTTCTAGAAGGATTTCAAAAATATTGTCTGAATATCGATATCGAGATATTGAAAAAAAATATCGAGATATTCATTTTTGTCAATATCTCCCACCCCTAGTTTGCAGGTATTCTCATGATATATTGTCTCTAGGAGTGTATTACTCAAGTAAGAAAGAAGGAAAAGAAAAATCGCAATACTCAATAATATCGAATCGCAATACTTGATCCGCCATGCATGTATCGCGAAATAATCGAATCAGGACAAAAGTCCCAGCCAAAATATTTATATAATCAACAGACTTTGTAAGTCCACTTGCTCTAAACTAGTACTCTAAACTAAGTATTAGTTTGCACCGCAGACTTTGAAAAGCCCAAACAAACAAATAGTCTTGTGATGATAACCAAAACTCCAATACGAATGAGATTTCACAGCAAACAACGAAAATAGATTTGGAATTTTAGATGTGCCTGTTTGGACAAGCTGATTGCTTGGCCTGTGGTATTGCTGCTTGAAGCTTTCTCCAGAACCACTGCGCCCCAAAATTACTTCATTTTTTTTTAAAGATTATTATTTGGGGCATTTTTAGGCCTTTATTGACCAGACAGCTGAAAAAACAAAAGGGGGGGGAGAGAGAGGGGGGAATGACATGCAGCAAAGGGCTGCAGGTCGGAGTCGAACCCGCGGCCCGCTTCGTCGAGGAGTAAACCTTTACATATGGGCGCCCGCTCTACCAACTGAGCTATCCGGGCGCCCCCAAAATTACTTTATTAATTGCCGAAAGAGAAAGAGAAAGAAAGAGAGAGAGAGAGAGAGAGAGAGGAAAAGGTGGAAGGCAATGAAAATAAAGGGTTTTTGTTTAACTATGTTTTAGTGTTGCCTTTTTCGTCAACGATGAATGCTGATCTCGCCACAGGCAGCGTTTAGTGACGGCGGTGCTCTCATCGTTAACTAATCCAACCCTTCAGCAGAGGTGTTCATTTCACATTCGAACCGCGATTCAAGCTCTACCGACTCAAAAACCATTCTTGGAATTCCAAAAAAATCAATTCATATTTTTTAATTAGAAAAAAAAATTTAAAAAGTGTGTTTTTGTTCTAATTTGTATGTCTACTGCAATCACATGGAAAAAGTAACTACATTTACATACTGTGAATCGTTTTTTTTATTATTTTCTTTTAAATCAAGAATCGTTTTTGAATCGAAAATCTATTTTGAATCGAATCTTGAGCCTGAAAATCGACATTGAATCGTGACATTTCCTGAATCGTGTACCCCTAATTTCCAAGCAGGCTTAGTGGCTTGACGGTTAACACTGAAGAACGTGTATTTTGCATACAGTAATGTTATTAGCGTTATTATAAGTTAGCAGCACACTTAACCAACCGGACCCAGGGTGAGTCTGAGTCCAAACTGCTCCAAATTCCAAACCCCCCAGGAAACATGAGATATTACAAAGACAGACAACACACACACCACACACTACACACACACACACACACACACACACGTTTCCTGATTTATTATATAGAAAAAGTTAGCAGCTCAGGTTTGGCCTCATGTGTGACACGTACATCGATAAGTCTCAACTATGGGAATAGCATCTATGAGTCAACCATGCCTTGATCGGAATCCATATTTATGTCTGCAAAATACTTCCCCAAAATTGCAGCTAATATTTAGATATTAAACGTTTGTTATCTCATGGTTTCAAAGCAATACTCAACACAAATGCATATGCAATCAGCCCTCAGGACATGTGAGCTGTGACACTCAGATCAACGTGTTATTCCTGGGTGCAGACAAACAAGGTTTTTGTTTCCATAATTCCTTTTCATGCTGGCAGAAACCTTTAAAAAAGATACAGCCCGCAGAAGCCCCGACACAAAACTTGCCTTCTGACCTATGCTGTTTTGGAACAACCCTCGCCAACTAACCGTTTCTTTCCACCTCGTCTCCTCACATGTTCTTACTGCTCAGAGACAGAGGACAATATCCATCTCTCCGCCTGGGGACCAGTTCTTCAGGGATCAGTGAGGGATTTCCTAAGCGGTTTAGTATTTCAGCAACCATATATGGGTCAGTATTGTACTGCTGGAAAGGGAAAAAAAAAGAAAAGAAAAAGGATGCTGCTTCCCAACAGTCCCTGCTGACAGAAAAGTGGGTTTAATACTTTGTTTCCATGATGGCTAGCTGCAGCTGCTACGCCACTACAAGCTGTTTAAATGCAGCTGTATGTGAAACTATTATACACTCAAGAGCAACCGCAACACACATTGACAAAAACGTCCAACCACAACAGTTTGCTGAAAACGTGTCATGTTCATGTTTTTGAAAGACAAACAAAAGACAAGCTGTAAAGTAAAAGAATGACACAGTCACCTTAATCACACACACAGTCTGGCAGTCTATGGGATTATTTTTGTGCCCTTTAATTCCAAGAAAAACTTCTCAAATATCAAACAAAAATCAAAAAGGAGAATTCCAGCCAATTTTTACGTTAATCTTGATTGCTATAAATATGCGTGTACTTTCGATTAAAATTACTTTCGAAAGACCCGAATCGGTGCAGGCAACACGGGCGCTCAGTGGATTGTTGTCGGGATGATTATCACAGAAGCCTGGCTGAACACACTCACCAGACGGCAGCTAGCAGCTAGCTACCGGCAGGATCGAGACAGGGTACGTGAATTTAAACGATGTCTGAGTTGACAACGCATCTTGTTGTCACATAAGGGCCCTGTTCATGTTGCACAGACATTTTAAATTGCATTTTGTGTCTGTTAAGAGGCACAAAGGCCCTCTAAAACTTGCCCAGAGAACTGCCGTTTTAGCTCAGTGGAAGCTCGGACACGTAACGGCAGCTACTGCGTGTTGTCTGCACCGATTTGCGTAGTTTTTTTTTTTCCAATCGAAAGTACACGCATATTTATAGCAATCGAGATTAACGTAAAAATTTGCCTGAATTCTCCTTTAAACTTGCAAACAAAACATTTGTGTAGTCAAAAACTCTTGGTCTTTTATTCAAGTGATAATATGTCCCCTTTGTTTCCACTTCCCTCTGCTTCTTTCTCAATGATCAGTCTTTTGCTATCTCCATCGCAGTTGCGCTCCCAGCTTTCTGGAATTAAATGGCACAAAAATAACTCCATAGAGGTCTGGCATAGTATTTGGTACTCTTTGTTCAAAGAATAGATAAATAAAATAAACTAATTATTGCTAACTCGCCCCTGGCAGGATAAAAATGATTGCATTTTTTTCTGTCCTGCCCGAAAACATAACTAAAACAATACTGAACACACATTTTGGGTGAAAGTTTAAGTAAGGTAGTTTTATATTTATATAAAAAAGAAAAGAAACAACAATGGCATGCTGTTGAAGACCACAGGAAACAGAGGAAAATGTGTGTTTAAACGTTATCTGAATGAATTAGGTAACAAGCAGCAGACCTCCAAAGCATTTATTCTGAAATGTCGAGCAAATAATGTTAGCAATAAGACAAGGACCAAGGGCTGTTGGAGGCATTTCAAGAGAATCGAATAACAGCGCTGCCCCCTGCATACCAACACAGGGGATTCAATTCACAGTTCAATGCAGTTTGTGATCTTTGGCTCCAAAAGCAATAATCAATTTTCCTCTAGAACAGACAAACAATACAATGATATTCTACAACACAGTGAGGGCTGGACTGTGTACAGCTGAAATGATTGGATTTGATCAGTCCAAGCAGATTTATTGAGCTTTGGGTGCTTTCACACCTAACATGTTTGGTTCAGTCCAAACAAACTCTGGCGGTTCGGTTTGTTTAGGCTGGTGTTTGAAAGCGGTCAATTGAGCTCATCAAACAAAAACTGCCTGAAAAAGAGGGGGCCTGGGGCCAATCAGACTCTGATGTGTGTGTTTGTGCATCAAAGCAAAGCAGACCACCAACAGGGCTTTGAGATGCGCGACACTAGCATTAATGAAAGAGTTAAACTACTACTAAATCCATCTGCTGATCGTCAACTGTCAAGAACGAAAAAAAAAAGGTGTAAAAGAAACGTGACAGTACTCGTTTTTCTACAGTACCGTAGGTACCGGGGGATTAGGGTTGGGCATCGAGAACTGATTCCTAATCGGAATCGTTTCAAAAATTACGATTCCATCGGAATCGTTTTGGAATCGTTTGGTGGATTTGGTTTCAAATCCAATCATCACTTCCCAATTTAACGTGCGCAAGTTTTGGTTTCCGTAGCGGCCAGGCGCTTGTTGTGTTGCAGCCATGGAGCACAGTAAGCGGCGCTTTAGTGTGGCTTTATTTTACGTTGAAAAAGCTGTAAAACTGCAAACCACCACTGAATCAAAATAAAACTTTCCCCTTATTTGCGAAAGTAGGCATGTGACCCATTTCAACTCCACCCCTCAGAGAATCGGAATCGAGAATCGATAAGAATCGGAATCGAAAGGAAGAATCGGAATTGGAATCAGAATCGTTAAAATCTAAACGATGCCCAACCCTACGGGGGATGCCATTCTTTCGGACCCGATGGGGGGCCGTATACGCCTAGTGGCCCAGACACACCGACCAGACGGCCGACCCTCGGGAGAAGAGCCAGTCGGACTGATCAGTCTCCCTCGAGTTGGTCAAAAAAAGTGCCTCGGAACACAACGAAGAGACGAGACGTAATTCGTATCCATAACAGCAGGCGGCGCCAATCTGTATGGTCGCCCAAAAAATAAAAACCAGCAGCCGATTGGACGAACGCGTCACGTGGGTCTGGTTTCTCCGGAAATTCAAAGCCAGACAGTCATGGCGGCTTCTCATATTGTACTAAAATAGTTCACCGATGGGTCATTTGAGTCCGACTGCTGATTCAACATGTCAAATCGGCCAAAATGAATGAATGACGGCACGGAACAAACCGAACAGACTCCAGTCACTGACCTCACCAGACTGTCCGACGGACGATTATCGGCTCCGTGTGTCTCGGGCTTACAAGTGTTCTGGTCTGCCGCTAATTGCTGGAGCAGAAGAACGCCCACAGCACAGAAAAACAGAGCGCCTCATCTCTGTTGCCGTGCACGACGGCTTGACCGCGGTCAGGCTCCGGCTTTAACTTAACATTACAGCCACAGCAACGGCTTTCCCGACTTCACCTGGAGCTCGCGAACCAGAAGAGAAGTCTGTTTCTCTCTGCCGTTGTCTGTCACAGCCTGAAGTTAGCTCCGACAGCTGACATTATCTAACTGTAGTGCTTGTTTTAGCGGACCTCTAGAACGTCAGTTAAGTTAACCTTAACCGGACCGGCTCTGTGTGATAAACGACGACGGCAGAGAGAAACAGACGTTACCAAACATGCTTGCTCTCTGGGAGTTCCAGGTGAACTCATGGAAGACGGTACCGTACCCCGGCTGTTAATCACGCTCTCCTTGCCCCCTTACAGTGACAGAAAGTTGAAAAAAAGACATGAGACTGCCTCAAAAATGTAATTATTATTAAAAAAGTATTATTGTGAATTTTTATTTTATTTTTTAACACACCGTGGTATCGACTTTGGTATCGCGTATCGTGTACTTTTGACGGTATCGGTACCGACTACTAGATTTCTGGTATCGTGACATCCCTATTTGGGTTTGTGTCCTACTCCGTGTATTCTGGCACTTCCTCTAAAATGTCAATGACCACACAGTAACTGTCCGTAAAGGAATCGGTTCTTGATGCCCAACCCTAGTGTATAGCGTAGCGTGTGATGTATGTTCTTCATGTTATGTCTGACGGTGTCTGATGTATGGACTATTTGTTCTATTGGTCATATGTTTGATGTCCTGTCATGAAGGGCCTTGCGACTGTGCCGCAAACCCAACTGCCCCACAGGGACAATAGAGTTACCTACTACTACTACTACTACTACTACTACTACTACTACTACTACTACTACTACTACTACTACTACTACTACTACTACTACCAGATGTCTGCTTGCCTGTGCTGGACTACCTCAACCCCAACACCCCCATCCCCACGCACCCAACACCCCCCCTCCCCCATTGCGTGTCTTGTTTGCCCTTGTATTGGTTATGTGCTTATATTATGTTGCTGAGGTGTTTTTTTCTTGTTCCCACACTGTACTCCTACTGGGGGCATAGTCTGGGAGTTGCCTTTTTCTCCTCGTCTCTCCTCATGTCATGCTGTACTTTCTTTACCCCATATTTGTTTGTATGTACCTTGTGAAGCACTTTGTTGATTTGTTTATCTGTGAAATGCGCTATATAAATAAATTTGGATTGGATTGGATACTACTACTACTACTACTACTACTACTACTACTACTACAACAACAACAACAGGTCAAATTGTCATCATCCGTCAAACAAAAGCAGATACAGACATTACGTAGAGCACTTCCAATCAATCAACTTTTTCGAAAGAATCCGTCAAAATATGGACATTCTTTTTATACCCGTTTATTCTTTGCAAATTTAGTGATTTAATTCACTGTCCACCAATGACCGATCAATGATCATCCACTGAGTAAAATCCAGGTCAATAAATTCCGGTCAATAAAAGAGAAATTTCCCATCAGACCTTTATCTCATAGAGCCCCCGCAGTCCTAAAAAAGCCGAGCCTGAGCCAAGACTCACTGACCTGATCGGGTCATAAAACGGGACGCTCCCAATAGCCTGATTGGTGCTTAACAGTGCTCAGTGTTGACAACACGGTCAACAGACCAAACCTACCTGCGCAGCAACAATACACACTAATCAATATTAGCTGATGGCCGACTGCGGGGGAAGAGGAGAGAATGATGAAATTGAAGGGGAAGGAGATAATCGTTACCAGTTCGGGCAGTAAAACAACACTCCAGCGGGAGCACGATTATTAACAACAAATATGTTCCAGTAAAACATGTTTTCGAAGTCTTGGTGACATGATTACTTCCATTATCCACTCAGAAATGGAGCCGTCACAGCTATGAACCACGTGTCACGGAGCTAGGACTGTTTAAAGTGTGTTTTTTTATTTATTGAATTCGACCAATCGAGTTCACACATATCCAATCAAGAAAAGGGAGGATGGAAGAGGCAATGGCTCAAAAGTATTCACGACATAAAAAGAGCTATATAACCTCGAGGTGAATGGGAAATGCGGCTTGAAATTTGTTCTACATTTCCACTCTGATAACTGTTGAAATTCAGCAGTTTTTTCGAGAGAGTGAAAATGTAATGAAATACGTTTAGGGCATTTTTATGTGGAGGTTATCTTTCAGTCCACTGTGACCTGTCGTGCCACAAGGGGAAGTGCTAAACAATCCCTCGCAAACCTCTCAGCGGTGTGCGTATGTGTCAGACCCCACACACACACACTTATTGACTTGACCTTTCTCTTGGTGTAGGAAGCAGTCCAATTGGGTTTGACCCAGACGCTTTACAAAAGGCAAACTAATAAAGACTTTGTGAAAGGCAGATTGATTTTTCTGTCCCTCCCTTCATTACATCAATTGCCCGCCTCTATACAACAGGCAGCGGCAGCGGCAGCAGCAGAGCTTAAGCTCATCACTCATTTGTTTAACAAGTTGGCAGAGACGAGGACTGAACAGCAGAGAAATGCACCCTGTGCTCCATTCAGATGACTTGGGTCGAAGGCTCGGGGAATAACTACAGAATAAGAATAGCCCGGTTTGAGAGGACATCTGTAAACTGCCCATTCTGGCGGTTTGACAGACACAAATTAAAAAGCTTTTTCGTCTCCTCGTGCACATTATTACAGCTTTAACCATTTTTAATAAACACTTCCGTGATACCGCCGATGAAATTGGGAGTACGAAACCGTTTCCAGGACAGAAACTGGCCCAAATGACTTCAGCCTCCATCAACCGAGCCTTTCCACTTACTGCATGTATGGATGGTAGTTTTCAGAACAGATTTATAGGCAGAATATTTCCTCAATGAATCGATTTACAGTAAAACATATCAGAAGTCCAGGGTGACTTATGTCTGACCAATCGTCTATCCAAAACCATTTTGGTTTTTTTTTAATCATAGGACACAAAGAAAAAGAGGCTTGAAAAAGTGCGTTTTTGGATATTTTCTTTTACTGAAAGAAAAAAGCTCCAATCCATGTTTGCTAAGTGTTGGATGTCCATAAATCAACCAGGAGAATCAATGTCTGCTAATTCAATCACATTTACAATGCCAATAAATGGAGGCAATAATCAATTACATTTACACGACTGCAACCACCCTCTTAACCAGCATACCGTGGGTTTATCCAGTTCCACATTAATTTTTACTCTCCATTCCACTCGAATAGTGCCGCAACTAGCGATTATTTGCACAGTCAAATAATCTGTCGGTTATTTTCTTGATTTATCGATTAGTTGGTTGGTCTGAAAAATGTTTTGTCCGCAACATCCAGTTTACTGTCAGACTAGTGAAGAACCTAGAAAATATTCACATTTAGGAAGCTGGAATCAGAGAAATTTACTTTTTTCTTAAAAAAAAAAAAAAAATGACTCAAACTGATTCATCAATTATCTAATAATTAATCTTTCCAGCTTTACACTCAAAACATAAAAATGAAAGCCCTGGACTCCAAACTCTAAATCAAACCCCTTCAGTTCCCTCTATTCTATGGTATTTTTTCTTGCCATATTCAAAGTGCCCCAATATTTTCTTGGTAGTGATATTTAAACTTGTGATAATGTAATAATTATACCACGTCTCCACTACAAAGTGGGCCAAATTAGATTCGCCCCACTCCAGAGTAATTAAGCCACACATTAAAAAGGGATAATAAAGTTGCCATGGCATTTTCTAATCTTTTACGCAAATTTATTACCTAAAAAAATACCTGGATGGTCCCAGCCATAATGACTGCTCAATTTGCATTATAGTGACTCTATTAATCGGCTATGATAAAAGACTGGCTACTCAAATAGAGAATACGACTGCAGAATATCCTATTAGAGGCCTGAAGAACATTAAACAGATTCTCAACAGCTAGAAAAATATGTTTTTTAAAGTTTCTTTTTTCAAATATTAAAACATAGCAAAGATAAATTGGCCTATTTGCAAAGAAAAAAAAACACCAAACCATTTAATTTACACATTGAAGGTAAGCTTACTATAGGGAAGGTAGCCATGGCAGCCACACAGTTAAGCTTAAGGATTCACTGCCATTCATTTTCATCCATCCGGCCCAGTTTATGTGTAGTCCCTACTTCGTCTCTCTTTCAGATAAGGGGTCCTTGGCCTAAAAAAACGTTGAAGACCCCTGATTTAGAGGATCAAGCTTTAAGATGTTAAACCACATAAGTATAGCAGTTAATTGTACATGTCATTGCCTAACAAAACATTATTTTAATCTGCTAAATTCAGTTCACAATGTTTGGACTCTTATTTGCTCAATGCAAAAAGGCTTACAAGCTGCAGTCTATTCATTTTTAGAAAACAAGCCTTTTCTCTGTGGCTGTATTTCTGTCCCAGAAAGCTACAGTAAGCTTTAGAATTTGATGCGAGTGTGCGGGTCTTGTTGGATCATTTGTAAAATGAAATGCAGATCCTGGTTGTTATCGGTGTCTTGCAGTCTCATGAAAGACAAATAATCGTATGAACTCTGTCCTCTGCAATGCCAAATCTGCAACAATACCTAAAAGTCCAAAGAGGGAACCCAATAAGCGGTCTCTTGAGCGTCAAACAACCTACCCTGCGGTGGTACAAACCCAGATCAGAGGTTATGCAAGCCTTCTGCAGTAGTTCCAAGTGGATTATGGATGCCTTGCTGAGTTTATAAATATGACCATTAAAGTAATGACACCATTCAGAGAGGGTAGCGTGAGAGCACCGGCTTCAGGTGTTAGGAAATGTAACCGGTGGGGGGACATGATACCACGGCCTTGGTATTGTGCGTGCTGACTCACCGGCATGGCTTACTGGCTCACTTAAAACAGGAACATAACCTTTTATTAATCGTAGTGGACACCGTAGCATTTTCCTGCTATGACGAGATAAAATGTCTGGCATGAGAAGAGCCAGTGACATCGGAAAAAGACAAAAAAGGCAACAGTTGAACAGAAAGGTGCGTGGGTTGGCTCAGTTTAGTGCCACAGGGCTTCTTCGACCATGGCGACCACATTTTTGTGTTGGAAGACTCATGTTCACAGGTTATAATAGTCTACATCAAGTGAGAGTTTCACCCTGTGGCTATGAAAACAGGTGTTGAGCGTATAATAGACTGTCTGAAGAGTGTGAGTGTGTGTGTGTGTGTGTGTGTGTGTGTGTGTGTGTGTGTGTGTGTGTGTGTGTGGGATTATGGCAGCACTGATGTGTTAGATGCTGATAACGTTCTTTTATTTGAAATCAGATCTTGTTGTTCCACCTCTGATGTGATGGATGTAGGACTGATTTGATCCTACAATAGTTTGCTATGGAGTCTGAATTGAATTTATTCAGACATTACAACAACAATAATACAACAATTACTTTCGTCACAACGCTTTCAATAGCCTTTGGTGCCTCTTTGTGTCTTCATTGTCAACCTTTCCATTTGTCAACTTAATGACTGCATGTCGGACACAATATTTCCAATTGAGTTCACAGAATGCACACTCCACGTCCATTTTAGTGAATGATTATCAAAATATGTAGTATCCAACTGTGCATAATGACCAGTATTACAACGTGCACACGCACTCGCATATTTTTCCGCGAGTGTGTTAGAGTGGCTGCGGGATGCAGGCTGAATAATTTAGTTTGTGTGCTTGGCTTGCCTCTCTCGCCCCGGTAAATTGAACTGGGCACACAACAGCACACAGCCAACGCATGTGTCTGGGAGAAATGAGGAAAACATACCACGTCAAAACTGGAGTCCAAAGCACTGGGGGGGAAAGCACAGAAGGGACAAAGAAGAGGTGTTTTACTTTGACTCACCTGTCAACCTTCATGTTATAGAACAAACTGTGGTTTTAACACAAATTAAAATGTGTGCGTGTGTGTGTGTGTGTGCTTATATGCTTTTTAGGTTTCAGTGTCATCCGAGTTATGATTTGTGATTAGCCTAATAGGTTAAGTGCACTCTCCACAAATTGCAATGTTGTTTTGCAAGAGAGAAGGAAAAGGTTTTAAGTAAGGTAACTTAAAGGGAGAACGTGGTGAGTCAATTTTAAGTATAGGGGAACAATAGTGACAGCAGTGGACGAGTTCTAGAGCGACATAAAAGCTTCTAGGAAAGAGAAACAAAGCAGTAACATCAAATGACTATTTTTATAATGCCAAAACAAGAGAGCGAACATGGAGTTATGGCCGTGTGGTCATTAAACTTGGCATTCACTGAGATGCTAATGCACTCGGGCCCAATGCACTCACTTTGTTAGACATTTATACTGAGGGGGGCGTGGATTTTTAAAAAGCAATCTTTTTAGTTTCTTTCCCCATTGGAGTTGAAGTGTGTCCTCAGTAAATGTTTTTGGAATGCCTTTTGTTCATTAAAAGATATTTCGGTTTCAGCAGGACTGCATTCGGACTTTACTTCTGATCTTGCTGATGGCGCACAAATTCCACCACCATACTGCAACTTTCAGGCTCTCTATCACTTGCAGAGCGTGCCCAGAGGACAGGCCCCATTTGCTGATTGTGTAATTACCTGCAACCTTTGTAAATCAGACCCTAATTACTGAAGAACTGCTAACGCAACTGAAGGAAATGCCGCTCAAGTATGTAAACCTTGCCTCGAGCTCACGCTCTCCTCTTGCTCAATTTGCCTGTCGATTTGTAAGAAGATGTAGACCTTAATCATGTGTCAAGCAGACAACGTGATGATGAGCGACCCTAGACAGTAGGTAGTATCCATGTTCATATATCTGATGGACCAAATTAGAAACATAAACATTAAGACCAAGTTGTTATTTTTCTTTTTATAAAGAAATGGTGTTTTGTTGCATGAATGATGCTGGTGCACGTGATGTCAGGATGCTTCGTATTCCAACACTGCTCCAACAGAGAGAAAATAAGAACTTTATGGCCCTTAAATCTCCCATCCTACCATGAGATTATCAGATCCTTAGCTGATACAATATGCAGGGTTGGAGAGCCTGCAGTGTTAAAATGCTCCTCCGCACATGGAAAAAGGAGAAAAGTGGAGATTGAAAAATAAATGGAGTATGTGACTGACTGCCTATGATTCTGGGTATTAGACTGAATTGGATTAAGGCGAGAGAATCAGCCGACCATGACCCCCGGGGTGCTTGGGACACGTTAATATTAAATATCCAGGAGAATTTTCCTTCATGTCCATCAGTGGGCTACAAGGCTTGGTCACAAAATACTTCATCGCCTCTGAAGGCTCGCAGCCTGAAGGGTTTTCAAATCCAAAACCAGCTCAGGCTTTTGAAAGAAGCCAGCCTGTTTGTGCCAACACTTAGAACCTTGTATTTGCCAAAAACATAAATTGGCGACTTGTTGACGGGATGTGAAGTGGCAAATTCCGGTCTTTGGCCTTTGCACGGGCCGTTAGCAAACGTCACAGATGTGCCTTTGCAAGGTGGGCCGACTTCAATACAAACCACCGAATGAACAGAAGACCCGAGTATATGGTAACATAAACCTGAATAGGAAAATATGATAGGCCAATGATGCACAAAGAGCTCGTCTCGAATGACAGATGTGGGCATAATGGTTTGAATTTTGGCTCATATCCCAGGTAATGTGAATAGGAGAAAAACATCCATTTGGCAATGTTTTCATACCCTTCCCACAAATAAGACTGCCAACATGAATGAAAAAAAAAACGTTTTAAAATTCATTTGGCTGCCCACCCGACACATTTAAGTAGAAATTTTGAGTTATTATTTATCTTTACATTGACAGGTCTGTATGTAAATGCAGGTGGAAGTGAGGAAAAGTCTCCCAGAATGATGTATTCACATGCAGTTAGCTGTAAATTCTGTCGTTTTGCAGCAGACTATCAATGTTCTCTGCTATCTGCATTTACAGTGCTATTTAAACTGACAGATCAGTCTGCAGTAAAGCAAATAAAAACACCTCCAATATGCTTCAGTATCACAAGAAAACATATCACAATATTGTTGTTGTTTTTTGTCCTACCCCTAATATACAAGTTATTGACTTTAAACAATATACAGTAGAGTATGTTAACCCCTCTAATCGAGACAAATAACACTACTAAACTGTCTCTACCGTAGCAAGTGCTAATACATCCCTAATTGTACTCCTCCACCTCCCCCCTTTCCTGTCTGCAACATACTTTAATTCTCTCTCCGGTCCCGTGAAGCACATCCAGCAACACAGGTCTCGTGTGAGAACAGACAATAACAAATTCCTTCACGTTGAGATCGGTTGGCCAAATATGAACATGCTCGTGCTGCAACTTGTTGCCTCTGGCATTAAGACCCATACAGGTGGAGTCTCTTTCCTTGGCTCCTGTCTAGCTTGGTGTGCCACATGAGGACAGGTTAACTAAGGCTGCCCTAGGAAGTACCTAGTGATTTATGGCGCCTACCCACCGCTAGTACCAGCTCTACTCGGCTCGGCTCCCTGTCCTCCTTTCACCGTTGCAGATTGCGTGAGGCAAGCGTGGCTGGCCGTCATAGCGACGCCGCAGGAAATTGCTGTGACCTAACACGACACACACAGACACACACACACAGTCGAAGGTGTGTTGTTTTTGTTTTTTCATAATGGAAAACCAAAAAAGGCGATTAGAGTCGAGGTGAGTTGAGCAGGTACCACGCAATGGAAACACGCCATTAGTTTATGCTGATGCTTAGGGCTGGGTACCAAACTTTGATACTTTTAGGCACCGACCGAATTACCTCCATAGTATTGAGAATGCCTTGTCATTCAATGCCAAATTCAGATACATAAGGAGTGTAATGGAAAATCACATATTTGTCTTTTAACATATCTTACCACTGACTTGTTTTTTTAGTGTTTAGCTGTGTGAACTTTTTACCCCTATTTGATGTACGGACCTAACTTTATAGCCTAACTTTATTCTTCTGTTTATCTAAAGTGCAGAGACTGGCTTTTCTCTACCTCCCATTTCGGTCCCAGATCAGATGGACTGATAGTCAGAAGGGCTGTTCATTTGACCCCCTCCCTCTTTCTGTCAGCTCGTTAGAGGGTTAATGAGCAAGTGATTCTCCGAGGCTCTTTGTTCATTCTCTCAGACTCTCATGATGAACTGAACCTTCTTTGCGCAAAGAATAAATACTTAAAAAGACTTTGTTGAATGAAGCCTCATTTCAGATCTCACCTAGGTATTAGGATTTCTACCACAGCAGTAAATCTCATCAGTGACAATAAGCCAATAAGCACGCAGCATGCTTCTACCAAGATCTAATAATGCTAGTGAGTGGCTGTCTACACATCGTAGAGGCATGCAGGTAAAACTCTACACAGAGACGGGGCTCACACGTGTGTGGTGTTGTATTTTGAGAGGTTTGACTACAGTGTGCATCACATAGGTGTAAAGGAGCTAAAAAATAAAATTAGTACCGTAATGTTGTAATTTCTTTTTGTTAAAATGGATCGTTCAAGAGCCGGTATCGTAAACGTTTAACCAATACCCAGCCCTACTGACGTTTCTTTTTATAGTTAAAGTTCAAGCTTAAAATGTATTTGTCATTACAACTTTTGTATACATTTGACTAAACACTGTTCCTCCTCCCTTTATCTTTAAACTGAATTACAATTTGTTCTGGTTTCACGTTGTTCTATGCAAACTGTGTTCATTCTTCAATATAACACATGATACTGAAGCGATAGTAAATCTAATGACTAACCTCTGCTGAACGCTAATGAGCTAACAGTGTGTTAGCTCTGAGCAAGACAAGACAAATTGCACCTCCAGGCCTAACTAATCCAATGGCCAGGACAAATGCACAAGGCATGGTCCTTAATGGCAACACCGACCAATAGATTTTTCACGTGTGTGTTCACCCAATGACCCACAAGGCTGAGAGGCCGCTCTGCTCCACATACATTACTGTCTATAGCAAAAGGAATGCTAATAATCCTGCAATCCCACTGTAGACTGCTAATGATCCAAAAAGCTACAGTATGCACATACCTTGTCTGAACCCAGACTGGGACCCTGTGAGGAATCTTCTCATTCTTCTCTCCCATGCTCTTGAATTCTAGTTTGTATTTTTCTGAATCAAAATACTGTACGTCATTTTCCGTATTAGAAATGGCTGGGTTGAAAGCCGGGATCTGATTATCTCTCATACACTTCCTGCAGATGTTTCCCAATATAAAAAACATGTAGCAAAGGGAAAGGGACTGTGCCCTCTGAACTGCTGGAAGTGTGTTAATGTGAAACAGATGGCGAAAGAGTGGAGCAAATTAACACAGTAAATAGAGGCAGAAAATAGGAAGGTTTCCCACTAAAATATGATCAAATTCATATAAGTAGATTTTCAAACCCTGTCTCTAATAATGCCCCCTTTTGAATCAAAGTTATCTCTTAAGTTGCTGTAAATAAAAGGCTCTACCCACTACGTAGGAACTTACTGTAAGAGCCTAAAAGCATTCTAATAAAAATAAAAGGACTCAAGTTTCGAAGACAAAAAGAGAAAGTGAGTAAAACAGAAAGAAAATTTGTGTGTGAAAAAAGGGAAGGAGAAACCAAATCAGGGGGCACTCATAACTCCCTGGTGCACCAAATAAAACATGGCTTCACATTTGTAGAGCTACTGGAATTTGTCAATAGGCAGCTGGCCACAGCAAGGAGAGGAAGAGAACACACACACACACTCACACCAGAAATCCAGGTCCATAATCAACTGCAGACCAAAGCCTGTGGTGTATTGATAGGATTCAGTAAAGAAAAGCAAAGCTCACCTTTAGCTGAAAATGCCAGACTGTATACAGGAGGTCTGAGTGGGGAACATATAAAATCAAACACAACAAGACTTCCCTTTGCCCAACCCCAAAAAAAATCTATTTTGTGATGTTGGGCTAGCAGTACAATATGTCTCTCTTTGGACATGCTCTTTGATAGTTTAAGTGCATGTCCAGTGGTTTATGTTTGGCTGCTGTAGATGGTTGGCTTACTATGAGATCTCTGGAAGCTTAAAAACAAGCTTTAAGTGGAAAGGAGACTGGACTGAAGCATCAAACGCAGGTGGTTGTAATGGTGTGTGGAGGGAGCCTGAAGGGTTATTGATGACTTGTTATTGACATTTCATTTAGCTAGCCTTTTTCAGGCACTAATTTCAAAATCAGTCTGACTGACTGATCACACTTCCATCGGATGACCGAAGGCACGTTTCAAACCTCCGCGGGCCACCTGGCACCTTCATGCATCACAACACACAAAATTAAGCTTAAGGCAAAAAATGCACTTAACCCTTGTGTTGACTTCGGGTCAAATTGTTTTAAATTTTTGTTTTATATCAGAAAATATGAGACGTAGAAATAAGCGCTGAAAATGTGTAGAAGAAAAATTGAACAATTTAAAACGTTGGAAAAAGCTAAAACAAACAAAAAAAGTTTTTTTCAAGGTTGACAACAGACAGGGGTTAACCTGCTAATGCCCTACTGTTGACATTGTAGAGATAACACTATACAATTCCCAGCATCCCAAAATTTGGACATCCAAAAACTGGTACTGCAACAAGCAATATCCCAGGTATAGATTTTAACAGGGGTTACGATGCACACCCCCCCATACACAACCACTTGTTATCACGAGATAACAAGTGGTATACAGACAAAAAATCTTGAAAAACTCTAAGTAAACCTTGACATTATATACATGTTCCCAAAATCAAAAAATGAGAATCTACTAAATAGTCATGAAAATAAATAAACACATTGAATGAGAAGGTGTGTCCAAACTTTTGGCCTGTACTGTATGTGTATGCAAAATGACCCCATCAGTCACTCTGGAGTCTATATTCCCTCCTTGAGAGCCAGGAGGCAACAAAACGTAAGACCCAGAATGAGTCCATTCATCCTCCTCCCCCGTACAACCCCGAAACTCAACCAGTGGACCAATCCATCCACACGGACTTTCTATGAGCCGTGCTTTAACAATCCGTATTAATATATGGATTTAAAATATCTAAAGCCTCGCGGGCTATCCACTAGGACTATATATTTACAGTGACTTTATTACTCTTTACAATATTCATTACCTGGATCTTATACTCTGAGCCAGTGTACTGGCCTTGGGCTACAGGTACAGCATGATTTGTCTTCACAGGGGGGAGGGTGGGGGGACATCCTGATATATTACAGTACCAATTTCCAATTTATAACATCGACCATTTACATTCAGTGCGTCAGCCAAATTGCTGTGAAAGTCTCCTTCAATCTCATCCCTCATGAATGTATTACAACCCCAAATCAGAAAAAGTTGGGACAGTATGGAAAACATAAATAAAAAAAAGTAGTGATTTCTAAATGTACTTTGACTTGTATTTCATTGCAGACAATACAACAGCACATAATTTAAATTGCTCCTCATGATTTTCATTGTTTGTTTTTTTTCAAAAAAGCAAAATTCCTATTTTGGTTCTTGCAACACATTTCAAAAAAAGTTGGAACAGTAAAGCATTTACCACTTTGTAATGTTGCCATTCCTTTTCACAACACTTAAGACATTTAGGGACTGAAGACACCAAGTGATGACGTGTTTCAGGTGTAATTTTGTCCCATTCTTGCTGCAAACAAGTCTTAAGGTGGTCAACAGTACGGGGTCTTCATTGTCGCATTTTCGCTTCAAAATGCGCCACACATTCTCTATTGGAGACAGGTCGGGACTGCAGGCAGGCCAGTCAAGTACCCGTATCCTCTTCATCCACAGCCAGGACTTTGTAATGTGTGCAGAATGTGGTTTTGCATTATATTGTTGAAATATGCATGGACGTCCCTGGAAAAGATGTCTTCTTTAAGGCAGCATATTGTGCTCCAAAATCTCTATGTACTTTTCAGCATTAATGGTGCCATCACAGAAGTGCAAGTTACCTTTGCCAAGGGCACTGACACAACCCCATACCATGACAGACCCTGGCTTTTGGACTTGTTGCTAGTAACAGTCTGGGTGATCCTTTTCTTCTTTGGTCTGGAGCACACTGCGTCCATTTCTCCCCAAAAAAATACCTGGAATACTGATTCATCTGACCACAGTACACGTTTCCACTGTGTGATGGTTCATCCCAGATACCTCCGAGTCCAGAGAAGTTGACGGTGCTTCTGGACACTGTTAACATAGGGCTTCCTTTTGACACAGTACAGTTTTAACTGGCATTTGTGGATGTAACTACGTATTGTGGTACTTGACAAAGGTTTGCCAAAGTAGTCCTGAGCCCATGTGGTGATATCGCTTATAGATGAATGACGATTCTTGATGCAGTGCCGCCTGAGGGATCGGAGATCACCGTTGTTCAGCTTAGGCTTGCGCCCTTTACGCACTGAAATTCCTCCACATTCCTTGAATCTTTTAATTATGTTATGCACTGTTGAAGGTGAAATAAGCAAATGTCTTCCTATCTTTCTTTGAGGAACTTTTTTTTTAAGCATTTCAATAATTTTCTCACGTATTTGTTGGCAAACTGGCGATCCTTGGCCCATCTTTGCTCCTAAAGGACTAGACCTTACTTGGATGCTGCTTTTGTACCAAATCATAATTACAGTCACCTGTTGACATCACCGGTTTCAAATCACATCATTATTTAACCAACTTACCTGATTACTAGGCCTAAATTGCTCCTGTCCCAACCTTTTTTGGAATGTGTTGCAGGTCTGAATGACAGGAAAGGATGTATATTTACAAATGAAATTAAGTTGACCAGACAAAACATGAAATATTTTGTGTTCACATTGTCTGCAATGAAATACAAGTCAAAGTACATTTAGAAATCACTACTTTCTTTTTTTATTTGTGTTTTCCATACTGTCCCAACTTTTTCTGATATGGGGTTGTAGAATGGTGGAATTTTCATATTGAATCGTTCCCCTGACCAAAACATTACTGAAAATATTAACAAATTTAGTGATAAAAGATTTAAGGGGAGCGCTCATCTGCGTTGTTATTAAAAAAGGTCTATCTCCAGCAGTGGAGAACAGCCTCTCTGCTGCAATGTTCGAACCAGGGGAAGCCATTGTTATCCAAAACACCGTACAGGTCTTTTGAAATTAAAACCGACTATGAATCGAGTTGTTTCCCACACCTGTGCACATACTGCTCGTACCATTTAAAACTAGAAAATGAGCTAATACCCCAACCATTGGTGTCAAAGCACATGCTTTTCATAAAGTAAAAACAAAACAGCTGTAACGTCACTGGTTTTAAGATTCTCTTCATAGTAGAGATGCACCGATAGACCGGCCGGTGACCGTAATTGGTCGGTTTTCACGTGCTAGGCCATGACCGGCGACCGGCAGGTCAGTCTGACATATGCCGATTTCATGCCAGTCATCAACGCTACAATTAACTGACGACATAAGTTATATGAGTTACATTTCTCAAGGACACACGCACGCACAGTCTCTTTTTCCTTTCTCTCAACTTTTCCGCCGTGTATCCGCTCTATTTTATAGTGATCCCTTATCTGTTCAAAAAATGTTCTATGTTCTGTGCAAAATGTTCTATTAAAGAAAAGATAGAAAATAAACATTTGTGTGTGCTGTAAAGTGGTTAGAAAAAATTATATCGGAATCGGCTAAAATCGGTATCGGCTGACCTAACTCAAAGAAAATCGGAATCGGCCTAGAAAGTTGTAATCGGTTCATCTCTACTTCATAGTGAACAGTGCAGTAGTCAATTTGTCTTTTGTGATTTGGGTTAATTTTGAAAAGAAGTAGTAAACCAGACGTTACTCTCCCTTATTTTCTCTGCAAAGGGGTTAAACCTCATGATATCACCAGAACAGTTGTGACACTTTTTGATTTAACTAAAATGGGCAAGTATGCAAAGACCGAGTACAGATGTTCTAAAAATTGAGAGCAAGCAGAGGACGAACGTTCCTCCTTTAATCCTTTTTTAAGATTATTTTTGGGGCTCTTCCCTTTATTATAGTGAGAGTGGATAGACATGAAAGGTGGGAGAGAGATGGGGGATGACACGCAGTAAAGGGCCGCAGGTCGGATTCAAACCCGAGCCGCTGCAGGCCTCGGCCAACATGGGGCGCACGCTCTCACTGGGTGAGCTAGAGGCCGCCCCATCATGAAAACATATTTGAAGAATTGCATTTCTTTCCGTGCTTACATTAGCCTCCTTGGGCTCTTGTTGAGATTATAAAGTTCCACATAAATGCAGCGATTGATGACTTCGCTATACCTTCGCTACAATTAGCATCGGAAATAAACACGGCGTCCTTTGTGAGATGACTGAAAGCAGTTCTCTGTCTGCATTATCGCTCACAAGTACATTCATGTACATACTGTGCAGGAAGCAGTAGTTCTGGTCATTAGCAACAGCTATTACAGCCATTAGACAATTAAAGAAAGCACAGGGGCCAGCAGTAACTCTATCTGACACACACGTCTGGTTTCCACTCTAAAAACAAAGAAGAAGAAGAAGAAGAAGAAGAAGAAGTGGGACCAGGGAACCAGAGGCAATTAGTTTAAATGGTCGATAGTGAAAAAGGACTTATAGGCCGCCGAGTTAGCCTGAAAAAAAGAGACAGAAAAAGACAAAAACAGAGAAATTCCTTTCAGGCTCTAAAAATGCTGGCGAAGCAGCAAAATGGCTTGTTTGGTGAAACGTATGGCTGCTTGCAGAGACGCACCCACACATGCACGCAAGAGTGGGAAAACAATGGTGTTGGGAGTGGGCAAAAATAACTAAACTGTATCCTGAAGACAGCCAGGCAGAAAAGGAGAGAGGAGAAGCAGGGAGAGAAGGAACACAAAAGTGAGGATGGAGAAGAGGGAAAGAAGGAGAAAAAAGGGAAGGAAAGTAGAAAAGAAAGGGAGGGGTGGTAATGACAGGCATGGAGAGATGTAAGGGGA
Organism: Perca schrenkii; assembly: GCA_025617405.1. Taxonomy (NCBI): domain Eukaryota; kingdom Metazoa; phylum Chordata; class Actinopteri; order Perciformes; family Percidae; genus Perca; species Perca schrenkii. Next base: position 26,692,816 of record CM046804.1, on the reverse strand, counting down.
GAGATGGAAGATTAAGGTTTCATTTTTTCTCGACGGCTGCTAATCCACAGCTCCCTGAACAGCGTGTGTGTGTGTGTGTGTTTGTGTGTGTGTGTGTGTGTGTGTGTGTGTGTGTGTGTGTGTGTGTGTGTGTGTGTGTGTGTGTGTGTGTGTGTAGTTTCCTCTTTGTAAGTGTGTTTGTGCATTTCAAAGAAGCAGAGAGGCTGACAGCGGTGACGGGCTGACAGGGTGTTAAGTGATTGTCCTTTAAAGATGGTGAGCTGAAAGGAGTAAATACCGCAAACACCTTATGGCTAGTCAAATGCTCATTTGCATCTCATATGCATACTTAAGCAGCAACAAGCTTCACCTCATCACACACACACACACACACACACACACACACACACACACACACACACACACACACACACAAGATAGGACAGCAGCGGTTGCCCAGAGCATAGAAGGTGAGTCTGTATGTATTAATTAGCAACAAATCTGTCATATTAAAATAAGAGCCTCAGCTGTGGTTTTTAGAGCAATTCCAGGTTTCCCCAGGGTCACATGTAATAGATTACATGTGTAATTTTAGTTTAACTGAATGAATGAATGAAGATATCAAATCAACCAATGCATTTGACACAGTCATTTGCCTCACTTACTCTTAAGTAGAGATGCATTTTGATACCAGCATTCTGTTTTTGTTTTTCCCCCAATTTAAACTTTGTTAACCTGACTGTGGAAATCATTGGGATCACTTTTATTTGAAGGTAACATGGAGCCAAGAACTGTGGTGGAACTAAGACCCGAGTCTGGCAGCCCACTGCAGCTTAATGGATAAAACTGATAGCAAAAAAAAAAAGAAGAAGAAAGTAGTATATTATGTGGATCTGTGGCATCTGGTTGATACTTGATCCACCTAATGGATAACAAGGAGTAGTTCCCACAGCTTTCAAGTAGTACTGTTATTAAGCATCCTTCACAACAGGCGAGATGAAGTCTTTAGTGTCAAAATTAGAATAGGTAATGAGTAGGCTATAGAAATCTGTTGGGCAAGCCAAGAGCTATCTGGATTCAATGTGCACACAGGAGACATTTCTGCTGTTAAGGGTCTCCTCTGTGATTGTGATATGTAACTTCACAACTTTCCAAAACCAAGTTGGACCAACACCATCATTTTTAAGTTTGTTATTGCCATTTTTCTCTAGAGCTCATTGGTCTGGTTTCAATTCAATTCAATTTTATTTACAGTATCAAATCATAACAAGAGTTATCTCAGGACATTTTACAGATTGAGTAGGTCTAGACCACACTCTATAATTTACAAAAACCCAACAATTCTAGTAATTCCCCCAAGAGTGCGACAATGGCGAGAAAAAAACTCCCTTTTAGGGAGAAACCTTGGGTGGTGAGAAAAATGTCCTTTAAGGGAGAAACCTGGGACAGACCCAGGCTCTTGGTAGGCGGTGTCTGACGGTGCCGGTTGGGGGTGTGATAAACAGTGGCGTAATAGTCACAATAAAGATAAAGGACTGGAAGTGACTAGAAATAGTAGTTCAGTAGTTCATGGCATAGCAGGGCACTGTAGGCGTTACACACCAGTTAGGCTCAAATCCAGCACATACTGTATACTGATACCAGTTTCATACAGGAAGTGTGAATAATATAAGTAGCAGGTCTACAGAGCGTGTCACCTATTCATATACTCTCACAGATTCATTTCTGCTTATGGATGCTTAGAAACTCCAGTGAGCTAAGGCTAATTCCAGAAGTACACCGCAATTACACAGAATCTAAGGACAGATTTACCAAAGAAAGTTCAGTTTCAGTTGTGTCCACTTGCTGTCTCGTTTCCCCGCTCACATTCTGTTTGAAGTTTACTCGCATTTGCTCTTAAGGAGTCGGTTGAATGACAATTAGACAGCAGTACTGTTAAATGGATTTTAAAATCTGTAAAAGAGACGCCTGTTCACCAAAGTCTGACTTGCAGTTTACTTTGGTCGGGTGGTATAGGTCGCCCATTAACCTATTCAGACTGTGACTGCTAACAAGGGTTTTGCAGTCACAGTCTTTCACAATGGGTGAAATTGTGTGGTAAAATAAACAAAATAAAACAATAAAAACAATCATGTCACCATGCCAATTCCTTGAAGGGAAAACATTGCTCCAAATATGATATGACATGTTCCATGGGTGCTATGCATGGTAACAATCCTGAAATGTAATCTACTCCAAGCTACAAAGACACATGTTACTACTACCAAAGACAGAAGTTTACTGTCAAATATCGCAGGTGTTCTAGCATCCAGTATCGACCCTCCATCTACCTTGATTTTCGTACCCTCCCCCCCAACACCCCCCATCTGCTCTCACCTCCAACGACTAAGTGAAGGCCCAGGCTGCAGACTGCAAAGAGATGGGGTTCTCCAGAGAGCCTTTGATTAGAAGCAGACAAACAGATTTAGCTGATTGTGGTGGTCACTCTCACCAAGCCCTTTATCCTTCACAGAGGGCCCCCCCCTGCCCCCTGCAGCCCGTCCTCTGCCCATCACAAACACAACACTCACCCACTGAGACCACAACACGGCGGGGCAGATCCCTGGATAACGGGGTCAGATGGTGGAGAGGTCGAGTAGAAAGCCGGCATCCCTACAAATCATTCTAGAAGCTTCGACTGAGTAACCCCGGGCCACCTGAGTTCAAGGGGAGCATGCAAGAGTACGTTGGTGTGGTTTCAAAAAGGAGAAAACGTCTGCAGGGGGAGCCTAAAGCGTGCCACACGCATCTCTGTCGAAATAAAGCTGAAAGTATCTGAATAAAGTGATAATAATTTGCCTTGGCACATCACTTAAGACTGCAAATGATGTCAGTCTATATGCCCTTTTATTAATACGCACAAGTTAACCAGATGCTATTTTTGTGCAGGAATATTAAAAAGGAGCTCAGCAAAGCAAGAACAGATTTTTCAACAAAAACCTTGCTGGTGTGTCGACATAATAAGGCGCTGAGGTGGAAATCAACCGATTATATACTAATATACTATTACTCTATCTATTAATGCTGCTACTATTCTTACTGGTCCATAATTATAATGCTACTAAAAGCTTCCTGAACTGGGCTTAATTGCGTTGTATTCCTATGCAATGACAATAACCAGCATGTTCAATTATTTCCTCAAAAGCAGAACACAGCTGCAGGTTCAACGCATTTCACCAGACAACACGTACGACGACCACTGTGAGGCTCGAGTTAATACTGAGACCAGGTGATATGGGAGAGAGAAAAAAAATGAAAACTCACCGATATTTGTCTTAACTGCCACTGCTGTTTAATCAGAACCAACGCCGTTGACTCAATATTTATCCAAACTACAAGCTGAACCGGTTTGAAAACCACTCTACTTTATTCCTTGTTTATTTTGTCTAATCTTAAAATGTTAATGGAGGAGGGATGGCTGTTAACACAGCAGGCAACATGTACTCTAACGTGCCGTATCAAATTTGCTTCACTGACAGGATGATGAGGTTTGCTTAAGGAGAGATTTATCTTAGAATTGATCTAAACTACTATTTTAAAAACTAAATCTATTAAGCTAACATGGTGATAACGTGCTGATTCCCACAATGAGTCAGTGGACTTCGGTTTTAATAATTCACCACTTTCTTGGATTTCAGTGGAACCTTTTTAGAACCTTGTTTGGCAAAAATACAGCTCTGCTTTTACAGAATGTGAAAAAAAACAAATCTTCTCATTCATAATCTTTATGGGTACCTATTAATTACGTGTTAAGGTTATGTTGCGTATGGTTTTTGAGACATTTTAGTTGCAAAAATGTGTCGGACAGCCTGTGTCATGCTGAGTAGATCTAAAAACACCACTACTGCTGGGTCTTTCTCTTGTAGTTCAAAAGCATTACACTTTCTCCCGTAACTTTAAAATGTGTTCATTAGTTGCTTCATTAGGTTGGCAGTAGGAAGCCAGACGTCTGCATTAGTTTTTCTGTCATAGAATATTGCACCGCCATGGAGCGCTTCTGCAACACTGTGGGTTTACTTTGAGCAAACAGAGATTAGGATGGAGCTAGTTACAGATGGCCAGTCCTGTTTTCCTCTGCAACCGTACAGTAACCTCACAACGTCAACAGCTGTCAAACCAGAATGGCGACTGGTGTCGATGGTTACTCTGAGACTGTCTTTTAAGGCCCAGACACACCGACCAGATGGCCGACCCTCGGCAGAAGAGGCAGTCGGACTGATCGGCGTCCCTGAGTTGGTTAAAAAAAAACGGCAAGCTGATTGGACAAACGCATCACGTGGGTCTGGTTTCTTCGGAAATTCAAAGACCGACCGTCATGGTGGCTTGTTCAGAATGCGATCTCATATTGTACTAAAATAGTTCACCGAAAAAACGTATATATACACATACACATATAGCCGACGGCCAACCGTTAACAGAAAACCCCGTCGATATGATCAGTCGCGTCCCCGAGGTCCAAAAACAGACCAAAAAGACAAGACGTAATACATCTCTATAACAGCAGGCGGCGCTAATCTGTAATGTCGCCCAAGAAATTAAAACCGGCAGCTGATTGGACGAACAGGTCACATGGGTTTGTTTTCTCCGGAAATTCAGGCCTGGACTGTCATGGCGGCCGTTCAGAATATGATCTCATATTGTACTAATATAATAATAATAATAGTTTACTGTTCATGTTTCTGAAAACATTTTAAGCGAGGAATAGGCCATGCAGTTGCTGAATCTGTCTTCATTTCAGCTCAACAAAGGTCAGTTTAAAAGATTTTCATCAGATTTTGAAAGACTGTAGTCACCTCATTCCGCTCGTCATTTCCGGGTGAGTCCCGACTTCCCTGCCGCCGACCGAACATGTCAGGTCGGCCAAAATGAACGCCGACAGCCCCCCAGACGGACGACGGCACGGGACACACCGAACAGATTTGAGTCACTGACCTCGCCAGACTGTCCCACGGCCGATAATCGGCCTGATGTGTCCCGGCCCTAAAAGATTTTCGTCAGATTTTGAGAGACTCTAGTCACGCTCATCCCGCTCCTTGTTTCCGGGTTAGCTCTCCACCAATCAGATGGGTCATTTGAGTCTGACAGACGGCAGTGCCAGCTTTCCGATTCAACATGTCAAATCGGCCAAAATGAAGGCAGACGGCCCCTCGGACGGACGACGGCACAGAACACACCAAGACTTGAGTTACCGACCTCGCCAGACTGTCCGACGGCCGATTATCGGCTCGGTGTATGTAGCTTTATCACAAGGCCCTGACATGATAAAGGACTAGGCTTACTTATAGCTGCCATGAGAAACGATCTTTCGGTGAAATGTGATCAGTCAGGGTAATCTTATCTATTACATTTGTAAGAGCCATATCAAAAGGAATTAAGTGCCAGAGAAATGCACACGTGCATGGGATGCCATCTTAACGAACCTCGCAGTGACCTTGGTCCCGTGATTTAAACAGTCAACAACTGGTTTTGTTTTTCAAAAAAAATACAACTCAGAACCTTTCTGTGCCACTTATCTTGGCAAATGGTGGCCCTTTTGACAAGAAATCAGCAGGTGATCTCAAGAAAAATTTGCTTATTTTACTTTTTAAAGCATCAACAAAAAAACATGTTCTGACCCCAAATGTAAATAGTGAGTCAGTAATGCTGCTGGAGGCCTAAAAAAAATAATAATAAAATAGCCTAGAGCAAGACAATCTGTTTTTCCACTGCACTTTACAAACACCGATATCCACAAAAAAATCTACAAAACAGTTGCTTTTTTCCCAACGGGGCCGATGTTACGTTGACTTCTCTTCCATCTCTCTGTTGTCGTTTGGAAAGTCGCACAGTTCAGATACATTTCAAAACATACACAGTGGGCTGAGAGGGAGAATATTTGGGATTCAGGGGCTCACACAATGTGTACTATAAATTAAGGAAATGTATTTTTAAAGTAAACGGTTACAATTTCAGATTAAAGCCAGAAATAATGCCATCTTATTCCACTTTAAACGCTGGTATTTTAGCACAGTAAGGACTCGGAACAATCTTTTCTAAGTATTGCATATGTTTTTTGTTTTTATTATTATTTGATACAATTGGCTCTGTGTTTTAACTGAAGTCCTCATACCTGGGATACCGCTGTCGATATGACGTCAACCAGTTGGCAGGAGGATGCACACTATCGGAAAACTGTAATTTGTAAACAGTATGGCCCCTCGTTGACATGATGAGTTTAATACAGCATGCACAGCATGACCTTTCAGTGGCATGCGATGTCATCTTGAGGTCAGAAACGTGCCCCATCAGAATTTCAAACAGTGTGTCTTTAATACCAAACACACGCAGTGATCTTTTGAGGTTTCAGGGCAGTGTTCACTACTGCCGTTTACATGCCCGATGAGCGATACATAGATAAAATATCATGCTGTGTGATATGGGACAGTGTAGGGATTTTTGGTTAACATAATATTCTGGTAAAGTTCAATCTTGTCTTTTTGAGGTCTTGAAGCTACATACCCAATAGGATTTTTGGAACTTATTAGACTTTAATAGCTGATTGGTCTTACCAATGATTGCTTTTCTTAATCTTCTCAAATATCTCTTGAAAGCACAAAAAGTCATCCTTGACTATGATTGCATTATTGATACTGTGGTATTCAGTCAAAAACATCATTGTGATATTTCATTTAGTCTCGAGTGACCATAGACCCACAGGCGTGGAGGCTGTTTAGGGAACTCATATCTCCTTCATATCAGATGTGGGCCACAAATGACCTGCAGTAATCTCATTTTCAAATGATTTTCAATAAAAAAAAAGGCAAAAATCAGTCCATCTGAATGTTTATACAGCCACATGACGTGCTCACCAAACCTTACTCACTCAAAAAAGGTCCTTTCCTGAGTCTACCAGTCAACCACCTTGATGAGTAAATGGAAATCAAGCCACCTCACTGAGCAGATCTACGGCAACTGCTCCTCACAAGCCCCATGGGAAAACTCCTCCTTACAAAAATAACACTAAAAGATATCGGTCTCATCTCAATGTAGAGTTGGTGACGATTTTTAGTGCGGATATTTTTCATATCAGAGAGCTGCAGATCATAACACCACAGAGCAACTGAACACCATCAGCAGCCACCTGAAACCACCTCTGAGACATCACCACTGGGCTTTTTAACTAGGTTACACACACACACACACACACACACACACACACACACACACACAGTGTGCAGTGACACAACACAATAATACCAGACATGCTACCTGTTGGTGCTTTTCACCCTGCTGCAGACTACAAGGCTACCGTTTTGATTTCACCATATGGAATGATACGACATCAGGAGGCACACAGGCTATTGTATGAAAGTCATATACTGTGTCCCGGTAAATAAATATAATATGAGGCCGAATCATGACTCCAAGTAGTCATGACACTTATTATTATCACTACTACTATTAACACTAATATTATTATTATAAAAACAATAACACAGGCTTTCAAACGAAGCATGAATTCACAGATTATCTTAAAATATCCAATATTCAGGTTACGACTATGCATGTAGGTCATGTATTAAGATCTGTGACAGGCTAAAAAAGGTGTGTTCAATCTTCCGCATCCATATGAATGCCACTGTGAGGACCGATCCGAGCTGGTTTTGCATCAGCCCCGTATCTACAGTCCTGACATGGGGTGGGGGGGGACTTGAAAGACAGGTATATCAGCCCAGAGGGGGGGGGGCGGTGGATCCTGCATGCTTTCCTCGGTTTTCCCCGGGAACAGGCTGCGGGGGATTTCGTGGAGAGAGAAAAAACGTCACGCCGAATACCGTTGCAAAAGGCTGTTAAATCAACGTTTCAAATTCACCGGCAGGTGTACGTAGACAACACAACATGGCATAAGCTCTTCAACGAAACACAATCAGATGTTTGCGCATTTCGGCTACAAGTGATCCACCATGGTCAGATTTGATTCAATAAAAACACAAGTTGTACATTTGGTGTAGCCTGCCCTACACTTATTGCCACAGCTCTCCGCGAGGTATGTCGGCGGAGAGCACTTTCGAGATAACAAGCAAAACATTATGTAAAAGTTCCAATGTAATACACTTTAGTGGTCCTTGGTGTATTATATGTGCGCCGAATTGTAGAGGGAATCTGATCGATACGTGTCAGCTGTTTACTCATGTTCTACAATGAACAGCAACTAACAAATTCGGAGAAACATTTAAAATGTCTGATTTTTTGGCGGAGTTTGGCGTGAAGTGTTTTCCCCCCATAGAGCGAACAGTGCGTGAGCTCAACAGATCCTTACCTCTTTGATTTTAGCCCGTCTATCCTTGGTTTCGGGGTCCAGAGGTTCGCGTCCAGTCGCCCCGGGCGGGCGGTGATACTCAACGATAGGTAAATTATTGTCATCCTTCCCACCTTGACCCATACTCTCCTCTGCAACTTTCTGCTTATCTTTTATAATGTCTTGTTTTATCTCGTCGGGCCGTCTTTGTAGGGTATCCTTTGCCTCTAACAGAGCTTTTTCGTGGTCTTTCCTGATTTTGGCCAGGACCCTCTCCTCGTTTGCCGAGCCTGGGTCGCTGCTGTCCGGACCGGTGCGGGTGTTGGTCTCCACCGCGGAGGAATGAAAGAAAACTCCGCTAAGCAGCTTGGACGAGTCCGGTAGGAAGAAAATGGCTCCGAAACAGAGGGTTATAAAAGCGCTAAACACTAATAACAAAATAAATTTCTCTGTCAACCTGAATGAGGTCGGGCTGGCAGACTTCCTATTCGGGGTCGCGGTAAAAGGCAGAAGTGTTGCAACTGGCATTTTCCCCTCTTCCTTCAACAACTCGAACAAAAAAATTAATTTAAACGGTCGAATGAACTCACTCGGGCTCACTTTCGGGTTATTCCGATCAGAAATCCATTTTCAGATGTTATAAACCGTGTCAAATAAACCGTAACTGTGGTAAAATCTCCAGTAAAAAGTTGAAGACTAGACGGCTGCCCATACCGGAGACTCTGTGCAGTCAGACGAGTCCAGTGGCTCACACAGGAAGCAGCGGTAGATAGGCGTGACTGACAGCCGCGATGAGCTAATCACTTTCTGCCCTGTGAGTGGTGGGAACACGGGGGGCGTGTCCTCCCAACGGCTTAGTATAAAAGCTGTTGACAGCCGCGGTTACAGCTGTATGTGTTCTACTAACCGTACAACAACAACAGAAAGCACCACAACGTGACTGAGTTTGGACAAAGTTACAGTTTGTAAAGGGACATTAAGGACATACTGGGTCAATTCTAGATGGTTCTTTATTGTCAAAAAAGCATGAATAGACCCACACCAACAATGAATTGACCTTACTAACTAGACAGTTTTTTTTGCCTTTTCCTCTGTGCCATGGAGCTACCATCCTTGTCCAAAAACTGAACTAACCAAATTAAAGTATACATCCACGCTAATACTGATGATTAGCAGACATAATATTTACCATGTTAACTAGCCTATCTCAGTTTCTAATATTGGCATGCCAACACTTGCTAATTAGCCCTAAAAGCCAGTTGTTGAAAGCAGGTAGGCTACATTTACTTCATAGTAAGGGACAAATAAAGTAGAGTATTTTAATTGTATGCTACTTTATACTACTCCACTACATTTTGAAAAGAAATATTGTAGTTTTTATTTTACTACATTTATTTAAGCGCTGTAGTTACCCTATAGTTGCTTTTCAAATAAAGATTTTACAAGAGGCCGGGTTAGCTCAGATGGTAGAGCAGGCGCACATATATAGAGAGGTTAATTCCTCCACACAGAAGTTCCAGGGTTTGAGTCCGACCTGTGACAATTTCCTGCATGTCTTTCCCCTTTCATATCTAGATGTCCTATCCATTAAAGGCTGAAATGCCCAAAAATGTATCTTTAAAAAAAAATTAAGATTTTACAAACAAAACATGATCAGTTTATGGCCTACAATAAGATTTATTGTTACACATTTAAAAGAGAAGTCTGGCACAAAATTAACCAAGGGGTTAATAACACATTTGTACAGTGTCGACCGTTCTCTGGAATATGTTTTCATGCTTATCGAATGTGACCAGTTTTAGCACAAACCGCTAATTAGCTTATAACGCTAGTCGTCGGGGGCTGGTAAATATATACTACTAACAAGGCTCAAAATAGCACCACACTTCCACAGTAGCATAATGAGGGTCCCTACATGTAAACTGTCTTTTTAATAAACTGGCTGTACACTTTACAAAGTTCTCAATGCTTCGGATTACATGTAGGGAAAACATACAACACCAGAGAACGGTCGACTCAGTACAAAATGTGTTATTAACCCCTAGGTTCATTTTGCGCCGGATTTCTCCTTTAACTGCTGTAGCAAAGAAACTCCCGCACAAAGTCTAACTTTCAAAAAATATATAAAGTCTAATAGAAGGCAACATTCGGTACTAGACCATCTACAGATGGTACTTTTGATCTGCTTGCCCCCCTCCGATACACCTGTCTGACGTTGTACACGTGCTAAATATTTTTTTAAATTATATGAAATAGTTAAAATTAGCTCAACCTTTACCAACTACACCATTTGAAGCACACTTATATATTAATACATCAAAATACTGATCCAATAACATAATAGACAGTATTATGACTTTTACTTTTAAAACTTTACGTTTTTAGTACATTTTGTCACTAAAGTTAGAAAGCCATAGACAGGCAGAGAAGAATTGAGAGACAGACTAATAACACGTTGTTGGTATGAGTCTTTTCAAGGGATTTGTTGAGAGTAAGACAAATATTTAATATCTCCAATTTAATCCGATAAGTCTGAAAATGTAGCAGTGAAGACCATGGTTTAACCATTCCACCTTTACTATTCATCATTTCCAAAAATGTATCAATGCTATTAGTCATTAGTCATATAACTTTAATTTCTCTTACAATCCTAGACTTTAAAATAGGCTACATTATAATGTATGCATCCTATTGTACATACAAGGCATTAGAATAGTTACCAGCACGTCCAAGTTGCTCTGTAAATTCTTAATAATTTAAAGTATTCTCAGCATGTTTAATTAGAAGGGTTTTGGTCAAGACAATAAACCATCCTTATTTATTATAATCTCTGCGAAGGAGGTCATGTTTTTTTTCATTAAACATTGTGGAAGGGTGTAGCATGGGCCAAGGAAGAACCCATTACATTTTGGAGTGGATCTGAATCAGGGGGCAGATACACAATTATTTTTTCACTTTTGTTAACATTGCGAGATAGGGCATGCTCTTGCCCTTCTATTGTCTAATTGTGTTAGCATGTAGAACATTTTTTGGGGTCTTTAGTGTTAACCCCCCAGCCATGACATTCCTCATCGGCTTACCTTCTGACTATATCATGTGTTTGGTCACTTGTGAAAGAAGGAGGGGCCGTGGTTTCAATCCAACTACCGATTGCCATGCTGTTGATGTTGAAAGAAGAGGCCACTAAACCCTAAAGCTACAGGAGAGTTATATTATCTATCACCGAGATTTTATAACTCACACGCTGTATGTCCAGTACCATTCTTATTCGAAATCATAAAGAAAAACATTGGACTTTCTTATGCAGAGGTATGGCGAGCGACCCTCCCCACAATACACCGTTGACCACCATTGAAAAACCTCATCTACTTTGTGCAGGGTGTTTTATTAATATTCATAGACTTAACAAATGGACGAAAAACCCCTACCCTTAAGGCATTAGCACATGCACACATGCGTGAATGCACACATGCACTTACTGAGGAGATCCTTGATCCTCTGTTAGTCTGTGCGTGTATGTAGGAGATGAATGGCAATCATTTCACTTGTCTCTCTTGGCGGCTAATAATGGTTTGAGGAACCAGTCTGTTACACGCATGAAACATGTAATTTATACCTAAATAGAGATTGTGATTAGTTCACAGCTAGTACTGGAGCTTTATCAGAAAAAAAAACTATCTTGGACTTGTTCTATGTTATTACAGATACTGATGAGGGCTTGCTCCTGTTTGCCAACTGAATAAATCATCTTCTCCGTGTGATTTGAATGTGTAAACTTATTTAGTTGGCTGTTGAACATTTACATTTCTATACCATACATCCTGTGTATAACAAATAGCTGCCACGCCTGTACAAATCACTGAAGTGAGAGAAAGAAAACAATTTGCATTAGAAAGCTTTGTCAGTTATATAATGCACTTCACCTTTACTTCACCTGCTGGATGAGAACTGTTGAGATGAAAAGTCTAATCTGGGGGATGACAGATGCGTGCTGCCATATTGAAATTGTAATTCTGGGATGATAACTCGTCTAAATGATGACACGCGTCCGTATGATTACTTTCTCACTCTGCAATTCAAGCAGAAAATTAAATCTTGGATGAAATGTATGGCATCTCAATATTAAACTCTGAGTCTCTTGTGGCAACGGTTTTGACAACTGGCTTTCTTTCCTGCGCCATTTCATCAAAGTTGGCTTTTTCGGTGGGATTTGTTGTCAACCTGAGTAGCTGATGGTGATGTATGTATCAAAAGAAACATCATTTCCCAAGTGGTGTCGTGGTTTTATAGGTGTGGAGGAATACATAATCCTTTTTTTGTGAAGCTGGTAAAACTTGTCGAGAGGTAGTGGATGGTAAACCCACTTTTAGTGCTCACTCATAGGAAAAATCCCTTTTGTATCCTCCTACACTATAAGATCTTAAATCCAGCGCTCCCGTGGAGTTATTTTAGAAATGAAGAGCTTTTTGGTGTACTCATCCTTTAACGTACTGAGAAAAAAGCTGTCCACATCAGACTTTATGCAGCAATTAAAAGTACAAGATGGGACCATTTTTGTCACCATAAACTATTATGAGAGTGTGCCGACCCCGAAGCCAAATACTCACATACTAAATCTACTGATGCTGGCAGTTCCAGGTAATAAAAATCAAAAGTATCAGTCATATTCATAGGCTGCTCAAGCAACTCTACTGAAAGTGAGAACATACAGTATATATGCATAATTTATGGTTGATTTTAAATTCATAAGCTACTTTGGATGGTGGAGATAAACACATCAAAGCCTTCAAAGCTGTAGCAACAAGATGTCATGAAGTTGCAATGAATTCTGGTCAACTGTTGGTGTAAGGATCAGTCTGTCTGCCTCGTCTATCCCCCCTGCATGATTGATGAATTGTTTTAGCAGGATGGCAGCCGCAGAAAGAAGAAAAATCCTGGCTCCTTATTTGATTGGGAGGGACTTTACTCTAAAACCTGATGGTTATATTTTAGCTCAAAGAAAGAAATATCTGCTTTCAAACTACAAAATAGCACTGCTGAAATTTCAATATCTGGATGTGATGTTATCTATATGGAAGGCAACACAGTATATTGAAAATTACAGCAAAAGTATTATACCAATCAACAAAATAAAGCCAAGAATAGAAGGGCCAGTACATCCCCAATAGCTAATTTTAGCATTGTTGGTGTGTTTGAAGTAAAAAGTGAGTTTTTTTATAGCACCTAATAGTCTATATCCACGATGCTCCACTTCCAGGATTGCTCCGGTCCCGCCGAAATTCCACCAGATGTCCCTCTTTTCCGCCGGATGTCCGTTACCTTTCGCTTCCTTTGTGTTGGCGTTCTAAACTCCGGTGTATTTCTGAGGACTATGGTTAACTGCTCCTCAGATCTCTGCAGGGTAAATCCAGACAGCTAGCTAGACTATCTGTCCAATCTGAGTTTTCTGTTGCACGACTAAAACTAGTTTTGAACATACACATGTTCCACCAAAACAAGTTCCTTCCAGAGGCTATGTGATAAGGCACCAGGGCTCGGTCTGGTGCCTTATCACCGCCCATTACGATTGTGATTGGTTTAAAGAAATGCCAATAAACCAGAGCACGTTTTTCTCAAACTTCTACTTGTAACTTCTTTACATAATTGTATTTTCTTTTGTATCCATATTATCCTAATTTATTTATCAATTTTTCAATTGTGAATGTTTTTATTGCCTTTCTATATTTCTTATGATTGTACTTTCTGTGTTGTATTTGTCAATCTGACTCAATGACAAAATGAGGGTCGCCCCAAAATGATCTCTCGAGGATAAATAAAGATTGAATGGGTAGATTGGAGAGTTATCTCCAGATCTAATGCCAAGGTGGGTAACTTTGGATTCAATATTTGGGGGGGGGGGTTGAGATGTCCACTTTTGAGGAAAATTGACATTTTTTCCATATTAAACACTTTATTTCCTATATTCTGCAACAATTTGTTCCTTTTCTGCATCAATTTTTGGTGCAAATGTCTTTAATTATGTAATGGAAATTATTTTTTAGATATTTGGGGGGGGTGGGGGGGGTTTGCACTGGCCAGTTTTGATTGTCGGGGGGGAGGGGGGTGCACTGGCCAGTTTTGAATTGTCGGGGGGTTGTTTGTTGTTTTGCTGGAGGGTGAAAGCTGCTGTTGAATCTGGTCTGAGTCCAGAGAAGTGGTCTCAGATCCAGCTTAAAGCTGTGGTCTGACTTTTGCCACCACGATCCCTCCTGGCATCCACACTTATTTTCCTAATGGCTCCACACACCTCATGTCATTACGTAAGTATGAGTCATGGAAGTGGGTGAGGTGATGCTGTCGTTTCCAGGTGACACTTCAAGAAAACAGAAATGGTGAAATTTTTTTATTTCCTAGATTCTGCTGAAAACAAGGCGGCAAAGATGGCCCATTCCCCAACAGTGGGCCATATATGAAAATACCATGCTTATTTTGGTCGTTGACTTAAATAGGGCTTCATTTGCTCTAATATTTTTATTTATTCAAGTCTGGAACTGTAGTCTAAATCAAAGCAAGCTTTGTCAAACTGATGGGAGTAAAGAGTTTAAGATCTTTTGACGGGTAAAAGCATTAATGAATGGGTCTTTTTTTCAGTTTGTATTGATAATTCTGGCTGAAGGTCACAGTTCAATCTCCATTTTTTCCCCCACAATATCATCATCAGGCTTCAGTATTATTATTATCCGTGTGTGTTAATGATAATTAGACAGGCAACTTCAAATGAGTTTGAGGTTTTTATTAAACTGATATTACTAATATTGTCAGCTCAGTCTGCCCTGGGAATCCACTTTCAGCCAATTTGCTGATGTAAAATAGGCCATGCAGTCATCATCCAGCTGTTTGATGCTTCTCTCTCTCTCTCTCTCTCTCTCTCTCTCTCTCTGTCCAAATATAACCTACCCCCAATCTGATTTAACCAACGTGGTCTCATCTCCGGGGCGAAATGGACTCATTTGTGTGGAGAGAGAAAAAGAAAGAAACAGTAGAGGGGAGAGAAGTGGGAGAATAGAACGTCCAGTGGAGAAGAAAAAGAAGGGGTTTAGATAGTGGAGGGGTATAAAGGATGTTAGTGAATAGAGAGTGTGATGAAGAGAGGAGGGGAAGAAAAAAAAGACAAGATGTGCACAGTGAACGAGGTCACTAATTGGGTTGAGACTTGGAGCTCCCCTGCAATCCATTCCCCTCGTTCCTGACAGAAATCAAATTATTTTGAAGCTCTTTAATAAGAGCAAGAAAAATTTGTTGATTTCTAGCTGCAAGAGGATGAAAGGAAGGGGGACCATTACTGGAACAAAATAACAAGTGGCCAGTATTTAATGACATTTCTGAGAACAGGTTGGTATATTCTATACTGTATCTCTTTTATTCAAGAAAAGTAACAATTAGAAAAGAGATACGATGACACAGCATCTCTTGGGATTGCTGGGGCCTTGCTAACTATAAGTGCTTCTCACTCCGTTCTCCCTGATCCTTTTCACATAGTTCACCCGTTGGGACTTCCTGTGTAGAGAAAAAGACAAACATATAGAAACAATGTCCATTTTCCTATAAAGGAAGGAAGTAAATCTAACAATGCCAACAAGAAAACACAGTACAACTGGCTTTGATCTGTCCATTTACATATAAAGTATACACTCAATCATAAGAAAGGAACATCAAATATGTACAGTAATGCTATAGGCCTATGTAATGTAAATAGAGGTCAGAATATATTCAGCATGGGATACCTTGCATTGTTTTGTTTCTAACGTTTTAAATCAATATAATAAAGACGTTTGATGTTGTGGTGCAGACATCGGCCATTTTTCCTAAATCCTACGGTGTTGAATTATTGATTCATCTCTGATATGATGGAAGTTTCGACCATTAAGGACTTCAAATTGGCTTTAGATTCATCATCATTATTATAAAGAACACTGTTAGGACCTTTGGTATATGTCTAGGGGAACTCAGGGTGTAAAATAAAATGTTTACCCAAACCTTTGGAGAGAAAAAAAAAGGACCCAAACATCCACAAGCAAACTGCTGAGACACTTCAAGTGTATAGTGTTAACAATGAAGGATTTAGTTACAGCAGACAAATGAGAAACAGTGGTAATCCAACTTATAAGTGGAAGCTGTCTAAGACGTCAGGGCCTCCAAGGCCATAAAACAACAAACAAAAACCTGGGCACTGCCAAGGTGCTCTTGAGCAAGGCACCGGACACCATTTTCCCATTAATCCTGATTGAGCCGTGGAAAGCTCCAACAAGAATCTTCTCTCAAATCGCAGACAAAACACATATCATCTGCAGTTTTTGTGGGATCCTGTTAAGCTCCCAGCAGATATCTGTGTCCGATTTTCTATTTCGTATCTGACTGACATTTCCATCCGATAGCAGACGTGTTGCTAATACATGGTCCTGACGTGTGGGCTCAGGGGTTTAGCGAAGATTAATATTGGCTTATGAAATCTTTCTGCAAACACGGGTCACAACAGCCTTCAGCCATGATATTTGGCCAACAACTTCCTAACTTTCGAAAGCACTAAAATACATTTTTGAATGAAATGTTATGATATTTTTCAAACAGAGGACCTTCATGTCCCAAACAGTAGGTTGCAAAAGTCATTCAGGTTGCTGGAAATGACAACTTTGAACAGGTGTCTCTCTAGGTAAGAGGTGTGAAAACTGCTGCTCTCCAAAGCTGTTAAGTGTGAACAGCAGGTTGGAAGTGAGAGGTCCTTGACAATCAAACAAGAAACAGTGAGTCCTGCCTGGGATTTAGGGATACCTCTTCTTTATTTTCCTGTCATTTGTAAAATGTACTCTATCCCGAATCTTGTCCTGAGGCTAGTTCTGAATCATTTAACATTTGAAGGCCATGACCAGTGAACAAGCACATCTGCTACAGTGGAACACACTCACTGTGAAAACCTAAGATGTGAATTTATTTTCACATAACAGGGATGAAAATCTATTCATGCGGTGGTGTGAATCAAACATGCATTTCATTTAGGACTGGAACATTGTGAAAATAATATGATCAAATCGTGATTCAAACCAACTGAACACAGCACGCAGCTGAAACAGACAAAACAGACATTTTAAATAGACTGCAGTGCTCAGTTTAGTTTCATTTCAGCAGGAAAAATAAAACTGGACTAGTGGAACAGAGGGACTGAGTGGACTGGTTATAGTGGGACTGAATGGACTGGTTATAATGGGACAGAGGGACTGAGTGGACTGGTTATAGTGGGACAGAGAGACTGAGTGGACTGGTTATAGTGGGACAGAGGGACTGAGTGGACTGGTTATAGTGGGACAGAGAGACTGAATGGACTGGTTATAGTGGGACAGAGGGACTGAGTGGACTGGTTATAGTGGGACAGAGAGACTGAGTGGACTGGTCATAGTGGGACAGAGGGACTGAATGGACTGGTTATAGTGGGACATAGAGACTGAGTGGACTGGTTATAGTGGGACAGAGAGACTGAGTGGACTGGTTATAGTGGGACAGAGAGACTGAGTGGACTGGTCATAGTGGGACAGAGGGTCTGAGTGGACTGGTTATAGTGGGACAGAGAGACTGAGTGGACTGGTTATAGTGGGACAGAGGGACTGAGTGGACTGGTCATAGTGGGACAGAGGGACTGAGTGGACTGGTTATAGTGGGACAGAGAGACTGAGTGGACTGGTTATAGAGGGACAGAGAGACTGAGTGGACTGGTCATAGTGGGACAGAGGGACTGAGTGGACTGGTTATAGTGGGACAGAGAGACTGAGTGGACTGGTCATAGAGGGACAGAGTGTCTGAGTGGACTGGTTATAGTGGGACAGAGAGACTGAGTGGACTGGTTATAGTGGGACAGAGAGACTGAGTGGACTGGTCATAGTGGGACAGAGGGACTGAGTGGACTGGTTATAGTGGGACAGAGGGACTGAGTGGACTGGTTATAGAGGGACAGAGTGTCTGAGTGGACTGGTTATAGTGGGACAGAGGGTCTGAGTGGACTGGTTATAGTGGGACAGAGAGACTGAGCGGACTGGTTATAGTGGGACAGAGGGACTGAGTGGACTGGTTATAGTGGGACAGAGAGACTGAGTGGACTGGTTATAGTGGGACAGAGAGACTGAGTGGACTGGTTATAGTGGGACAGAGAGACTGAGTGGACTGGTTATAGTGGGACAGAGGGACTGAATGAACTGGTTATAGTGGGACAGAGGGACTGAGTGGACTGGTTATAGTGGGACAGAGAGACTGAGTGGACTGGTTATAGTGGGACAGAGAGACTGAGTGGACTGGTTATAGTGGGACAGAGGGACTGAGTGGACTGGTTATAGTGGGACAGAGGGACTGAGTGGACTGGTTATAGTGGGACAGAGAGACTGAGTGGACTGGTTATAGTGGGACAGAGAGGCTGAGTGGACTGGTTATAGTGGGACAGAGGGACTGAGTGGACTGGTTATAGTGGGACAGAGGGACTGAGTGGACTGATCATAGTGGGACAGAGTGTCTGAGTGGACTGGTTATAGTGGGACAGAGGGACTGAGTGGACTGGTCATAGTGGGACAGAGGGTCTGAGTGGACTGGTTATAGTGGGACAGAGAGACTGAGTGGACTGGTCATAGTGGGACAGAGGGACTGAGTGGACTGGTTATAGAGGGACAGAGTGTCTGAGTGGACTGGTTATAGTGGGACAGAGGGTCTGAGTGGACTGGTTATAGTGGGACAGAGAGACTGAGCGGACTGGTTATAGTGGGACAGAGAGACTGAGTGGACTGGTTATAGTGGGACAGAGAGGCTGAGTGGACTGGTTATAGTGGGACAGAGGGACTGAGTGGACTGGTTATAGTGGGACAGAGGGACTGAGTGGACTGGTTATAGTGGGACAGAGAGACTGAGTGGACTGGTTATAGTGGGACAGAAGGACTGAGTGGACTGGTCATAGTGGGACAGAGAGACTGAGTGGACTGATTATAGTGGGACAGAGAGACTGAGTGGACTGTTATAGTGGGACAGAGAGACTGAGTGGACTGGTTATAGTGGGACAGAGAGACTGAGTGGACTGGTTATAGTGGGACAGAGGGACTGAGTGGACTGGTTATAGTGGGACAGAGGGACTGAGTGGACTGGTTATAGTGGGACAGAGAGACTGAGTGGACTGGTTATAGTGGGACAGAGGGACTGAGTGGACTGGTTATAGTGGGACAGAGGGACTGAGTGGACTGGTTATAGTGGGACAGAGGGTCTGAGTGGACTGGTTATAGTGGGACAGAGGGTCTGAGTGGACTGGTTATAGTGGGACAGAGTGTCTGAGTGGACTGGTTATAGTGGGACAGAGGGTCTGAGTGGACTGGTTATAGTGGGACAGAGAGACTGAGTGGACTGGTTATAGTGGGACAGAGAGACTGAGTGGACTGGTTATAGTGGGACAGAGAGACTGAGTGGACTGGTTATAGTGGAACAGAGGGACTGAATGAACTGGTTATAGTGGGACAGAGGGACTGAGTGGACTGGTTATAGTGGGACAGAGAGACTGAGTGGACTGGTTATAGTGGGACAGAGAGACTGAGTGGACTGGTTATAGTGGGACAGAGGGACTGAGTGGACTGGTTATAGTGGGACAGAGAGACTGAGTGGACTGGTTATAGTGGGACAGAGAGACTGAGTGGACTGGTTATAGTGGGACAGAGAGACTGAGTGGACTGGTTATAGTGGGACAGAGGGACTGAGTGGACTGGTTATAGTGGGACAGAGAGACTGAGTGGACTGGTCATAGTGGGACAGAGGGACTGAGTGGACTGGTTATAGTGGGACAGAGGGACTGAGTGGACTGGTTATAGTGGGACAGAGGGACTGAGTGGACTGGTTATAGTGGGACAGAGAGACTGAGTGGACTGGTTATAGTGGGACAGAGGGACTGAGTGGACTGGTTATAGTGGGACAGAGGGACTGAGTGGACTGGTTATAGTGGGACAGAGGGACTGAGTGGACTGGTTATAGTGGGACAGAGAGACTGAGTGGACTGGTTATAGTGGGACAGAGGGACTGAATGGACTGGTTATAGTGGGACAGAGGGACTGAGTGGACTGGTTATAGTGGGACAGAGAGACTGAGTGGACTGGTTATAGTGGGACAGAGGGACTGAGTGGACTGGTTATAGTGGGACAGAGGGACTGAGTGGACTGGTTATAGTGGGACAGAGGGACTGAGTGGACTGGTTATAGTGGGACAGAGAGACTGAGTGGACTGGTTATAGTGGGACAGAGGGACTGAATGGACTGGTTATAGTGGGACAGAGGGACTGAGTGGACTGGTTATAGTGGGACAGAGAGACTGAGTGGACTGGTTATAGTGGGACAGAGAGACTGAGTGGACTGGTTATAGTGGGACAGAGGGACTGAGTGGACTGGTTATAGTGGGACAGAGGGACTGAATGGACTGGTTATAGTGGGACAGAGGGACTGAATGGACTGGTCATAGTGGGACAGAGGGTCTGAGTGGACTGGTTATAGTGGGACAGAGGGACTGAGTGGACTGGTTATAGTGGGACAGAGAGACTGAGTGGACTGGTTATAGTGGGACAGAGGGACTGAGTGGACTGGTTATAGTGGGACAGAGAGACTGAGTGGACTGGTTATAGTGGGACAGAGAGACTGAGTGGACTGGTTATAGTGGGACAGAGGGACTGAGTGGACTGGTTATAGTGGGACAGAGAGACTGAGTGGACTGGTTATAGTGGGACAGAGAGACTGAGTGGACTGGTTATAGTGGGACAGAGGGACTGAGAATCGAGTAGAGTTTTCAAAGTTTAGTAAAGTGAAACAAATAAGACAGTCGAAGACTAAAACCAAATTAGCTTTTTGTATTTTATGAAATATATATTTGCAAATATAGGAGGAACACAATTTCACAAAAAGCACGTGAGCTCAGGGTGGAAAAGGTTCTTCAAATGAAAAAGAAGAAACACTGAGCTTAAATGCACTATAAGGTGAGTGACAATCACACATGTTCAGTTCTAAACATGACTTCACAGTTTATCACAGGACACATAAAGATAAAGATCCTGCCAGATACTTCTAAATCTACAGAAGACGTCATATAACCACTTCATCTAATCCCCTGTTCCCTACTTTCACAGCTGGGGTCCACATCCCCGTACATCTCCGCTGACAAGGGAGGAACGGATCTGGGAGAAGGAGATAGTTTACTGTGGCCTTGTACCTTTATCACTTTAGACAAAGGCCAATCAAATCAACATGTGGGAATGAGATAAACTCTCTTTCAGTTTTGTGTGAAATGCAGAGTACAAAATAAAACATAAGAGTATAAGGAAATGCTTAAATGTAATTTTTGCCATTACAGTGGGTCCTCTTCCACTGAGCCAGCCATACTGCACCGCCAGCACCGCAGCATGGTGGCCCAGTGGTTAGCACTGTGGCCTCACAGCAAGAAGGTTCTGTGTTCGAATCCAGGTTGTTCTGGGCCTTTCTCTGTGGAGTTTGCATGTTCTCCCCATGTTTGCGTGGGTTTCCTCCGGGTGCTCCGGTTTCCCCCACCATCAAAAACGTGTACTAGGTTCTCCAGGCAGTGCCCTCGATCAAGGCACTGGCTCAGATCTGGAGTTGGTCCCCGGACGCTGTCATTGGCTGCCCGCTGCTCCCTTGAGGGATGGGTTAAATGCAGAGAATGAATTTCGCTACATGTGCGTGTATGTGACAAATAAAGTACCTTTACCTTTATTTTTCTACAGCAGCCCAGAATGGACCAACTAAACAGTGGCTCTAGGAAGGGCCTTTCACCAGAGAGAGAGTCTGGCCACTCTCCATTGACAAGTGTTAACTTCCTTGAAGGCGGGGACTCTGTTGAAGTTTAAAACTATTGGATCTGCCCAGAGCCACTCTGGATCTGCCAGAACCAATCGCTAACGTTTGGTCGTGACGTCCAGTCCTTCACCACTAACTGAGCGAGCTGGAAAATCAGACTTTTCGACATCATGGCCACCAACACAACTCAGCAAAGATTGTTCTCGCTTGGGCTTTAACTTCTGGATATTCGGTAGCGTTGCCACAACGGACCGAATGGCTTCACTCGCATCTTTCTCTGCCGCCGTTACGGAAATACAACTCAAACTAGCGCACAACCTCAACATCATCGTTCTCAGCCACTCCCTCTGTTCGCTGATTGGACCGGTGAAGATTTGGCCGTAGAAAACCGGCAAATATACTGCAAACCCAGATGGTGCACTGAAGGAAAATGAAAATTGAGCGGAAGTACGTAGGAGGGCGGAGCCAGGCTAGGCCATCGTACCTTCTACTACACACTCAGAAAGGGAGAGGTGAGGGAAGAGGTATTCAGATGGTTGCAATCTGCCACCTCACCGCTAGATGCCACTAAATCCTCCACGCTGCTCCTTTAATATTGTTCCTGTGCCGTTCTTGTTGTTCACTTCTAACTGATTCTTCTTTAATGAAATAATTGTGTGTATCATAAATGTTTCTCGTCTACTTTCCTATCCTGTTTATCGTCTTACAACCACTCCGATTTATTTATTTTATCCTTGGTGAGGTGGATCTCGTCCCTCATATTGGGAACCCCTACCTTCCATTAAAGGGATTTGGTTTGTTTCTTTGTTCTCACCAAAGTTTTCTCTGGGTAAAGTGTTTTTTTAGCAGGAAACACTTCTCCATTTTGATTTCTCACATCAGAATTTAATTTGGCCAACTAGTGTTTCAATTAGAAGCAGCGTTCCAGCCCTGATCCAGCCTCAGCGTGAGATTTCAGCTAATAAGTAAATGGGTTCAATATAAGTGCTTTAAGGCACATTCTTTATATAATAAACCGCATACATTTCTGTGGTGAGATTCCTAAGATTCCTCCGATTTTTTTTTCCTCGAATGTAAAGGAAAAGCCCTGATTAGGAGGAAGTCATTGAAAGATTTAGTGGAGTAAATCCTCCCACTTCTGCGCAAAGTGGAGTGCAAAGTGCCGTTCTCATCAGTTTTATCGAGCTCCACTCTGCGGGATGACAACTCTATATACAGGGGGGGTTGGAGGGGGGGGTGACAATGAAAGAACAATAGGAGAATGGCAAGAATCCTTTTTCCTTTCAAACCCTGAAACAGTGTGACTGCCACTTGGCGTAGAGAGTAGATTATAGGCAGGCTTTTTTTCAGCAGTCTGAACAGCTAGGCACGGTGGGCTGCTTCTATATAAGCTCTGTTTCAATGGTTTTCCCATGTGACTGCCTTACTAGTGTGTGTGTGTGTGTGTCCTAAGGCTCTTGTCCCTTTCCATCTTTCATGCTGTATGTAAGATCTCACTTGTGTGTTTGAATTGGCTGTGCATTTCTTATGTTGAGGCGTGAATGCAAATCCTTTATCCATGCCAAGTGTCTGCCTTTGACATGAGCGTGTCTTTGCATTCATGTGTGTGCGTTTAAAGTATGTGTAGCACCAGCAGGAAGCCGCACACTCAACCAACTCAGCACCTGCAGCATCTGCCATCTACCCGCTGTGCACAACGCAGCTCGGCTGCCGGTAATTCATCATCACGGCCTACGCTCTGCCATCACATCCAATTAATAGGCGATTAGCAGACACACACACACACACACACACACTCACAACTAACGATGCAGCATCACTTCCCATTACTGCCCCACGCATCATGACTGTAAGACTGGGCTATAAATGACAGCGAGGTAGTTCAGGGGAGGGACATTTTCTGTGTCAGGGTCTGCCAATCTCACAAAAAAGAAAAGAAAAAGAGGTTCATGATGAAAGTAAGCCTTTTTCAGGAACCTCTGTGAATTGTTAAATACAGTAAAGTCATCCATTACACAGTTAAAAATAATGTCAACACAGGTTTTATGTGTGTTGTTTTTTTTGTATAGTCAATTACTAACTAAAGGAAGAAAAAGCATACAAGCCACGGATGGACAGTCCAAGCAGAACACAGTAATATTTTGAAGTTTACATGCTGGTTAATGTGCTGCTACTGACCTGAGAATCAGACATCTAATGTTTGTCTAGCCTGCTGCTACTAATGTCAGCAAGGCACTTTTCACCCGGGAATGTTTGTTTGATGCTCTTTCAGCAAGTTAAGCTGCAGGACAAGATGTGTGTTCATGTTTGTAAGTTACAGAGGAAGGAAATGTTAGCAGGAAAGCTACTGTAATGTGAGTGCTTTTCAAAGTCTGTGGCTCTTGTGTTGTGTAGCAGGCTTCTGTCTGCCTGTTAGTCCGTGTAACATTTGCCTATAATAAATGTTGATGTTACTGCTTTATGCTCAAATTTGATAGGCTGTATGGAAAAAGATCTCCACTTTTAACGTCAAACGCTTATTTTTCTGCATTCTGGTGATTTTATCTGCAATAATTTGTGCATTTTCTGCATCAATTTATGGTGCAAATGTCTTTGTAAAGGAAATTATAACTTGGGTGGGGTTGCACTGTCCAGTTTTGATTATTATCCTCCCTGAAAATTACGCCTATGCTGGCAGCGTCATTTCTGCAAAAGTAACAGTCGCTGGCTAGAGGCTGCTTCTGTCTACTTCTGTCTGAAATGAAGAAACCATTGTTTCAAAATGACTGCAAATTTCAAGTGTTAAATGTCAACTACAGAATTACAGACATTACAAGGTTTGTAGAGATTGCATCTTTGCTGCTGTTTTTTTCACATGTCCGCTTTAATCCTTCATCACTTAATGGAAAATATAAAAGCTGAAGAGCCATCTGACAAATTACTGTTCTGCTTTTTTATTTATTTTTTTAATTTTTGCCTCACTACCGTGTTAACTGAACTCATATTAAATAAACTGGAAAGACCACCACATCTCCAGCCCTGAGCACACTCATCCCCAGTTTACGCTCAAGGACTTTTTCTGCATCAGCCAATGCTATTCATGTTGCAGTTCCCAATAATTACTCAGCCATTCAAAGGGCTCTTTTTTTTCCCGCTGCAGGCTTGCACAGACGCATGGTCAGAAATCATATGTCTGTGCATCCCTGCACATGATGTGCAATTATGTTCATGTCTCTGCATTCAAATTGCAAAGTTTCCCATTTGCACAGCGGCAGTCGTAATTTATTTTCAGGTATTCATGTATTCCTTGGTATTTCAGGTTCCATTTGGACATCAGTTAATTAAGGCTGCTCACTGCCAGTGGGCTCACACTGTACTCTCTTTAAAACAAAGCATGCATTCAATTATGCCTTATGTCTGAATTATTTATACTGTATTAAATATATAAGAATTGTGTTATGTGTGCGATGTTACTTACTTATGTAACTTGAGTTTGCACAAAAGATAAACAAATTAACTAAGTTCATGTCCCATGAATCATTTTTAAGTTAGTATTACATGTTTTTTTACAGGCATTACAGCAGATTTTTATTTATATAGCACATTTCAGCAACAGGGCAATTCAAAGTGCTTAACAGAAAACATTAAATAGCAGTGAAAAACTATTAAAAACATTCGTTAAAGAGAATATGAAAACAGCTAAAATAGAATAAGACAGGATTAAGAAATACGAGAATAAAAGTTAAAGTGCAGTGTAAGATATTAACAAACTACATAAAAAAAAGCATGTTTGTCACTATAAAATATAAAACTGAGTCGAAATGATGCAATAGGCTTCTTTATCGAGAATAAAAAAAAAAAATTCTGCAAACCTCCTTTTGAGTCTCTTTGTGCGGCAACAGCATCAAACAGAAAGATCTTCAGCCTTGATTTAAAGGAACTGAGAGTTGCAGCGGACCTGCAGTTTCCTGAGAGTTTGTTCCAGATATGTGGTGCATAAAAACTGTACACTGCTTCACAAAATGTAGTTCTAGCAGAGCTGCCCCAGGCGACCTGAGAGGTCTGGATGTAGCAGCATATCAGAAATGTATTTTGGCCCTTAACCGTTGGTATTTTTAAATCAAAGTAGCACACGATCTTGAACTTAATGAGCGGGTTAATAAAGTGTCCTTGAGCAAGACACTGGGTACATCCCAGGTCCTTAAATTGCATCCCTGTTTCCTTCACTTGCTTCCCTTCCTTGCACCTTAGTCCATCCCACCGAGGAAGCATGGTAGAGACGCGAGGAAATTATGCAAGGAGAGAGGAAACAAGGAAATATGTTTTTAGAGGGATGAGACATCCATTCATCTGAAGTGGCACGTGAATTCGTCAGTTGTATGGGCGGAGTTAACAACGGCTTTCAGCTGCACGGCTTCCTGGCAGGCTGCTCTCGTGTGTCCTCGCCTATAGCTCCTTGGTGATTCCTCCTCGATCCTCTGGGCAGGAATAAGAGCTTTGAGACGGCCTTCACAAAGGAGGGCCAGTACAGCTTCTGGAGTGAGGAGCTATGAGCGACTTAAGAACTAGCTACTTAAACCCTTAAAGTTCCCATGACATGGTGCTCTTTGGATGTTCTTATATAGGCCTCAGTAGTCCCCTAATATTGTATCTGAAGTCTCTTTTATATAGACCTTAGTGGTCCCCTAATACTGTATCTGAAGTCTCTTTTATATAGACCTTAGTGGTCCCCTAATACTGTATCTGAAGTCTCTTTTATATAGGCCTGAGTGGTCCCCTAATACTGTATCTGAAGTCTCTTTTATATAGGCCTGAGTGGTCCCCTAATACTGTATCTGAAGTCTCTTTTATATAGACCTTAGTGGTCCACTAATACTGTATCTGAAGTCTCTTTTATATAGACCTTAGTGGCCCCTAAAACTGTATCTGAAGTCTCTTTTATATAGACCTTAGTGGTCCCCTAATACTGTATCTGAAGTCTCTTTTATATAGGCCTGAGTGGTCCCCTAATACTGTATCTGAAGTCTCTTTTATATAGGCCTGAGTGGTCCCCTAATACTGTATCTGAAGTCTCTTTTATATAGACCTTAGTGGTCCACTAATACTGTATCTGAAGTCTCTTTTATATAGACCTTAGTGGCCCCTAATACTGTATCTGAAGTCTCTTTTATATAGACCTTAGTGGTCCCCTAATATTGTATCTGAAGTATCTTTTATATAGACCTTAGTGGTCTCCTAATACTGTATCTGAAGTCTCTTTCCCGAAATTCAGCCTTGGTGCAGAATTACAGCCACTAGAGCCAGTCCCACAATGAGCTTTCCTTAGTATGTGCCATTTCTGTGTCTGTAGCTATAGAGGAGGAGAGGGGGGGCAAGGTGGAGGGTGGGGGTGTGGCCTTGACCAACTGCCACTTTGCTCGTTTGAAAGCCATGATGTCTCTCTCTCTCTCTCATGGGTGGGCCCAATTCTCTGGGCGGGCAAAGCAGAGAAAGGGGAGGTAACCTTGCTCCTTATGACCTCATAAGGAGAAGATTCCAGATCGGCCCATCTGAGCTTTCATTTTCTTAAAGGCAGAGCAGGATACCCAGGGCTTGGTTTACACCTATCACCATTTCTAGTCCCTGGGGGACCGTAGGCAGGCTGGGGGAATTCATATTAATGTTAAAAAACCTCATAAAGTGACAGTTTCATGCCATGGGACCTTTAAGTCTCTCCTGATGCTCCGCCACCATCAGTGTATAAATTTGTGTGAATGGGTGAATAAGAGGCAAATCGTAAATTGCTCTGTAAGGTAAACAGGGCTATATAAATGCAGTGCATTTACAATTTTAAACAATTACTTTCTGGGAATGTCATTGATAGGGACGTAGTGGCTGTGGTCAAGTCGTGATACTTGTTTATATGGCTTGCCCAACACACGATAAAGCTTGTCGTGCATTTGGCGCCCTCAACACTATTGTACATGAAGCAATACACAGAGGTGTAGCCCAGCTACTCAGCCTGAAGGACCAGATCATCCATCAGCCAGTGTCAGCAGCTACACTGATGTAAAGGCCCTGCACACTCGGCTGGTCATGCTGCATTGAGTTAACTGCACCGGTGCAGGTGATGGGTGGCATGTTTGGATGAAAGTGGCCGATTACATCTTATACACTAGACATCTTCACCAGACAACTGTGTCTAACTGGCAAAGGGTCTCTTTGTTAGATGTCCTTATGAATATAGCGGATTACGACACTGTACACAACACAACATCCCTGTGTCTCCATACTACATACTAATAATATACAGTAGGGGTCTTCAATGTTTTTGGGGCAAGGAACCCTCAGCTGAAAAAGAGACAGAGCAGGGACCCCTTACTATATATAATGTATAACATTTAGTTGCATATTAAAGTGATGTTTCAGAGTAATTTCACCCTAGGGTCCTTTGCACCATGACCTCGAGCCAAACACCCATTCCAGAAGCTTTTTTCACCTGGGTCGAACATTGGGCGAGTTAGCGCTATCAGCTGAATAGCTTAGTGCAGGCGCTAATGGATCCAGCTGTGTATTTCGTACGTTACCCCACTAATAATGCCTGAAATGATACCAAACCTCTACAAGTAGTACAAATAGGAAAGTTTGTAAGTACACCAGGAGTTTATTTAAATAACACTTGCCTGATGGCTTATTATATACTTTATGGCTTAAAGTATATATAGCAAATGTCTTTCTTAGGATATAGAACTTTAGAAGTTATAGAGCTCTTTCTGTATGGAGGCTGTCCTCGTTTGAGTAAACTGCATCAGCCTTCAAGATTGCTTTGTGCTCAATCAGAATCAGAATCAGAAATACTTTAATAATCTCAGGGGGAAATTATTTTTGTTACCACTCCAGGTATACAAACAACAAATAAAAACAACATATATTATCAAGACTTTTAACATATATAATAAAACAAATATACAGTAATAATATATATAAAATATGAAATGTACAGTGTTAATGTGCAAATAGTGCGATAAAAAAGAGAAGTGATTGTCTATGTTTGAGATGAGATGATTACAGAGAGGGGGTGTGTGACTCTCTGAGGGAGGTGTTGTAAAGTTTAATGACCACAGGCAGGAATGATTTCTTGTGGCGCTCTGTGGTGCATCTGGGTGAGAGGAGGAGGGCCAGTGTGTCGTAGAGAGGGTGGGAGACATTATCCAAGATGGACAGAAGCCTGGACAGCATCCTCCTCTCAGCCACGGTCGTCAGTGTGCAGACGTGACATGACAATGCTGATGTTTAGCAGGTCTAACATTCGCCATGTTCACTGTCTTAGTTCAGCGTGTCAGCATGCTAACATTTGCTGATGAAACGTTAAGGGATCACCAAAGTTATTACAATTCATCGTGAATGTCGGTGCCAGACTTCAAGGGAATCCTTCCAATAGTTGTCAAGACATTTCACTGAAATGTCAAACTCAACAAAGTTGAGGAAAGAGGAAGAGGAAAAGTGAGGGGATCGTCAAATCATTTGGATATATCGTGCCGGACCTGAATTAGGACTTGAGTGTCTGTACAACACTTTGTGCTAATCCATCTAATAATATGTGGAGAATATGTGCTCCTACTGGAGACTGCAAGCCGCTGGACAACAAGTCTGTTTCTTTTTCTTTTGAAAATCCCAGATGTTAAAAAAGAATAAACACAACCTCCAGAGTAATCCCTGATGTTTACCTGTCAAATCTGAAGCTGCCCTCTATTGTGGTTAATGGTTTTCTCAACACTAGATTTTCTCCCTTCTTTGCAACCATCAAAGGCTCAAAAGAGGTGCATTCTGTATATATGAATGAAGATTAGCTGGAAGAGAGATGTGAGAATTGTTTAAAGATCATGTTTCCCCCAGGCAGCGTCTAACTACTGTACTGCCAGCTGTTGTAGAGGATCAGATGAATTGTAAAAAAAATTGGTCCAACATTTTGAATAATGCATCAAACTGGTCTTGTGACATTATAACTTAGATCTCATTTCTTCAAAACCCCGCCACACATGATTTTTCTCCCCAGAAGTGGGAGAATTGTTTTTCATAATGCCCATTTTCGCACAATGAACAAGGAATTAAAAGCTAAAAAAGGAATGAACCATCTTGTGAAGGGCTTACTGTATGGGTGGAATACGGTCTAAAAAAAAAATGAAAAATGCAAGTCTCCCTCTCTTTTGAAAAAAAGATTTTTTTTGTGGCATTTTAGGCCTTTATTGGATAGGACAGCTTAGACAGGAAAGAGGAAGGAGTGTGAGTGACATGCAGCAAAGGGCTGCAGGTCGGAAGCGAACTCGCTGCCAGTGTGTTGAGGACTGAGCCTCTGTATATGGGCGCGCGCTCTGCTACCCAGCTACCCTGGGTGAGCTACCCTGGGTGAGCTACCCAGGCGCCCTGCAAGTCACCTTCTCTGAAATCAATCCAAGGCACACCGTAGGGTTTGTGCAAAAATGAAAATGCCTTTATTTTACATAGAAATATGTAGTTAAATTTACATTATTTGCGTTGCGACCGACATAGGACTTCATCAGGATCCAATAAACCAACTTATCGAACACAGACCTGCTCCTTATATGTCCATATATTCAGTACTCTGTTACAAGTAAAAGTCCTGCATTGAAAATGTTATTTATGTAAAAGTATGTAAGTATCATCAGGAAAATGTAAAAACTTAAAGTACTAAATGCAGAAATCACGTTTTAGAAACTAGAAACGATCCAAACAGTTCTGTCAATCAACTAAGTGTTTAATCTGCTAATCATTTTAGCTGTACTTGTATAGGCCTATATATTGTTGGGTAGTTTAATTTATAGTAATTGTGGTGGAGTATAAAAGGCAGTTTCAAACTCCAGCTCTCCCTTTGGCAGATGGCTCAGCAGCAGCAGCATGTGTAGAAACCAAAGACAGGTATAAATCACTAACAATTCTAATCAGATGAATACTATTATTAACCAAAATGCATGCACTCAGATTGGAAATGTTAGCATCATTTGTGAAAAGAATAAACATATCTAAAGAAAATGTGTTTGTGGTTATTTGTAAAAACCAAACCCATTACCCAACTTTAAATGCTGGCGGTTGATAGGGCCGTCACAATAATACATTGTATTTCATAAACTACATGTGTTTTGTGTGCAAAAATATTAATTTGTAAAGTTACAAGTAACTCAAGCTGTCAGTTTAATGTAGTGGAGTAAAAAGTACAATATTTCTCCCTGAAATGTAGCGGAGTAGATGTAAAAAGTTGCATTAGAAAAAAAGACTCAAGTAAAGTACAAGTAAATTCAAAGTAAAGTCAAATTTGTACTTAAGAACAGTACTTGAGTAAATGTACTTAGTTACATTCCACACTACATATATTCCAAATAAAGATTAGAGTTTAAAGTGCTCATATTATGCTTTTTGGCTTTATTGTGTTATATATCTTTTGGTGCATGTAATAGGTTTACAAAGTGAAAAAGCCCAAAGTCCACCCCAAAGGGACTTACCATCTCCAACAGAAAACTCTGTTCACAACCTGCTCCAAACAGCTCTATTGTAGTAACACATGTTATAATGCTCGCCTAGCTGCTAGCGTGGCACGCCCTCATACTCTGCTTCTGACTGGCTAGTAGTCCTTACCTAGCTACTGAGCATGTGCGACTCCCAACAAAGATGGAACAGAAGTGAGATGTCTCACTCTGTAAATAAAACAGAGAGCTCAACACACAGGGTGAAAAGAGGAGCTGCAGCAATGTGCAGTACAACAAAAATATGGTGTTTTTTGAAAATGAAACCACATAAACCTATTCTGATATAACCTCTAAATACAATTATGAACCTGAACATGAGCATGAGCATAATATGAGCACTTTAAAAGAAGATGTAAATGTATATTTTGATATGGTAAATCAATATTTTAGAAATGAAAGTGAAATGACAATGATCTGTTTTTGAAATCTATGTTAAATCAAGTGTGAACTGGTATAAGACTTTGGTGTGGCAGGGCTTAGAGAAAAGCTGATGACGGGGGAGTGGAAGGTCACATTGGATGATGATTAAAAAAGATTAACTGTTGTGATCAGCCCGTTCTGAATAATCCATACGATAACCAAAGTGTTCCACTGATAACAATACAACCCCTTGCCTCAACTAGTGACCCCTTTCATAAAGTGATTATCCCTGCAATCTGTGATTGGGCCGTGACAGCGGTATGAAAGAAGATGATTCATGCAATTTGAACTGTTTAAGAAAATTTTAATAAATCCCTTCTTTCTCGTATTTGTGTGCACACACCCATTGCAAAAAGAATAATATGAGACTCTTGCTTTCAAGGCTTAAGGTATGTGGACACAGAGGTCTATTGTTAAAGCTTGTATATGTTGTTTCACAATTATTTCATTGTGGCTCCAAGATGCAAAGTCAGCATCAGTTAAGCCAATAAACAAGCTGTAAGAAAGACCAGAGCTGCTTAGTCAGCGGTGTCGCAACAAAGATCCCGTACGTGTATTTGCGTGAATCTTCTCTTCCCATTGACTCCTACTGACCTGTAAAAATTGACTGCATGCAAGCTTACCTTGGACAATACACAATAGATCCCTGAGCGGCTGGGATAACTCTCCCAAGTGTAATTTATTGGTTTGTTTTTTGTCAGTGAAACGAGAGCATGTAGTCCGCAGCCGCTGTAGCAGCCCCGTGAGGCTGTGATGCTCGTCACACGGCAGAAAACAACATCATTGTGTCGATGAAAGATCGCGATGATCTTTCCTTACATTTTGGTAGGTTGGATTTCTTGTATTTGACCGTAACCACAGAGGTGGGGGATCAGAAAACACTCAAAACCTTTTTGAAACAGTTACGTGTATGGATTTTGACATTGGACATATACTAGGCAAGGAAATCTTTGGAGGCCTTAAAATACAATATTATCTAATAATATAATAATATAATACTTATGTCACGATCCAACTTCAAATTATGTCCCCAAAGGAAAACTTTGTCAACACTTGTTTTATCTAAAAAGATACATTTCTCTGTTCGTCTGACTTCATTTTTCCATAGTGGGCTAAAAAAGCAATTGATTTTATTTGTATTACTCTAGTACAAAGTACTAGTAAAAAGTTAAATGTTCATGTGCTTATATAATAATAGATCGATACTTGGTGTCTGTGTATAACTACAGTATTGCCACAGAACATATCGCGATACTATGCTGTATTGATTCCACCCCCCACCCATATCATATACAGTGTTATGTTGGAAGGCAATGACAACTGACCAATTATTTCATGTAGGTTGGACGACTTGCATACATGTAGCATGTTAGCATGTAATCTTTGCAGTAATCATGACATGCAGCAAAGGGTTGCAGGTCGGATTCAAACCCCGGCCGCTGCCAAGGATTCAGCCTACATAGGGGCGCACGCTCTACCAGCTGAGCTAGAGGTTTCTAACAATGCATTCATTCATCAGATAGAATTTTTTACTCTGGACCAAATTACTGTAATGGACCAACGGTACAACAATGTCATTTCTGGCTAGCAAAAACAAGACTTAACATACCTTTCACAAAGTTTGTTATTATTATAATGGCTCTCACATATGTTGCTTTTAGTGCAGTTAGAGGTCGGTACTGATACTGAATCTGTAGCATGTATACAGGATTTACTTGAAGATAAAAGCTTGTTTAATAACACAATCGGAAGAACCACAGTGCGCGCACGCACACACACACACACACACACACACACACACACACACACACACACACACACCATTCTACACTGTATTTTTAGATGAAATTGCAGTCCTAAATGCGATGACGGACACTATGAGGTGAGGTTGCAGGCCACATTTAATATCTGTCAATCATCTTTAAACCCCATAACACACACACACACACACACACACACACACACACACACACACACACACACACACAGAGGCTCCGCCTCAGCGGCTCCAGGGAAGACTGGGTGATTTTTCATCATGATGATCCAAAATTAGCTGCAACATTTCTAAATGAAACAGCATTTCATTGAGATAGATAGGCCACACTGTCATGAATACTAATAAGGGAGAGGATGAGGAGGAGGAGAGGGTCAGGAAATGTATGTAAGTATTAGAGAGAGAGAGAGAGAGAGAGAGAGAGAGAGAGAGAGAGAGAGAGAGAGAGAGAGAGAGAGAGAGAGAGAGAATAGAGCTGCAGTGAAAAGAGGATTAAGAGATGAGAAGAGGATGGCCAGGGGAGGACAGGTATGGTGGCTTTTTAATGCAGCAAGAGAAAACAGCAACTTGGCACAAAGAAGATGAATGACACACACACACACACACACACACACACACACACACACACACACACACACACACACACACACAAACACTCATTACACTGTATTCTTAGTTAGTGCTGTGTCAGCACTCTAGTATGAAGAACCCTTCATCTGTATCCAACACTTTGAACATATAGACTCTCTACAGTCTCAGTTGTGTTGTTTACGTTCAAGTTCAGTATTTAGTAATTGACCTGAAGTAGGTCACTGGGTCCGTAAATGTCACTGTGTGTGTGTGTGTGTGTGTGTTGGTAAAAGGCAGAGGTGCTGCTTGTTATCAGCTCTCTCTGAAACAGTAGACTTTTTGGGTTGATGTTTGATTAGGCTTAGGCACAAAACAACTTGGTTCGAGGTAGAGAAAGATTGTGGTTTGGGTTAAAAATAACTACTTCATTAAGCTTTTGGGATCTTTTGCTCCCAATGGACAGAATATAAAATTAGTTTTCATCAGCCTCAAATGTACTTGTTTAGCTTTAATTAGAAATGTTAGCATAAACAAACAGGCACAACTAAAATGGTGAACATTAAACCTGCTAAATTGTTAGCATCATGAATGTGGTTAGCATGCTGACATTGAGATTTGGCTCAAAGCAGCTGAGGCCACAGAGCTGCTAGCATGGCTGTAGACCCTTAAGGGGTTTCTCAATTCAGATACGTCCATGAGTACACTTATGTAGTACAATGTGTACACTACTGTCGCTGCATCTCATAGCCCTTAAAGTGATGGTT
This sequence comes from Perca schrenkii, assembly GCA_025617405.1. Lineage (NCBI taxonomy): Eukaryota > Metazoa > Chordata > Actinopteri > Perciformes > Percidae > Perca > Perca schrenkii. The sequence continues at coordinate 26,657,648 of CM046804.1, read as the reverse complement.
CGGAGTAATTTCACTCTAGGCTGCTTTGCACCATGACCTCGAGCCAAACAACCCCCCAGAAGCTTTTTTCCCTTGTTATAACGTTGGTCGAGTTAGCGTTATCAGCTGGTTAGCTTAGTGCAGGCGCTAATGGATCCACGTTTGTATCTCCTAAAGTACCCCACTAATAATGCCCGGAATGATACCAAACGTCTACAGTAGTACAAATAGTTTCTGTACTTATAAAACAAGGCATTAGAAAGTTTGTAACTACACCAGAAGTATATTTAAATAACACTTGCCTGATGGATACTCCTCTTGGCGTTTACACGCAAACGGAGAATTCGCCTCTGAAACCGAGTCTTTCTAAAAACTGTTTGAGGGTGAGACAGACACGTTCAGGGTGAGACAGATACGTTCAGGGTGAGACGAACACGTTCAGGGTGAAACTGTTTCTGATTTTTGAAATCTTCGTTTGCATGTTTGCATGTAAGCTGAGACAAACGGAGGTTTAGGCAGCCGAGAGAGAGAAAGAGGAAGGGATTCGTTGCTATTGTTGCTATTTTCAGGATTCTGATTGGCTAACGTGGGCTTGAGCTTCTCGTTACACTGCCACCTACAGGTCTGGCATGCTCTTGATGGCATTGACGGCATATATACACGGGTACATGTAAACGAACACTTTTCTGAAAACTAACAGCATGTGCACAATGTTATTTTTAAAAACGGAAAGGTTGAAATGTCCGTTTATGAAAATAGCCGGCCACGTGTAAACGTAGCATAAGTCCCTCCCACAGAGGAGGAGAGAGGCAACGAGCAAATGTGTTTTAGAGCAGGGGTTCTTACCTGGTCTCACCCTGTGACCCACATTTTCCCATTGTCGTTGCAACCCACTTTTATAGAATAAAAAAATAGCCTTTCGAAAACACACATGCGTCACCTTTTTTTTAAAAACATAAATAACCATATTTACATGTACAAAGTGCATTTCTGAGCACATTATTAAGAAACTCAGGAGGAACGTGACAAAATAAATAAGGCCACAAATGATCTTGCCTCCGATCATCAACACAAACTTAAAGTGAACGTAATTCAAATCATGGTTACCATGGCTATGGCTCTAGACTGCTGCACGGCTCTGACGCATTACCGTCAAAATATCTCACACTGCATTTGGCTATATTTGTCAGCGTGAACGCATGTACTGAAAATAGAAACTCTTTAAATGACTGACACAAACTTGACAGGAAAAAGCTCAGGTCTGTTAGCCGACATTGAAAAAAAAACAAGAGGTTTCGTTAAAGTCTTTAATGGTAATAAAAAAAATATTCTATTGAGGGTTGTTTTCCAGATGATATCAATCAATCAATCAATCAAAATGTATTTATATAGCACTTTACAACAACCAGCAGGTATCCAAAGTGCTTAACATCAGAAACACATATCATACAATATAAAGAATGAACATAGAAAACAGTAAAATCAGAAAAGGTCACAAAGAAACAAAAGAATGAAATTGTCACACCACTGCTACATATTAAAGGCCAGACAAAACAGATAAGTTTTGAGTTTGGACCTAAAAAGAGCTACATCTGTAATAGTGTGAATATCAGGGGGTAACTTGTTCCAGAGTCTCATCAGATTTTACCCTTAGTTAAAAATGAGTGATCCCATCTATGTGTATTTAAAAAAATCAATGAATCATTATTACATGCTGATTTTTTCTTTGTGGGCAATGTAGCAATTGAAGGTTATTCTGCTGCTCTCTACTTTATATTCCTTTAGATTAGGGTGTCAGCTAAATGTGTAAAATGTCAAATGAAAATGTAATCTGTCGCGTATTTATGTGAGCGTTTACTTTTTTATGAGCTTATTCAATAACCGCTACATCCCTCGTATTCAGCCCAAGATGCATTAAAAAGCTGTGAGTGAAGCGTAACACAGCTGCTGCTCTGCTCGCGTTGCTGACAGGTACCTAAGAGAGGCATTTATTTCTCATTCAGCGGATATCAAGCTCATTCAAAATCTACACCCCTTCCCAAGTGTGGTAGATTGGTAGTCAAGTGCAGCACGGTTTTCATCAAGCTTTCAACACAGCAGAGCATGGCACAGCTGCTGGCACTCCAGGTACCTTTTGTTTGTGTGATTTTAGAGACGGGTTTGCCTCTTCGGCTTCACCATGTGTCAAGCTTTTCAACGCCTTTCAGTTTCCAAGGGTAATGGGTAAGAATAACAATAGAGAAATGTAATTGCGGTTGTCAAGCTTGGAAATGACATACACTGTAAATGTGTTGCTTTGTCTGTCTATCATTAAGTGACTTTGTTTTGGATCATTTTGCATGAGTGAACAAATCAGTTTTTTTTTCCCTTTGAGCTTTCGTTTGCATGTACTCACGTTGGCGGCAAAGTGAGGTGGTGACAGTTTTGTATTTCCTGTCCTTTACAATGAGTGTCCCAGGAGTTGGTTGCATGGTTGCAATACCCCTTTATTATATAGGGAAATATTACACAATAGACTTAAATCAAGAAATGTGATCAGCTGTTTAGGCCGCTGGACGAGTTTCAGGTAGTACCGAGCGGGCAACCTTTGCTGCTGAAAAATGAAGCCAATGCGGAAGTACAAAAAAAAAATGCAGTTACTTGAAGGGCTGCTTGAGGCTGGCCCTTAAAAAAAGGCAACAGCTGGACTCTTCAGAAACCTATGGATGACGTCATGGAGACTACGTCAATATTTTGTACATGTAATAACTATTATGACAACTATTAATTGGAAAAGTCAGCCACTGTTAACTTGAATGCATTTGTTTTGCACTGGCAAGAAAAATCTAGTATGACTCTAGGTCTGGCAAAATTAATGAACAATACAGCTAATGAGTAGTTACACAATACAAAGTCATTTCAGTTCCCATGTAGAATAATTAACTTGTTTAACATTGGCAAAACAGGAGAACAATTGGTTGAATAATAGGCTGGGTCTAAATAAGTTATTGGGTGCCAGCACATAGTCTCAGTCCAACTGAGAGGTGAAAGTCATTTGAATGAATGTGTTGAATGTTTAAAAAAGAAAAGCCACTATCAAATGTGATAATTTACGAGCCAATTTACACAAAACCATGTGTGAAATCTATGTACAGGTATGCTGGCTGGTTCATGTGTGTGTAATTCAGACCTGTGTGTAATGTGTGTAATAACATAAGAGTGAAAACATTGGAATTTCCCCTTGCGGGATTAATAAAGTATAAATTATTATTATATTGTTATTTAAGCTCTTTTTTTCCTTCTCCTTTTACCCTCGTCTTTGGTCATGACTAAACAACTGAATTATCTGTCCCCTGGCTGTTAGTAACAAAGATTACCTAATGTCAAAAGCAGCATGTTGCCACTTTATGCAAAGATGATTTTTTATTTGGCATTTAAATCTTGTTTTATGCAATGTAGAATATAAAACAAGGGAAACGACACGCTACATTTGAACAGCTTTCAACTTTTTGCCTCAGGCCAAAAGTCAAAACATCATAAACAATCACACCAAATAAAGAGTCAGTTGTTCATGCAATCATCAACAACAAGGTGAAGATGAAAAAGAAACATTAATCCAACTACAAAAAAATAAAATGTATGTGTGCTCGCTGCCGAACTTTTTTTAAAATACCGAAAGAAGTTCAAGTGGCAGCCGAAACACAACTACTGAGTGACGCTAAAAGGCCAATTATAATGGAACGGTTCAAACAAGTTGGAGCTTCAGTTCAAGTGTGAGCGCTGAATGAAGTTGAAGCGTCAGTTTAATTAGCAGATTTGAAATATCAGTAGTGAAAGTGATGAAAAGAGTTAAAACCTCAGTGGAACTTCAAGGACTGGAAGGATTTGAAGTGTAAGTGATTAAATGGCCAGTAAGGGTAAGTCAATTAACATATCACATCCTATGAATCATTAATACTCATTAATGTGATAGACAGCACAAGTCTACAATACTTAGCCCATATGTCAGAATGAAAGCTATTGAAGTGCAAAAGCAGTGAACAAATAGAGCCCTATTTCTTTTGTGTGCAGTTTCTTTTTCACCTGCTATGAAGAACTTTGTCGTGAGCAAATACTTTGACTGCTCGGTACGTAATTTAGAATCAAACTAGCTGTGAGTGCTCTCATTTACAGCGCGATAAATTGAGAGTGAGGTGACTGCGGCCTTGCTGACAGCCTCACACTGATGTGAAAACAACTCTGTTGTGAGATAGAGAGAGAGAGAAAGAGCAAGCAGAGAGAGCATAAGCGGTGTTCATCCAAACAGGAGCAGCGCTGCTGTGATGCAGCCTGGCAGAAGCCATTTCTCCACAGAGTATGCCTGCTGGAATGACATAACCTTGCTGTGCACTCAGCAGTGGAATGAGTCAGGGATGAGGCCGTCCAGCTACACAGCGACCTGGGCTCCCTGCGAGCCACCTAAGCCAGAGTGACATGCCTCGCTGTGATAATACTGCCAGCAATCACAACATGAGCATGAAGGCTTTAAAACTGGCTGCAGCTGCTTGATATGTTTGACTGCCACACAGCCACACAGCCACTGAGACTTCTGCAACAAATAGCACATGTGAACGACGAGACAGTGAAATGGCCAACATAAAAAAAGAGGCTGGAAAGAGATAGATGAGTTGGCTCAGAATGTAAAAACAGTATATGAAACTACGAAGCAGCCAGCATGCACCAAGGCTGCAATAGAAAATATGTGGACGTTTTTAATTTGCATCTGAAATCTAAATCTGCGTCAAATAGTGATAGACAATCACCCAGATTGTTAAAGTGCACTTGTATCCTGACTTCGTACAGAATGTCATGTCCGCTTGGTTCTGGTCATTTAAACAGGGCTCTCTTTAGGTGAAAGGCCATCAAATCTTTGCAGGATTGTTCAATATTGATATGTGCTAAATTCGGTTTCAATTGCACAATGCATAAAAGAGTTATACATACATACCAGTCCAAAGTATCTTTGTGAAAAAGACCCTGGGGGACATTTTAACAAAAGTGTAAACTGCTATGATCCCAAGCTGGTGCTATATGCCTCAAACCAAATCAAATTAGCTCCTCCTTTGCACATACTTACATACGAGAATTCTTCAACACCTGTAGTTTTAATTAAATATAACAGACTTAGTACTGGTAACAAGGATCATCACACACAGGCATCATTTAACACACATTTGTTTATTATATTAAGACACACAGTAGACAGAAGCTTTATGAATAAATAGTGTGTAAAAACAAAACTGACGGTCAAATGCATGCTGCCATGACAGTGTCAGTAGTTTGATCGGAGTATGGGGAGATGTAGCCTTGTGTATCTTCTTTGCCAGTAAAAGAAGGTGATGTTACTTTTATAGCACTGCAATGCAACAAGAACCAATGGCCATCTGTCAACAGCTAGAATGTCACGCCTGAGTATCTCTATTGTGTAATGTTGTGAGGCCTCTTCTGCCCCACTTTTAAAAGGCTACCGCCGCTGGTTTGTTAAAAAAAACAAATTTCTACATTTACGCAGACATGTGTGCTGTTATCATTCATGGTCTTTGATAAAGTAAAAAGTGTCTGCAGTCTGTGATGTTTATAGGGGCGATAGGCACCTGCATGAAAATAGCTCTTTTGTATTAACAAGACTATCTCAATCTTAAAAAATGAATCAGTTTCATATTGGTTTTCATAGTAGATACTACAAACTGTCAGGGTGAATAAATTACTATGTCTGCAAATGAAAAGATGAGTCATGTGCGTTGACCTCCGACTACATCCTTGGATTTTTTGATTACACCCTGAGTGTCTGCTCTTTAAGCCTTTTGACAACATAAAGCATACTTATCACTGCAAAACCATCTCTTTTTTTTATTGGTCACCATTTAATGTTATCTGCATTTTGTTTTGACACTGTGGGACTTAATTTGGTCAACAATATCTGTCTATTTAAAAAAAATATTATTTTATTTTGTTGGGATGCAAACATACAGACTGTACTTTAAAAAAAAGAGAGCCTAATTTCCTCTCTTAAAGCGCAAAGTGACGCTTTGTTGTACAGAATCACATTCTACCAGATCACCACAAAGACATTGAGTACACAACATCTTAAAACTCATTTATTTCCAATCCAAAGGCAGTGGAGTGACCTCTGTGTTCAAGCTAAATGTCAATTTGATCAAGCGAGTGCTCTGCTCCAGATTGGGCCACGAAAAACAAATTTGCTTCAACCTTTGGTGTTCTATCTCCAAATAAAGGATCTGTGGACGGGAAACAACGGCTAGAATCGCAATCATTTACTGGACAGTAGATGTTCAAGAATTATTGAAATAATAAACATTTTTTTTACAGTATGTCATGTAAAAATCACCCAAATCAGCCAGAAACTGTTAAAACAGGGTGCTGTTAGAGTATGTTGTCAAACGGTTTCACAGAGCAACTCAAGAGGTAATGTGTTCCTGTAGCTGTCAAGTGTTTTAATGACTGTTTGTAGTAATGCACCCCCATGGGTATATGGCTGATAACGTTCTGATGTATCTCCATTTTTATTAGGTCAGGCTTTTTTCACAGGGAGCTTGTGCAACTGCAGTTTTTGTACCAAATAAATCATATTAATACAGCACAACAGGTAATCATGTCGTAGGAAAAAGGAATGACAAAAGATCCAGATTGTGCTGGCTAACAAAAGTTTATCATTGTTATCACTTTCTTTTGTCTTGGTTTTGAAACAATGTGGATGAACAACAGTCTAAGGTCAGTGCTGTACGTTAAAATCGATGATTTCCATTAAATTCTCCCTTCACTTGGCCATTGGTTTTATGTGGATTCCAAATCTTATCTTATTCTTGAGCCAACATACTATCACAAACTACTGTATACTACTACAAACATATCTTGACTGTAATGATAAACTCATACGGTAATCACTTTTTGACATCTGTGGGTAAAAACATGTGCAATACTTCCAACTTTAATCTTTTGCCTCCTGCTAACATCACACCACATGTCCTTGGGTAAAATGGTTAGTAAATCAAATCATTACCCAGAAAGAGTTAAGTGCAAGAGAAAGAATAAAATACAAAGTGTCTCCTGTTTGGGTTCACGCCGTAAGTACCTTAAAAACAACATGATTTGACAGAGACTGTGGAAAAACACATTTTCTTGTGAAAGCAGAGCAAAGTGTGCTATCTCTTAAAGAAGGGTTTATGCTAAACAAGAATTATCTAGTCTTCGGGTGGATTCTGCTTTTTGAGATGTTATTTATGTTGTTGAAGCAAAAAATACAATGTTTTTGACAGTATTCACAATTTATGCAGTTGTTTGTGGTCTGCTTTTTAACATGGTAAACTAGAAATGGATGACATAATGCTTATTGTATGTGCACTGTGAATTTTAGCATTCCTCATCCTGTTTAAATGGCTAAGCATTGACATTGTTGATATTCGTATCACATTAAACCCTCATCTGAGCGCCCCCACAATAGGTAGTCCAGTTGTTTTTTTTTAGGAAAATCTAAATATACTTAAAGTAACAATTAAAAGTATGCAGAATGGCCCATTTCAGATATTGATTGATGCATTAATGTTGCAGTTGGTAAAGTTGGAGTTAATTTAAACTAATTTATACAATGCTAGCTTGTGAATTTCCCCTCTTATCTCACCTTATCTTAACCTATAATAATATATCGGTGATGGCATACTAAGATCCTTCACTTAAGTAAAAGTAGAAATACCATAGTTGGAAAATACTTCATTACAGGTAAAAGACTTGAATTCGAAATATTACTAAAGTCAAATTACATTATTATTATTAGCAAAATGTACTTATCAAAAGTAAAAGTTATGCAGAATGGCTTCTTTCAAAGTGTTATGGACAGTCACTAAACTTCATTTTAATCTTAAAAGAAGAATTAGCGTTACATCTTTAAATATTAAATGCAAAACGTCTGTAACAGTAAAACATTATAAAACACAATTTTCATTTGTGAAATGTTATTGCATGTTGCTTAGTTTTGGCACCTATTTTGCGTCAACATCCAAAATCCCACAAAGGTCTGATCGGGTCTCTAATGAGTCTTTGTAGTCGCAAAGGCTCCGTCCCAAGATGGCGGCCGCAGATATGCATCTCATAAGCCAAATTTAGCCCACCAAGCAATTTACAGGTGTTTTCCCCCCACTAAAACTTATTTAAGTCAAATGTTGACAAGGTTGTAATACAAATGCCACCTTCTTAAATCATACAATGGAGTCAGCCTGTAGTTCTGTCTACATACAGCTGTGAGGAATAGATATAGGCCTATGTATATATCTATGTGAGGAACTGGCAGGTGATTAATGTACACTCGCGCAAGGGATTCACCACCTGTTCAATCAAGGCACTAGCTAGCAACCTACCACGGGTGGAAATGTAAAGAGTTTGAGAATATTTAGGGCCAGCTAATTGATGCCACCGAGAAAGTGAATATTTAAACATTAAGAAAAACAACCGAAAGTGACAACAGAGAGAAAGGAGAAACCAGAGCTGGCTGAAGGTAAAAATAATGCGAAGTAGTTACAAAGCCATTAGCATGTTAATTGTGCTGCTGCAGCTACAGCAAAGTTCAACACAAGTGGGATGTAAAAAGAACCGTTTCTACACTGGCTTTCATGAAACTTCTGAGGAGCAGAACGTCAAGACAAGTTGGAGAAAGACGTCGTATGACGCTGGACTTTAACAAACCTTCATAACTTCATAAAGGTAAGGGCCATTTTGTTGCTAGGGTTTGCTGCGACTGAAATGTATTTTCCATGTTTGGGCGAAGCTTGTAATTGGGGCTGTGCCGTAGGCCTATGTTGAATTGGGACATGGCTGCGATGATAATGTATTTGTGTTTTGTTTCGAGTTTACAAATGAAGGGTAGTTATGAAATAGTGGTTTGTGTCTCAATTGGGCCTGTTGTCAGTAATTGGGTGTAATAAGTGTGTGCCTCAGGGCTTACGTGCAGTTTAGTGTCCCAAATAATTTTCCAAAACTGAGTGTCCCAAATGATGAGGGTCTTATTTGAGACAGGTTAAAGTTAGGGTTAGGTTAGCATGTTCATAATTAATTAAGGACATTGTATGGGGAATTTGGGACACTAAACTGCACTTATAACGTGCCTCAGTAGGTCAATATGGTTTTAATCCAAGAATTTTACAATTGACCTGGTTACTAATTTTGAAATGGGCCTGCTGGCCTGGTGAGTTTTATTTCAAATCCCAGTCTATCACTTCATACACTTGGATGTTTTGATAATTTTTGTGGTGGGTGATATATGGCTCGCTGTGCTTTCTTATATGAGTTTTATGGTTTATGTTTAAGCATCTGCTCTCTGATAATCTCCAAGATTATCCTGCTGTCCTATGCATGTGCATTGTTTGCATTGTATAGTGAATCAATTTCTTGCAGTGGTGAGGTTTTTATTTGTTGGTTGTCTGGCTTTTGGTGCATATTGTGCTTTCATGCTGTTGATCTACATTGTTTTGAACTATGAATACTCATATTTAGGTATCATAAGTGATATGGGTTGAACAGGTTTTGCAGCATTTCCCCTCCTGTTTTAATCCCAGTCTATCATTTCATATATTATCTACTGGGATATAGAGGATTCCACCAAGTTAAGTGTTTGGTTCTGTTTTTCATGTTTGTGCTGGCTGGTTGTTTTTCTTTTCTCAGATGTGTTTTATGGTTTATGTCTTGGCATCTGCTGTCTGATAATCTGCTAAATTATGCTGCCGTCCTTCCTTCTTGCTAGTGGTTTGGCTTGTGACATATGGTGCTTTCATGCTGTTGATTTACAATGTTGTGTAATATGATTAACCATATTTGGGTGTGGAGAAGATTTTATGGCAGATTTCCCCTGTTCCCCATGTTGTCATTGTTTTTTGAGGGAGTTCTTATTTGCTCACTGTAAAACAGGTGGAAGGTGATAATGTATGATGACTTTAAGGATGTCGACAAACCCAGCCCATTCATACAAATATTTCATATTTGTTTTAATGAGAAACTCGATACACTTGTCCCACATAGGATAGATTCTAATTCTTATTATCTTCCCACATTTTATTCATTCAAATCATTAACAAACATTTCAAACCAATGTGGTTATGTGACAGCTTCCATTACTACTGTTCATATCATAATTACATCTAGACTGCTGAGTCGCTTTTCTACGGTTTGCCGCCGCTTACACTCAGCTGCACACATTGCCAGCTTTAAGCTCTATATCCTTGTAGTGTTGGTCCTCTGCTGCTTATCAATTGGACATAGTTTCACAAGATTGGGACTGCTCCAAGCCATAACTTTTTGTGATTTTTTAAATATGCATAACTGAATATTTTTCTGCTGCTGCGTATCAGGTGGACTGCTGGGTTTAGATTTATACATCTCATTTTGCTAGATGGTACATTCCTCTCAGTGGCTGGAGGTGGTTTGTGGGGAATGGCCACACGACAGCTAGTGCTGAGCGCTATCAGAGTAGATCCCACGGTAGAGCTGGTATCTGGCTCAATATCTAATAAAGTTTTTGGGGAGAAGTTGGCTGCCTGAAATTACTTTTGGTACAACCGAACAATTCTTAGTGGAAAAAGTGAGATGTATAATATGTTGCAAAACAAAACAACACCCCCCCCTTTACTGAATTTGTCATTATCTGTTAATGAGACACTATGGCCTCTCAGGCACGTCTTGTATTTGGGAGATGTAATGTTGTCATAGCGATGAGAAAAAGCATCCCCGCCTGGTGGGACAAGGGCCAGAGAGGTGGAGGATTATGATTATGAAGCTGTGCCGATGCAGATTGGATTCCTCTATTATCCAGGGTTTCATCATATATCTGGAGAGCTAACACTTTTCTAATCCTCCAAGGCTGATTTCCCCCTTTGTGTTCCACCATTTTGTCTAGAGGGAGCATTTGTCTGGTCCTTGTAGTTTGTGTAATCCCTCTCGTATCTGCCGTGACACCATTTTGCCTGGAGAGATTTTGTACTAGTCCAATGTGGATACCTACATTTTATTTTAAGTGAGTTTGTTAGATTCACAGTTAGTATTGAATATGAATATTGATGTACAGAACCGGTCCAACTCTTATCTCTTTATACAGTAGGGCTGGGCGATTAATATAAACTTTATCGGTATCGAAACTCTGAAGCGGTTATCAACGTATTTTTCCCATGCCGATAATTTATTTCTGTTGAAGGCCTACTTTCTCCTTTTTTAAAGGAACACGCCGACTTATTGGTAATTTAGCTTATTCACTGTAACCCCCAGAGTTAGACAAGTCGATATATACCCTTCTCATCTCCGTGCGTGCTGTAACGCTGTCTGACGGCTCCAGCGGCATCAGGCCAGCACAGAACATGCAGGTGAATGGTTCCATTAATCCTACTGCTCCCAATAAGTGACAAAATAACGCCAACATGTTCCTATTTACATATAGTGTAATATGTAATATTACACTATATGAGTAATATAATATGTAGTTGTGATTTATAGAGTCACAGCGTGTACAAAAAACAACGTAACATGAGACACAGCCGTCTTCTAACTGTAAACAAACTGGGAACTATATTCTCAGGCGGAAGAATATAGTACTTGGGCAGAGTGATATGCTCGCAGCAAGCCTGTCTGAGAATATAGTTCCCGGTTTGTTTACTGTTAGAAGACAGCTGTGTCTCATGTTACGTTGTTTATTGTACACGCTGTGACTATACAAATCACATAGTGATGCACGATATATCGGCCGCCGATATAATATCGGCCGATATGGTCATTTTTTTACACATTGGTATCGTTCCGATGTCAAAATAGGGCCGATGAATAGGGCCGATGTGAATCATTCCTGTGTATTTGACGTGTGTGTGTGAGAATTTAGATCTAAATCTGACCTGTGGAGGGCAGTAATATGCTTAACAGCATCAATACTGCCGAAATCCGAAGAAGCTGCAGCAGCAGCGAGTCTGGGGGCGGGGATGTTGGTTTTTGCAGACGGAATCTGCCGGCGAAGTGGGACACTGTAAAATTTAGTAAACCACCGGCCCTCGGTGGGCGGGGGAGAGATGAATGTTCGGAAATAAGAGGTTGCTGCGGCCCGCCGTACAGGTTAGTTTGAACAGCGGGCAGCAGCGGCGGCAGGAGAGGGCAGCAGCCGGAGCGGGCAGCAGCCGGAGCGGAGCGATCATGGGGGGACATTCTAAGCGGTGAAACGCAAACAGGGGCTGGAGTATAACTAACCTAGCTAGGTGGAAAGCTAACGCTAGCACGCCACCTCTTCCGTCAATGCTGCTTGCAAGTGTCTGCTCATTAGACAACAAACTGGACTACATCCAACTTCAACGAAACTTACATCGCAAGTTCAGAGACTTCGGATTTTCTTGTTGTGGAAACATGTTGCCGGGTAAGAGTGGAGATGGGCTGTATTAACACGGGCTTTAATTAGCTGCTTGTAGCCAACGAAATGCTAACTGCTGGGGGAGTTTGTGACTAGTAAATGCCGACCATTATACATTTCACGCAAATGCACAACTGTGTTTATAATCGGCTACATTTAGCTATTGCACTAACACGTAAAGTTCAGCTAACGTAGACTAGCATTAGCACTTGTTGGACTGTAAACACCTGTTTCGTATGTCGTTTTTATTTATTTTAAATGTGTAACCATTAGAGCCACGTTGAAATGTTGTTTCGTGTATATGGTTGAAATGACAATAAAACACATTTGGGTTGAGTTGAATGCTGCCTCACTGTCAGTCTGTAAACGGTAGGCATGGCTTGGGAGTGGAGTCTTTTAGGAGCGAAGCAAGTGCATTCTGGTATTTGGTGTCTTTCATCCATATGAGCCAAAAACACATTTTCTGGTTTATGTCGGCCTAGAAGGCACCAATTTCTATAATTTTGAGGGTTAGGCCTAACCTTAAAGTACTTGGAAGTTACTGTACTGACAGTTCAGAAGACTGTAAAAGCCAGTGTCTTTTCAGTCCAGTTTGTTCTGGCTCCATTTTCACATTTTACCTTTTTCAATACTTTTGGCTTTGGCCATTTAAGGCCTACTACTGTACTTTAAAGTTTTGAACTGTTGTACAATGTTCACAGAATACAGTGACTTGGTCTCAAGTGAGTTAGATGTTTATTGTGAATACTTTTGGCTGGTTGGCTTATTCATAGTGTGAATTCAGGACACACTTGTATCCTACAGAGATATCGACATCGGTAAATATCGGTATCGGCCATAACAGAAATATTAATATCGGTTATCGGTATCGGCCAAAATTTTCACATCTGTGCATCATGGAACCAGTTACCTGCAGGATCTGTGCTGGGCTAAGCTAATGCTGGAGCCGTGAGACAGCGTTGCAGCACGCACGGAGATGAGAAGGGTATGTATCGACTTGTCTTACTCTGGGGGTTACAGTGAATAAGCTAAATTCCCAATAAGTCGGCGTGTTCCTTTAAAAACATTCTACCGCATGTGCAGAGTCTGAAATTCAACACTCTCCAGTCGCCAAATGCGGGGGCGGGCCGACGCACACAAACACTGGCGCACACGCCAGCCGCTATTTTTTGCTTACTGATGGCTAGCGTTTAACTCTGGTTTATTAATTAGCTAGTAAGTGGCAATTTTTGGCAGCCAGCCTTCCAAAACACACAAGCACAATGAAATGAAATGTTAACCCATCATTAACCGTCGATCGACAAGCAGGAAACGGAGTCTCGGTTCACCGGTCCGGGAGGCTCTGACGCTCTTTCCGCACTCCGTAGCCGCGGACAGCTGTAGGCTTGTACTAGGGCTGAACGATTTTTGAAAATAATCTAATTGCGATTTTTTTTTCCCCCCAAATATTGCGATTGCGATTCGATATTCGATTATTTTTTTAAGCTCTGTCTTCTGTATTATTCAACAAAGACAAACAATAAATCATTGTATAGTATGAACAACACACAATTACACACTAGACAGTTAAAGAGCAATGTGCAGGTTGAATTCATAACTGAATTAATACTTAATGTTGTCTGAAGAGGTCTTTTAAAAACACATAAGTAGAAATTGCTATGTTACACAAACCCTAAAGCAGAAATTTTGATGAAAGGGTGCCCATTTTTAAGCTAGGCTCTGAAATAGCCTTTCCCGCTAGCAACGCGTCATATGACGTAGGCAGAGGTAAACAATAGGTTTCTTCTCACACTACAGTGGTGAGAGAGAGCGAGCTATAGAGAAAGTTTATGTAAGTCATAATGCTAAATTAGTGTGTTTCTGCTGGTTGCACAAAGTCCAGCCTGTCAGGAAATCGTGTACATAATTTTCCTTGTAGGAAAAGCAAGGTTTTTTGTTTTTGGGTGCGTTTTGTGCAAGTGAAGAGAGCAGACTTCACTGCCGCGTCTGTCACCACACACTCGGTCGTCTGTGGCGTTCATGTCACTTCGGAGAGTTATAGACCTGGAGATTTGTTGGAGTCTCGGATGGGATTATGGAGTAAGGACCATGTTAGGCTGATTACCGATGCTGTTCCCTCGGTGCACTTGATGGAATCAAGTCCTCCACCATCAAAGCTTTCACCTGAATCTGACGCGGGCAGGACTGGAGGACCAAGTGCTAGCACTCTTGCAGAAATTCCATGCACCGAAAAAGAGCTCCTAGCAGAGTAAGTCTTACTTTTAATTCTTGTAACTCTTAATTTGGCTGATTTCGTAATGTTTTAGTCTAATAATTTCAGAATAAAGAAGTGATTTGAGTGTGTATGTATTGCGCAATCCACCATCTAACTAGTAACATACATGTTAGCTTGGCTATTGCATTAGCAAACATTTGGTAGCTGATGATTTGATGACAGGAGTAGCTAAAATTGCGTCTGAAATCATTCCCTCCTCTGGATTAAAAATGCGCTGACTGCAAATTCCTAGCATCAGGGCTTCGGTATACAGAGAGAGGGAGAGACTGAGCTTTAGAACAGGTTTTCGTAATTGTCTGCCTTGAAATCAATGCAGTTTGCATTAAGCTAGCTATGAGCTGTTGGCAGGCAGCTAGCACAAAACTCCAGTTTCCCCTGCATTTCAATTCAGACCATTCTCCCGCACGATTTTGTATCCCAGTAGGCTACTCTCTGGTAATTTACAAAGTCCAAATTGATATATTAATCAATATGCTGAAATCTCCTAGATTTTGCCATTAGAGATTTTGACACGTCAGAGCTGCTTTGGTTTTATTTCTCTTTTTTTATTATTACTGATCCAGTTGGTAACTAACCTTGTATCCTATTTTTGTGAGTGATTTTGAACCTCCGTGTTTTTTCAGATTTTTGGCAGAGAGTGCAGCCAGTAATGAAGGGATAGATGCACCTGACAGAGGGCTTCTCTCTACAGGATCCTGGGCCATTAGTGCTTCGTCATGGGTCACAGTGCAACATCAGATGTCTGCAACGCTCATCAGGTAGTGTAACTTACATCTATCATTAGCTGTATATGACACATAAACATTTACAAATTACTTCTAATGGTAGGAAGAAGACATTTCATACTGGACTGTATTAGGTTGTGACCACTGACTATGTGATGTTGTGCAACTCTCTCTTTGCCTAGCAGTTTTCCTTGGACTAGGGTGGCCCCTAAATCATGGCTGCAGCTGTCGCCGTGGTCCTGCTACACCCTGCTATGCCGTGCAGTTCCCTGCTACGTCCTGTAACGCCCTGCTACACCATGAACTACTGCAACTACTATTTATAGTCGTAGTTCAATTATCTTTATTGTGACTATTATTGCCACTGTTCATCACACCCCCAATCAGCACCGTCAGACACCGCCTACCAAGAGCCTGGGTCTGTCCCAGGTTTCTTCCTTGTTATGATGTATTAAAGTTGATAAAGATGAGACTTTATTGATCTGGTGGTGAAATTCACAAGCTACCTGCCAAGTCAAACTAAATTAATGCAAAAGTAGTGTAAAGCATTACAATTCAGAGACTGTAATATAACTAATTACTCTGAAATGACAATAACTAGTAATCTATAATGAACTACATTTTGGAAGTAACTTGCCCAACACTCCTAGTTACTATCAATGAAATTATGAATACATTTTATACAACAAGACACTTTGTGATTGTGTTGATTGCCTCCCTTCCTCTGGAAACTGCCTCCTGATTGCGGCCACAACACAAGCTGGTATCGCCTTCCTGATCTCCCCTTCCCAGAAACCCATATGTCTATCGGACCACCTGCCTGTAGGCTGTGTATCGGAATTGCCTAGAGAATGATAGGGGTGCAATGTTGATATTGATAATCTTGTTAACATAGTCAATATGATCAAGAGTGATAGACTTATTTGATGTAACATTTTCAGTTATTCTATTCCATAAAGGTATGTATGCACATCAGTTTAAAAAATCTGCTAAACCCTCAGCATCAATAATGCACATTAGATTAGATTAGATTATACTTTATTGTCATTGTGCAGAGTACAAGTACAAAGACAACAAAATGAAGTTTGCGTCCAACCAGAAGTGAAACAAAATCAAATATGTGTAAGTAAGTAATGAACGACATGTACAGATATGTGCAATGTAGTAGGAGTAACATAGTAGTAAGAATATAGATATATATGCAGGGTATTAACAGAATATATTATAAGAAAAACGGAAAAAATATGGATATTCAGTATGAACCATATAGACAGATATGTGCAGTGTGGTAACAGTACCATTGTAGTGCAGAAACGGTAACGTAAGAATAAGTGTACTATATGTGCAGGAGGAATAGTATGAAGAGCGGTAGAATATGGCTATATATAAGTAGTTACAGTATGTACATTAATTATTTTGATACAGTTTATTTGTGTAGAAAACTGACGACTATAATAGAAGTGTATAATAATATAATAGTGTTATAAATTAGTCTCGTCTAAACATACTGTGGTCTGTTGGCTTGGAGAGGGCGATACTCCTGCCTGAAGTTGAGGTATGCTACCTGCAGCGAGAACGGGTTGAGGCAGCAGGCATCAAAGCCGGGATGGAGCGTCAGGCAGGTAATGTCCGTGGCCGGGACTAAACCCTCAACTAGTGCCCAGTAGGCATCCACCTCTCGACAACACAGGCTGTCCACCACCGACGCCATAGCCTCACAATGTCCGCACAAGCACCTAGCCAACAAAACGATTCTGTGCTAGTGCTAACCTGCTTCTCTTAATACATCCATGGCTTAGATGGACTCCACAGCTGTCTCAGCGTTAAAATCTTAGGTTGTAGAATATCACAAGACAAAACGTTGCTGGCTTAAATTAAGACAATCTACATGTATGCTTAATCTAAAACATGGTCGAAAGTATGTTTGCTAAAGCAGATTTATGTATAACACCAAGGTACTAGCCTAGATGAACCAGAGTTAGCCACCGTACTACACAGTAACTCACCAAGTCACTTGCCCTATTCGCCACTGGTTCGCAACTCTACTTCTCTCCTTTACCATTGTTCCTCCCCCTGATCTCCCCCCTAATCTCCCCCTGACCTCTATCTCGCCTAGGAGGCTCATAATTATAGGCCTGTGGGCCATCATAGGCATGCTCGCCAACGTTGGAGAGCTCGGTTTCTTCATCCACGTCCATTGTAATTTGAGCATGAACTTGACCAGACTCCCTCGCGTTACGTCACTTCCGGTCAGTGATAGATAGATGCGGAAGTTATTTTATTACAATTTTATCTCAAAATATTGTTTATGGCGGTTATATATTCCTCCAGTTTTGAAAATATAGTTATTTATCATTAATATACACTATGCTGTATAGGGGTGTCCAACCTGCACATTGCTCTTTAAATAAGTAAAAACACATAAATTCATATGTATGTATGTGTATGTATGTATGTATGTGTGTGTGTGTGTGTGTGTGTGTGTGTGTGTGTGTGTGTGTGTGTGTGTGTGTGTGTGTGTGTGTGTGTGTGTGTGTGTGTGTGTGTGTGTGTGTGTGTGTGTGTGTTTGTGTGTGTGTGTGTGTGTGTGTGTATGTATGTATGTATGTATATATATATATATGTATGTATATATGTATATATGTATATATATATGTATGTATGTATGTATGTATGTATGTATGTATGTATGTATGATGTATGTAACTATGAATGTATGTATGTATGTATGTATGTATGTATATATGTATATATGTATATGTATGTATGTATGTATGTATGTATGTATGTATGTATGTATGTATGTATGTATGTATGTATGTATGTATGTATGTATGTATGTATGTATGTATGTATGTATGTATGTATGTATGTATGTATGTATGTATGTATGTATGTATGTATGTATGTATGTATGTATGTATGTATGTATGTATGTATGTATGTATGTATGTATATTAGGGCTGTCAATCGATTAAAAAAAATTAACTAATTAATCGCACAATTTGCTGTAGTTAATCGCGTTTTTAAATTGAGAAGCTTGTAGTAATGGATATTTAAATGCTAAATCACTTAACTTTGCAAATATGAAGAGAAAACAAACAAGGAAAGGTTCTGCTAAGTTCAGAATGTTTAATATCTTTCAGAACAATAGCAGCAACAATTTGGTTTATTTAGTCCTGCTGAAGGCTGCTGAAACGGCTAGAAACTGTCCGACTTGAGAGCAGATTTTTGTCACCACCCCCCAATATTAGCCACCTAATATACTATATTCTGAATAATATATATATATATATATATATATATATATATATAATATAATATAAATTACAATCTAGGCAGTACTTAATCATAAATATTATAATATACATAGTGTTTATCACATCAATATCAATGTTACACAGTAAACCAGTAACCCAAAACCACAAAGGTGTATGTTGGCCTAAAGTGAAAACATTGAGTGTAGTTTTAGATAGCGACGCTGTGCACAGCAATCCATTACCAATGTAAAGCGATTGACTACATTTCCCTTCCAGCACCGCAACCAGGAAGTAGCTTGTGTGACAGTGAGACGCACCAATTTCAAACATTTACTGGAATATAGTCACGGATACTATCGAGTCAACAGCTTTAAACATCAGACTGCAAATAAGGTTTTATCAGCGTGACCAACGTAACAGTTATCAAGCAAACAAATCGCGCACGTACATATGGGCAGCACAGCAGTAGCGATACAGACAAATCAAACTTAAACCGCAGCTCAATGTAGCGAAACAGCAGCTTACCGGTGGCGCATCTCTCCTGACGAGACAACATGTCGGAACTAGTACTCGGTCCCGTTTATGGCCCGTGCTCATTCATTTCTGGATTCTAACACATCATCTTCTTTCTCTTTTGGGATCTTACTGGTCCATGTTTCAACTCTTGACTGGCCCGTAGGCCTACTTCAATCAGGTAAGTCCCTCCTAGAGTAGCGCCGCCTGCTCTTATGGAGACGTATTACGTTTCTCAGCCGCCACATGAAGTAAACAAACACAGCACGTTAATTTCGTTAATTTTTTTTAACGAGTTAAATATTAAAAAATTAACGCAAATATTAACGCGTTAATTTTGACAGCCCTAATATATATATATATATATATATATATATATATATATATATATATATATATATATATATATATATATATATTTTTTTATATTTAACTCGTTAAAAAATATATATATATATACACACACACACATATACACATATATTTTTTTACAGTGCACAGAGAGGAGCTGCCTCCAGCCCCTCCCCCTCGTGAAGTTGCGTGCCGACAGTCCCGACACCGTCAACACTGCACTAGCTCAGAGAGGCTATCGTTACGTTAGCTGCTGCTGGTCTTGCCGTGGGATTAACTGTACTAATAAAACCGTTGAAACACTGCGGCCACGCTGCTGTGAAAGCTCCCCGAACCGTCATTTATCAGTCTGATTGTTACCCCTCTCAGTGGCAGCTCCTCCACCCATATCTTTATAACGGAGCTAACCGCTAACCGGAGCTAACCGCTAATCAGAGCTAGCTCGTTTGCCAACCGAGCCTTCAGTTTTGCGTGCCTGTATCCATTAACTGCATGTATGGACTCGAGCCCGAACAAAACCCTTCATTTTATTAAAATGGCTGTAAAAGTTTTAAACTTCAACTCAGAGTAGTTTGAAAAGACAGAGATCAGCTCAAGGTACAGTGTAGCGTTAGCGTGCTAAGTCGATGCTTTCTCTGCGGAGTGCAGACTGATTTTCTCTCACGAGTCATCAAATCGAGACCAAATCGCAGCCTTTGCGATTAGGAAATCGCGTTTTAACATATCGCGATATTATCGCAAATGCAATTAATCGTTCAGCCCTAGCTTGTACCGGTGTTGATGTTTTGTGCATTGTCGGACACATGCGGCCACTTCCCTGAAACTGCTTGCGGGACTGATGCACGTCCACAGCGGCCCGCGCCGTGTATGTCCGAGCCGGTCTCCAGCGCCTCCACCTGCAGGTTGTCAGCCGTGTGTCTGCCTGGTGTACTCTCGGACGGCCGATTGAACTCGCCGGTCCTCATCAATATAGTCTCATGTGTCCCGTAGCTCTGCGCAAGCAGAAAAAAAGAGGAGCTTAAAACGCAACTTTGCTGGTTCAAAATTATTTGGTTTTAAAACCAAGAGATGCCCCACCGGATAAAGTTGAACTCCGCTGCGCTGATTGGTGGTAAAGATCTCTGACCTCCTTCCTGTTCCAGCGAAGCTCGACTCTCCCCAACAGGAACGGGGAGGTTGACCGATGCTTGCCACCTGGGCCTCTCTGGCACTGGAACATGCCGGCAGTGATAATTAATGAGAATTACAGTTGCACAGAGAGGCACTTTGGCAGTGAGAGAGAGAGAGAGGGGTAATTGGACTGAGAGGGGATCATTGAGACATAATGATTATGGTGAAGAAGACCGACATGGAGGTGGTGGGAGGAGAGATGCAAAGAGACTAATGTGATTATTTTGCTACTGGCAGAAGACCTACTCGCCTTGGCGTGTTTTTTCCCTACTGACTGAGTGACAAACATACAGCAATATACTCATTAATATCATGATTTATTTAAGTTCCCTTCTCAGCTCTGCAAAAGAGAGACGAGTGGCACTGAACCATTTTAGGTGGGACGTATTGAGGCATTATGAATTGACCGTAAAAAGTTTTCTTCTTTTTTTTTTTTGTTAAAACATTAAAAAGCCTTCCTTTCCCCCCCGCTCCAATTCCATTGCATAAAACGCTTGCTTAGGCTCGAGTACACTTGACTGGAGTAAGGAAATGCCTGAGGCTCGACTCACGGTGATGAAACGGATCCTTGGGAAAAGGCCATGAGCCAGAGTAAGTAAAAACCAATGCAAACTATTAGTTCTGAGCTAAAAGTGCTTAAACAGTAAAGTGGACTTTCTGTGGAACAGTGCTGGTCAGGTTCTCTCCACCAACACATTCATTATAATCAACTATCAAAGAGGATTTAAACTCAACGTAGCAATGGTTCTGAGGAGAAATAATGCTCAATATTGCAGTCATTTTCCAGCTTTTTGCATCTAACTAACCAACAAATACAGCGTGTAATGCATTGCCAGTTTTTCTTTTCGTCAGGCCCCATTACAAAGAATAAACACAACACACTAGACTGACATTTGCATATTACTTTTTGAGACATTTGGCAACCATATGGATCTGGGGAATACAGTAGCTATTTCCAAGGGCGTAGTTTCCACTGTACTGGCAAAGAAGGGACCCTCACTTTTCATAATCCTATTTTGTCCCTCCAATTTTACAGTTTTAAAGTTTAATTTACTCCCCAAAGTCTCTCGAAACAGGGTCCTCTTATTGTCTGGAGAGGAGTAGGACAATATTGATATGCTCATCTGAGACTGCTCTAAGACCTTTTCTGCCCTGGGTTTTTGTCTGTATGCAGCATGAGAAGAAAACTGCAGACACTACTCTGGGCTGAACAAAGTCTTGTGACTTCCTCTGCATGCTTTATTTTGAGTAAAAATAATTGAATCTAAATTTACAGCTAATCTTATTGAAGATTGTGTGCATATTTCAACAGAGTGACAGTGTAAGTGGAGAAATTGATAGAAACAACCAAATGGAACGAATCAGAGAAGCGAAAGAGAAGTTGTGTCCTGTTCTCTTTTATTTATTTTATACTGTCCAACCAGTAAAACATGTCCTGTTCTGTACACATGGTCCTTATTTATTTATTCCTGTTGTACCAGTCCAGTATGTCAGTTGAAATAAACCTTGTGTGTTAATTTTGTTATGAATACTTTTGTAATTTTACATATGTTTTAAAAATATTTATTAATTAATATCGATATCGCAATATTCATAATTGATATCGCAATATCCCATTTTGTCAGTATCGTGCAACCCTAGTAGAAGCTCTTTTTATCCATTAGTACCTTGAAGTGGAAAGGAAATACAGATCTGTGAAAAGACCTTCTGTGAAGTGTTTAGTTGGAATAAAAACCTGCAGAAGTTTTATTATGGCGCAGGATTGGACACCACTAAATAAAAAGGAACTTTGCTCTCTTGAGTCTGATGCTGTTGAGAGCTGCTGGGGTCTCTGTTGAGATTTTTGAGGGTTTTCTTTCACATAAAACAGTTGGACTCATCCCCAAAACGTAGCAACGTTCTCCTACCTCCAGTGGTTTGCATCTGAGCTTACTTTGTAGTTTTGCTCAAACAGAGGTTAAATAAACCCGGGCAGAGCCAGCAGCTTGTCTCGCGCGTCCTTCCATCAAAGACTTTTCAGCAATGTGATGGTCAAGTTCAAAACAGCTGCTGGCAAATTCACCCAGCGAAGGAAAAAAAAACAAAAAAACAAGCAGTCTTTTTGTGTTATAGTCAAGCCTAAAATGTAGCCTTACAGAAATCCGTGGTATTTCAGCTTGACACATACTATCTCTTTCATCGTAGTTGTCACGAATGATATAAGAGGGTGATGGGGACCTTTAGGGTGGAGGTTCAGACCACCAGAAAGGCCAGCGCAGAACAATCCTCTGCCACGGAGGAAATGTTCAAAATGTAACAAATTAATCAAAGAAAAAAGAATCCAAGGCGCTCTTCCTGTGAAAATTATTATAAAAAGCCTTTATTTAGTTATGGAAATCTTACATTAAAAGTAGAGCTGGGCAGCAACCCACGCGTATCTGCTTTTGTGCTGCCCAGCTTACTGGTACTCCCTCTTACTTTCCAACAATGCATTTTAAACAGCAGAAAAGTTGTATGGGATGCCAAACAAACCCCTGATGGACACTAATGAATAGGACAGGTCATAATGGTGATGTCTGACCTCAGTAGCAGGGGGTGAAAACATGATGCTACCTACACTCACATAGTAATTGCTTTTTTTGCTTTAATGAAATTCCTCTCGCGGACAGTCCCTCACCTTGAGGGGTGTCCTTGCATGCGTTTAAGAAGTAGAGGAAAAAGTTTCCTCAGTCTGTGAGGAGAATAATCTCAGTTTTTTTTTTCCTTCTAGAAAGTCTCTTGAGTTGACTGAATGGTGGAAAGAAATCCTTTGCACCTTAAATGCCTCATGGATCTCTGTGCCAGTGAACAGCAACACAGGAAGATTGACATTCCCCTGACATTACAGTATGTCCGTTAAAAACTGAGTTCAGATTAGGTGGAATACTTGTCTATTTAAATACCCATCATCGCTCAGATATAGAATATACATATATTAGTCATGGTGTGTCACAGTATGTGATGGCTCATATTTTGTGAATGGTATTTTCCGCATGTTTATGCATTTCAGTGTTAAAAGCTGTGAGATCTTACATAGACGTAGACATGTGTGCCTTACCAAATTGTATCCTTCCAAATCTTCATTTTTTTTTTTTTTTTAAATCAAATCCCA
Organism: Perca schrenkii; assembly: GCA_025617405.1. Classification (NCBI taxonomy): domain Eukaryota; kingdom Metazoa; phylum Chordata; class Actinopteri; order Perciformes; family Percidae; genus Perca; species Perca schrenkii. The sequence continues at coordinate 26,633,842 of CM046804.1, read as the reverse complement.
ATCAATTGACTTTACCACAGGTGGACTCTAATCAAGGTGTAGAAACACCTGGAAGATGATCAAGAGCAATGAGATACACCTGGGCTAAATTTAAAACGTTTCTACACCTTTCATTTTTTTTTGTTTTAGTAGAGGTCTTTTGCTACGTTTACACGTGGCTGGCTATTTTCATAAACGGACATTTCAACCTCTCAGTTTTCAGAAAAGTGTTTGTTTATATGTACACGTGTATATATGGCGTCAATGCCGTCAAGAGCATGCCAAACCTGTAGGTGGCAGTGTAACGAGAAGCTCAAGCCCACGTTAGCCAATCAGAATCCCAACAATAGCAACAACAGCAACCAATCATGTCCTCTTTCTCTCTCTCTCGGCTGCCTAAACCTCCGTTTGTCTCAGTTTACATGCAAACGTGCAAACGAAGATTTCCACTTTCCACTTTGGCCAGAGTTTTTAGAAATAATCGGTTTCTGTGATTAAAAGTGGTTTTTTGTGTAAATGAGAGGCCAAACCGCAGGAAAATATCTGCATCTTCCCTTCGTGTAAACGGGGCATTTGTATAAGCTTAGCGGTGATCTGAGTATATGTAAGTAAACGTGCCTTTGTGTGCATATCCTAATTTTAAAACAATGTTTTAATGCACAAATAAAATAAAAATAGGCAAATACAGTAAGCAGATCATTTTGACTTAGTGACGAACCTATTTTGACCTAGTGCCCCTAAACTAGGCTTTTTTTTTGTAGCTGGATATATCATTTGTTTCGTCTAAATATAAATGTGGATAATGTTAGTGATAGCGAGATGCTTGCTACAGTTGCATTTCTAGTGATGAATCGGCAAAAACAAGTTTTTATTTCTCTGACTCACTGCTTTGTCCAAACCACGCTGGGCTCTCTCTCTCTCTCTCTCTCTCTCTCTCTCTCTCTCTCTCTCTCTCTCTCTCTTCAGTCTCTATCTATCTCTCTTGACCATATAAAGTTACCGTGCTTTCGGGCGCTTGTTGAGGCTCCGTCTAAATCTCTGCCATATCGACCAGCTGTTTGTAACGTAAAAATGAAATGGATTATGGATCATTTTATTTCTATAGTTTTATAGCTGACTTTACCAGCTGACTTCTCTATTGGCTGTTGAAACAGGTGACGTCCCTTACCTTGTAAAACCAGCCTCTGCGACTTCATCAGCCGAGTCGCAGCGAAACCATCAGCTGGTTTGAGTCGAGCCGGGCCGGTTCAGACCGCTGCATATTTTCGCTGCAATGTTCTAAACCGGTTTTGTCTCGTCGCAAATCTTTGGTCTGAACCTGGGCTTTACATCAGAATAGAACAAGAAACGAAACGTTGCTTTGTGTTTTTAAACAGTGAGAAATGTACTCGTTTATGTTAATAGCGCAGTGATTTATAGAAGTGGTGGGATATTTGAACCCTTTCAGCTCGACGGTAACCATAGTAGGTCGATGTAGATTTATGCACATGCTTTTAAGAATGAAAAATGGGTCGATGAAATGCAGGTGTGCGTTTTGATTAATACCCCTGCCTCTCCCTGTGTGTCGTATGGCAGCTTACAACCTCCTGTCCTCTGGGAGCAGAGGGAGGAAAGTCTAACAGAGTCTGACAGTCGTTGTAACCACATTCTAATTAGATTATTCAACGACTATATTAATTCAGGAGCAAATCACTTAACTAACTTAGCATCAGACTGTCAGGCTGTGTTGTGGAAAGCCAGAGCAGCATAATCAGGTTTTAAGTGCCCTCCGATATTGGAATTGTGTTAAACCAAAGTCAAAGAAACAATCCTGGCCAAGTATTGTGTAGGCAGTGGAGAGTCTGCAGGTGGAGCCTCGGGTTGTTCTGTGAATGTAAATAAGCTACAGACATGTCCACTTAAGATTATACTTTGACCAACAACGTTGACTGAAACTCTTTCATGAATTGGTACAGTGTTGGACTTCAGTAAATTATGTTTGCCTAAACTCGTACTGCTTTCTAAACGTATACATAAAAAAAAATATATATTCTAGTGTTTGTTTTTTTTACTCACACTCAGGATAAGGATGTAACATTAATTGTAGCATTAAGTTGGATCATACTCTATTGCTTCCACACCTTTTTGTTGTGTTAAAATGTTACAAACTTCTTTTATAAAACACTGAAGTTCAAGTTACATCTACCAGTCAAGTCTGACTGGCTTTCTTGGACTTTACACTTACAGCTGTTTATTGTTACACAGAAGATGCTGAGGGAAGAGGAATTAAATGACCCGTAAAAGTAGTAGCCTGTTTGCTTTTATATGTTTGGCAGAAAAGAAAGTGATGCTTCTAACGTATGGGGACCCTACTCCCTTCCCTATTGGTCTGGGACCTGGAGTCCCCAGACGTGACATCTGCAGTTAGACCCTCTTCGACTCAACATCCAACGTTCAATTTGTGCATGCAACATAGGAAATATTTAAATGTCTTTTATTTTACCTCCTTAATAATAAAAATCTCAAACTTCCTTTCTTGGTAACACCAGAAAGTCTTTGGTATAAAACCAAGTGTGAGCTGTGAGTCAGTTGTACAGATGGTATTAAGGTATTGAATTCACTCCCAGCTGGATGCTGCCTCCACACCTCTCAAAGCCAAGACGCAGAAACCAGCAGTCCTGCAAGTTTCTGCTGTTTCCTGCCACAGTGGAGCTGCTTATTTCCTTTTGACCTGACATGCCTGGATCCACAGAAATTGATTTCACTTAACAGTCAAAAGTCCTTGACAATGCAGATCCTTAACTCCACATCATCCTTCGACTGACCTGTTGCGCTCCTCCAGGTTGTTCTCCTTCTTGCTGTTATCCACCCGAATCCTCTCAGATCAGCTCTCCTGTCTATGGACTTGGACCGGGCTTCATTGAGAATGCAGCAAATGCTCCGATCGCCTTGATGTTTCAACAAGTAGTTTCCAAAAGGTTGCTGCGAGTGCGATACAATTAGGCTGTGTATGTGATGGAGAAACAGCCCCAGTTTGAGCCTTTGCAGATGAGCCTTTTTAAGGGGAAATCTCAATAGGTTGGGGGTAATTGGTTCTTCCTGGTGTGTGATAGTGTGCATGCATTTCCATGTATGTGTGCAAGAGTTGTAGTAGTAGAAAAGAGGTTTTGACTACTTCAGATTAACGTTAACACTGGATTGAAAAAGACAAGGAGCAAAAGGAACATGAAAGCAAGAAAGAGGGAGATGGACATTTTAAAAGTATGAAGATAGCAAAAAGAGAAGGAAATGAGAAATGCACAGAGACATTGGACTTGGAGAGGAAGAGTGAAAGGTGAGAATAGAGTTGAAGGAAAGTTAGAAAATAGAGATGGAAAGAGAAAAGATAGGAAAAAAACAAATGAAAAGAGACAATGTTCTGTTTCTCCTTGCAGGAGTTAATTGACGACGATTATTTTCCTTCCCTTTTTACAGACTTCTTACGTTTTCTTCATCATTTCTCTTTTGGGTCATACTTCTCTTCAGTAGTTCAATCACTCATGGATGCCCACATTATTAATTTTGCCTTGCTGCTTCTCTGTTCATCCATTTTTCCACATTTCCAGTAGTTTCTTTCATGCAGTGATATCACCTACTGTTAGGTCTGTAAATGTTCCAACATTTCCTGAAGTTCTTTTTATTTACCCTTTTTAATGATCTTCATAAGATAGACTTTATTGATCCCACACAAGTCGCATTCCCTTGTTGAAAAACGACAGAATAAGAAAAAGACACTATTATATAGAAATGGAATGAAAATATATATATATACGAGTAAAACAATATGTATACAGATATCTCACCCTTCCTCTTAGCTTTATATTTGTGGCTGTAGCTGCAAATATTCATTTAAATGCCTTTTCTATATACAGCATGCTTAGCCCAAGGTCGTTCTTGAAACTTGGCTGCGAGACAGCTGAGACCTGATTTTTTATTTTTTATTTTTATACAGTTTTCAAACCCATAAAGTCCCAAGCTAACCCTGTTCCGGCAGGGTTATGTCTCTCACTCTCTTGACTAAAACTATTTAATTTTAGACTGTGCCAGTGAGCAGAATAAATGCTGAGGTTTAAAAAGCAGTTACTGTATGTCACAGTGGTCTGGACCTGTGGGAGAGACCGATGACTTGAGTAATGATACCTGGATTATTACACCAATGAGACCTCCATTCCTGTTTTTTCATGTGGTAAATGGCTCACCTCACCCTTTCAGATGGCAAATACAAATCAACCCCAATTTCTTTGACATGCTGATTTTTGACACCACAAACAAATAAATACCGGTGGTCAACCGTAGGGAATTGCATATTCATTTCATATAAAATGAATGATTTTCATCACAGAAGTAATTTGGGATCATAGTACTGTAAATGCCATGTCGGGACACAACCGCTGGCTACATTTTGAGTTCTAGTGAGCGCAAATCCATCAAAAGAAAATCCAGGAACAAGCTGTGCTGAACACCAGATTGGCAACAATAGACCCTTTGCAAACACGTGACCACGACCACGTGACGACGCCATGACGGACGGCAGAATCACCAGAAGCCCAAGCTAAACAGTGTAGTAGATGAGCGGAAAGTTTCATTAGTTTCAAATAAATAACACTAAATAAACTGCAATACTACTACTACTACTACTACTACTACTACTACTACTACTACTACTACTACTATCTTCTTCTTTATGGCTTCTTCAGACATTGTTTACATTGACCTACCCTGATCCCTGTCTCGATCCTGCCGGTAGCTAGCTTGCCCCGCTAGCCGTTAGCTGCCATCCGGTGAGTGATATGTCAATGGGTGAGTGTAGTCAGCCAGGCTTCTGTGATAAATATCCCAATAACAATCCATGGAGCGGCGGTGGTGTGGTTATGTCCTCCAGTTACCGAAGGCTAGCTTTAGCTTGCGCTCAGAGCAGCAAGCATCTGCCATGTTCTCCATAGTTACGTTACTCAAAGCTTCTTCCCTTGTAAACAAATCTGCCCTTCACTCTTCACACACTACGCTCCGATCGGCACACTACTGTTTACCTTTTCCTGCTACAACAAGCAGCTACTACCGCACTTTTTTTTTTGGGGGGGGGATACACTTCCAGACCTGACATGATGACCTGTCCTCTGGAGGACATAGCCACACCACCGTGGATTATTATTGGGATGTTTATCACAGAAGCCTGTCTGAATACACTCAAAGGACGGCAGCTAGCAGCTAACGGCTATCAGCTAGCAGGGCAAGCTAGCTACAGGCACGTACCGTTGTTCACTGGCTGAGCCAATGCATCTTTCTAATGGATGCCTGAACGCATCCCAGCTCTGGGAAATAATTCATCACACGTTAATCCATGCAGTAAATCACGGAGTGTCTATGATCAGTATTAACCACACATAATGTAACACCTAGCTAGCCATCATCTTGTCTGTGATTATATTCACTGTTGACCCGTGGATATTTCGACGCGATGGGCAGCAGCTAGCGAGCAGTCCAAAGCTAGCAGAGTGATATGGCTCTGGCTGCAGCTGGTCGGCTAACCGGGGTAGGAGCTCCGCAGACCCGCATTTAATTCAGTTGTTTGGCCCTTTTGAAGCTAGTTTCCGTGCCATGTCATCTTTAATTTAAGCAATATTTTTTGTATGTGTGTTAAGTTAAATGATCAAGGGAACGGCTTACTTTTGGGGATATGTAGCTAGGTCACTGAATAACCGACGATAGCTATGTGGGACTTGTTAGCAGGAACAGCTGGTTAGCACGGCAGCTAGCTGGGTGAGGAAGTTTTATTATTATTATTTATCAGTCATTTAAAACAGAAAGGCAATACATATACATGCTTGTGTTGGTGAGGATTACTCTGCAGATTGTGTATGTGAGAACAAGAACAGCGAACACACTCGTTTTGACTCATAGGTTTGACTTGCCGTCCGTCTACAGAATAGCTTTTCCGCCGTCCGTCATGGCGTTCATAATTCGCGGGAGTAGAGTGTGACGTCACGTGCAAAGGGTCTATATCTCTTGTAGTGCAAAAACACCACAATTAGGGTTGGGCGATGTCCCCTAAATTGGCAGTTGACGATGTTTACAGTAAAACATCGTGATGGACGATGATATCCTCGTGAGGGGGGTAGCTCATATCTCTTTACATAAATAATTTGTTCTACTACTATGGGCCAACCGTTAACATAGAAACGATTAGACATATATTTAAGTGCCCTCTGTAAGTAAAGTCAATCAGATGTCCGTGATCTGCGTAACGACAGTACAGTGGGACGTCTGCCTTCAACAGAGCGACAGTAATAACCTAACATACCGTCATTACTGAGTTTAAACTACATTCACGGTTATGTTTGCACTGAATAACTCATTCAATAAACAGAAACATAACTCTTGCGGTGCACATGAACAGATGCGCAATATTAGCTCACACATAAAATAGCACCCTGGTGAATTAGCCTACTGTTGCTAACGTACATTCATAAATCCTGCATAACATCGTCCCGTACCTACAGGACCTCAGACTTACGTATTGATGCACGCACAGAGTAGTGTCGACAAACTTCCAAAATCCAATGAGGGGAGAAAGGAAAGTGTGATTGCGTTCCACTTTTAATGCTTTTTACTCTCTCACTTGAGACCGCTGCGTCCAACGTTACTAGAAGGTAGAGCGAGCTACAGCTGACAGAGAGAGAGAGAATGTATCACTACAGCCAATCAGCAGTCTACTCAAAGCAATGGTCTTTTTTACAAATAGGTTGCACGTAAAGGGGTAAAAAGTAGCTTCCACTTAAGGAGCCCTATGTCTTGTCTTTTGTCTTTGCTAGTTTAAGACCGACGCACTTGTCAATTTCCCCGTCCAGCGCCCGCGACTAGGATTAGTGTGTTTGACCGGGGGGGGGGCCTCTCCATCGTGATGTCGGCCAGCCATCACGATGGACGATGATCGTCCATCGGCACGACCCTAACCACAATGAGAGTTTGGTGCTAAAAACTGAGATTGAAACACATGGAAATGAAGATCCCCCTGGATTAGCACATTCATGAATTGGGCTTTAAATGTAATAGCCCACCTGTTCCATTTTGGCTCTGTCTGGATAGTGACTGTCCTGGGGTTTTTAAAGAAGATGCATTAAAATGTAAAAGAGGACTGGTAATGCCCAGTCAGCTCTCATTTTTAGCTGGGTTGTTTTGTGTGGTGTCCCACAATGGTCTCTTGGCTATGAGCAGTTAAGCACAAGTTGTAACCATTTAATGTTGAAGCCAAATTCATTTTGTACAACCAGGGTGTTCAAAGTTTAGTTGTGTTGGTTAAGATCTTACTTACTTAGGAAATTGCTGAGATTTAAGGAGGCATCCACATTGTTACTACCGGGTCCAGGGATGTGTAATATATTAATTAGGTTGTATTATTCATTTTTCTTATTTGTATAAAAAACTGTCTCTTTTGTAAGCAAAGACTGTAAACTATAACCCTAGTTCATTTATCACTTATTTGGAGTTGAAACAAGTGACCTCACCTAAAATATTGGTTATACTGTAATTTTTCATTTCATAGAACAACACTTGCTGGTTAATTAGGTACACCTTGCTAGAATGTGCTGCTTTTCTTCATCTGTTTTGCTAGTAAACTGAATATTGAGGGGTTTTGGACTGTTATTTGGGCAGAGTTGGCAATTTATAGGTTCACATTTATTTCTATTTTCTGGCAATGTTTTGCCAAAGGTAATGAATAATCAAGAAAATTGCAAGCTGTAGAACAAAAAGTAAACTCTGCCCTACACTGCCCATAGGTACCTGTGTGAAAGTGACTTTTGCGGTGTATTGACAGGAAGTGTTCATAGGTTAAAGGGTCCTGACCTCACTGGCCCTGAGTATCGTGAAGAGGCCGAGCTTGGCATAGAAAGTGCATATAAGATGAGGGACGCACAACTACAGAGTTCAGTTTTGAACAAGCCAAGGAGGACATTGGAGTACCTGACATCCAGCTACAGCCGTTTTTATATGGAGAGAGAGAGAGAGACACACACACACACACACACACACACACACACACACACACACACACACACTCTGATACATGCACTCACCTTGAGAGGCAGTGTTAGCTCTTATCTATTGCTGTGATCAGCTGATGTGCAGCACCTGGATATCGTGGCCCCACGCAGCCAACCTGATCTATGAGGCAATTATGTAAAAACGTCTGTCTGGCATTCCTGGGGTTGAAAGGACTGACTGGGATATTAAACAGATTACATTATACACAAAGTGAAATGTGATGGCAGCAGACCAAGAGAGAGCCCTTTTGTGTTGGCGATTAGTAGTTCCCTTATAGATGCTCCCTCCCTGTCCAGGTTTTTTAACCTTTTTCACACACACACACACACACACACACACACACACACACACACACACACACACACACACGCACACGAGTTGTGCTTGGTGACCGGCCAAGCACCAGATTTGTGTGTGCATGTGCAGCTTTCAAAGTGTACGTGACATGGCTGTGTGTGTCGTTTCAGTGTATAGGAAGCTTGGCAGAGACGGCAACTTATTCCAACTCAACAATCCCTTGATTTTACTGCTACACAGGACCCATTCAAATCAAAGCTGTGCCAGATAAAGCAAATCAAAACCAGACCAGTCAGAACAAATAAAAAAAACACAAACGCAGTCAACAGTTATACACAGCATTAAGTAGCGATGAGCTCCAGGATACCTAATACAACTGATTTAATTCAATATTAAACAGTTTCCAATAGGCATGAATACTTCAAGACTGACTGTTAGAACACACAAAACACAAAACCGAAAACAAATTCAGCTTCATGCACTCCACTCTACACTAATTGAAACACTATTGAGAATTAGTTATGGACAAAATGGTAATATAATCGTAGTTTCAGGCAAACCTACTGTACATAAAGTACGTTTGAGATCTGTTTGAAGATAAATGGAGTGAAACAGGCGGATCTCAGCTCTTTTTCTGACAAAAAAGGAAATCGTTGAGAATACTGAACCCACCAGATGACGTCAAAAGGCTGCCTTCAGAATGTTGCTATTCTCTACCTGTCCAAGTGATTTTTATCTCCTCTGCTATCCGTCCTCTCAGTTGTTTATGGGTAATTTGTATGCATCTGTACAGCTTCATTATTTTGTGTTTTATAGATTCATTTTTACTTTATTTATTATTCATTGCCAGAATTTCACCTATAGTTAAGATTATAGCCTGAACAACACCTTACATAGTTTTCCTTTATACACAATGTAAGAAGGTGAATAAGGTACAAATGCAGAGTTTCTCCATTCTATCGGAAGAAATAAATTTCAACACCGAAAATGATAATGTTATCACTTGTTAAACAGGAGCTTGGCAGGCTTTCTCAAAAATAATAATTACAAGAATAACAGCTGCAGCGTAAACAACAATAAAAACAAGTTTAATTTTTATTCATCGATTTAGTCCAGGGGCACTTTAGCCAAAGAGGGCAGCAGGGGCAGCTTGAGCCACTCAAGCTGCTATACTAACTGTATTTCAAACCAAGCCAGGCTATGCAAAATCAAATTAAAGTGAGCAGCCAGAGAACTCGACCATGCATGAAGCAGCCATAAACTGGGATTGCTGGTAGCCTTTTAAACAAAAAAAGATTTCCATTTTTGCTGCTAAGCACTTTATACTTTGTTGTTTTCGAAGATCAAACACTATTATAACCTGGAAGGACACCTGGGGTCTCATTTATAAAACTGTGTGTAGGATCTTTACTAAAAGTGTACGTACAGCCAAATGCCAAAAATGGCGTACGGCAAAAAAAATTCAGATTTATAAAACCGTGCATACGCACACCTGTAAGCAATGTTCCCTTTATAAATCACAGATTACCCACAAGTGTGTTTACGTGAATCAGCCTCTTATCCCGCCCTTTAGATGCCCATTTGTAACCATAAATAGTCAATGCAAAGCACCTCATGAATGCTGATCAGTATGTTAATGACTCTGGCAGTTGTTCTTTCGTTGCGCTGAATCATGACAACTGGCGGGGGAAAAGCAAAAAAATTCTCAGATGCTCGGGAATTCCTGCAAATTGAATTAGAATTTCGGCCTATTGTTGCACAGTGTAGGGAAACCTGATCTATAGACTACTTATATTAATAATACTGTCCAAAACGGCAGGCATTACGGCACTCAGGGACAGCTTCGATATGCTAGACCTATATGATAAGATTAAACAGAACTATATATTATATCCAAACAAGCCTCAGTGATAAAGTTGAAGATTATAGCCTATATAATATTTATATAAAACATTTAGCTGTCTGACATTTACCGCTGGAAACAGCCAGTTGCCCCCAGAGTGGTGAGGACCTGTATTTTGACCGGGATGGCACGGTCCTGGCGCGTTGCCCTCTCTACTGGACCCAATTCAGTACATAGATCCAGGAACACAGCTTTAGGGAATTTAAATCGGCATATTATCGGCAGTCCTTGTCATGGTCCCTGAAGTCTCTCTCTCCTGATTCTTCCATTAGCGTAGTCCTCCTGAAGTACCAGCAGTGCCATCGTGAAGCATTACGCACAGTTGTCACCGCAGTATTTATAAGTTTACAACAATTGGTAATTGTTAACACCTTGCCAAAATCACAGCATCGACTAGTGTTATCCCCCACCCCGAGATACAATTTGAAGACCAAAGTCTAATGGGCAAACATACTTTTCTTCATGTAGGTTTTTGTTATGAACAGTATTAAAGTTGGGACCGATAACGAGGAAATTAAGTGTAACGAGGACATTAAGTGTAACGAGGACATTAAGTGTAACGATAGCGCGATTGAGTTTAACAGCTGTATTTCCAGACTTTGACATTTTATGATATATGCACAGTATTAAAGACCTATATTTAGTAGATTTAAATATTAGTACAATATAATTATGTTATGACATTTCATACAACTGATAGGCTACATATTGGAAAGGTAGCTCTAACCAAAAAAAGAACACTTGATAATACTAGTTACTATTATGACGAAATATAATCTACTTAGACTAAGTCTCATATCATCTCCCACTTTTTGTGTACTACTCAAGACTCACCCCTAATTTCCAGCCAGGCGCGTCTGCGCTGCGTTCCGGGCGCATGGCGTGCGCCCCTCGAGCAATCGCGGCCGTTGTCAATGTTTGATATTCCACCAGCTGCCCTACGGCGCATCCTAGAAGCGTGCGTGTAGCGGCTCTCCGCTCCGCCAAATTTATGCCCCAGGTCTATTTTCACATGCGCCGCTGGCTGTTCGGACAGCCAGGCAGGGAGCGAAACAGCGAGACTATCCAGTCAGTTTACCAAAACACTCCCTCCCCGCCCCCCCAAATATCGTTTATGCGTCCTTTACACAACACCACGGACAAGTGTTCAAGGTGTGGGAGATGTGCATGTTCTACTAGATGATGAATCTAACACATTCAGGCCTTTTTTCAGCCTTAATTGCACTGGATGTCATTGTGGCTCTGCTTGCAATTCATAGGTGGTTCTGCCCAGGTAGAACTGCCTCGGGCCATTACCTTACTCTCATAGCTATTTAAAGTACTCAAAGTATGATGCATGTCCCTGCACTGGAGATTGTAGCTGAGGTTGTCGCAAGATTACGTCTTCAAAATGAATCAACCATAGCCACTGCTGCACAGTGCATGCCGGGACACGGTAGCTTGAGGCGCACAGCACGCACATGACACTTGGTAAGGGGGCAGGAAAAAAATAAATAATTTCACTGCAGATGTGTCAGTCATGCAATAACCAAATAAATTTGGCCTAAGAAGATTCTGCAATGCCTCTGAACCCAAAGCCTAACGTCTCATTCTCTGATAAAGTCAAGTCAATTGTGTGTGTATATAGTCCAAAATCACAAATTTGCCTCGAAGGCCTTGACAATCTATCCTTAGACCCTCAGTTGGTATAAAATCTCACTTAAATTCTTTTTAATTTGATGGTATAAGTTTTCTTTGGCCAATGTTTTAGCAAACCGTTGCCTTTTATACATCGAGCAGATATGGAGCAACATATTCACTCTCCTTCAAGCTGAGAAAAAAAAAATCTCATCAGCTAGATGCTAACTTTTTCTGTCTGGTTTGCAGGGTACAACGGTTTATCAGAGCTTTTTTGCTGAAAATGGACAGAAAATATACAGTACGAGAAAAACAATAAGCTGAAAAAGACTAAGAACCTGAGTAGAGTTGCAGTTGAATAAAAAGTGTCTCTGGATTTGTTACTGAAGTGCAACCCCTTTTCATATTACTCGTAGTTGTTTCATTAATGGTTAATAAAACAAACGATAAAAATCTGTGATGTTTCTAAATTAAATTCAGGCCATTCCACTTAAATCATGTCGTGCCTGGGAATGTTACCCATTTTATATTTGGCTTTTTCATTTGACTTGTTTGAAAGTTCAAGTTACTAAAGTTTTGAGCTGAAATATGTGGATGTAATGCTCTGCCCCTACATGACGAGAGATATCATCAAAACAGCAGGCACCAGCAGTAGTTCTGCAATGGTTCAATTGACTGCTCTTAAATGTGTCTGACATTTTGCTGGCTCCTTCAGGACAAGATCACAGTGAGGATGTGACGCCAGATTAGCCTAAATCATTTAGGGATCATTACAAAGTATCACAGTATATGGAGAGTAATCACTCATCCTCTCCTCTCATAACTCAGAGAAAATCACTTAGTTGCCCGAATCCTTCATCCTTAAAAAAACCCTTGATTAATAAGCGCCTTCAGCACTTCGCTGAACTAGACTATTCAATTCGCACACGGCTATAACCTGTTGATTGGATTTTAAAAAGAAAACGTGCCACATTTCAGAATGTGCTTCTTTATGGGTTTGCTTTTGTTTTTAGGCCTATTCTAATGACGCATGCATGCTTGGTTTTAAATGGCAATGTATTCAGGAGACGTGACCAGGGGATTATGATAATGAATAAAGATCTCTGCGGCTGTCTGTCTCGAAGGGCATTTGTGAGGAGTAGGGGGAAGGAGGGGGAGGCCTGTAGAGGAGAGACACGGGAGAGGAGGATGAGGGGAAATATTACAGACACTACAGGTGATGCAATGGTGCTGAAAAGATGAATAGTAGTTGGATTGGATCTATGTGTCAATATTGGTCATTAATCTAAAATGGAATCTAGTCATGATTGTCTCTAAAATTATGGATATGATGTATTTTGATTTATTCAGTGCCTCAATGGGGAGCAATACTTGGTGACAAACTGCTTGTCATCGGGTTTGCTCTGATAATAATTGATTGTAACTTGTGGTGGCGTCTCTATCCGTGACGTCAACACACATTTTGACTTTGACAGATTATTGGAAAAACCCTTCTGTGACATTGACTTGGGAATGGCCTTTAGTGCAACCCCCGTGCACACAGCATCCGTCTCCATGACAGGAGAAACGGGAGAAGACGGCTGGTGAAATAGCAAACAAGCGATTGCGCCTGCTTTAGAAAGTTAACTAGTCACATGTTGGCGGTAAAATACAGTTGGGTTGTCGAGGTCAAAACACTATATTGTTAAGTATGAGAGGGAAACCTGTATTAGTACCAGTGTTTCCGCTGGTAATTCTCTGTTATTGCGGCCGCCACGGCAAAAAACACATTAGAAGTTATTCAATGCAACTAACTTCAGTTCGTTGAGTAATATAGCGCGTGAGACTGAGCCTGCTGGACCTGGGCGAGAGATGTGACCCACTGCCTTGCAGTGAAACTGGAAATCATGGTTTATCAGGTTTTGTTCACAGCTCTGCATACGTAGATCAGGGGGTAGCATGTTACAAAAAGGGGAGATCGACACAGCACCGCCATCTTCTGCAATCAGTTTAAGCCTATCATAGTTCATAAAAATGCAGCGAAACAGACATTACATAGCCTACACAAGACGTATGTAACGCCGCTGACCCGCCAAAGCACATTCGACTCGTGCTGGACCCATTCATAATGAGTCAGCCGTCACTCTGTGAGTAGCATGCTTCAGTCCATCGCACTCCCCCTCTCTCCCTCTGTCTCCCTATGTCTTTCTCGGTTTTATTTTATTTATTTATTTATTTTTTTAAGATTTCGGCCTTTATTTTGATAGGAAAGCTGAAGACATGAAAGGGGAGAGAGAGGGGGGAATGACATGCAGGAAAGGGCTGCAGGTCAGAGTCGAACCTCTATATATACCAACTGAGCTATCCGGGCATACTCTCTTTTTTTTTAATCAGTCGGTTATTGTTGTTGGAAACAAGTGAAGGAGCTTTCTCAGATATACACTCACCTAATGGATTATTAGGAACACTCTACTAATACTGTGTTTGACCCCCTTTCGCCCTCAGAACTGCCTTAATTCTTCGTGGCATTGATTCAACAAGGTGCTGGAAGCATTCTTTAGAAATGTTGGCCCATGTTGATAGGATAGCATCTTGCAGTTGATGGAGATTTGTGGGATGCACATCCAGGGCACGAAGCTCCCGTTCCACCACATCCAAAAGATGTTCTATTGGGTTGAGATCTGGTGACTGTGGGGGCCATTTTATTACAGTGAACTCATTATCATGTTCAAGAAACCAATTTGAAATGATTCAAGTGCATTATCCTGCTGGAAGTAGCCATCAGAGAATGGGTACATGGTGGTCATAAAAGGATGGATATGGTCAGAAACAATGCTCAGGTAGGCTGTGGCATTTAAACAATGCCCAATTGGCACTAAGGGGCATAAAGTGTGCCAAGAAAACATTCCCCTCACCATTACACCACCACCACCAGCTTGCACAGTGGTAACCGTGGTAACAAGGCATAACTGATCCATGTTCTCATTCTGTTTATGCCAAATTCTGACTCTACCATCTGAATGTCTCAACAGAAATCGAGATTCATCAGACAAGGCAACATTTTTACAGTCTTCAACTGTCTAATTTTGGTGAGCTTGTGCAAATTGTAGCCTCATTTTCCTATTTTTTTGAGTGGTACCCGTTGGGGTCTTCTGCTGGTGTAGCCCATCCGCCTCAAGGTTGTTTGTATTGTGGCTTCACAAATGCCTTGCTGCATACCTCGGTTGTTACGAGTGGTTAGTTGAGTCAAAGTTGGTCTTCTGTCAGCTGGAATCAGTCGACCCATTCTCCTCTGACCTCTAGCATCATCGAGGCATTTTTGCCCAGAGGACTGCCACATACTGAATGTTATTCCTTTTTGAGACCATTCTTTGTAAACCCTAGAAATGGTTGTGTGTGAAAATCCCAGTAACTGAGCAGATTGTGAAATACTCAGACCAGCCCGTCTGGCACCAACAACCATGCCACGCTCAAAGTTGCTTAGATCACCTTTCGATCCCATTCTGACATTCACTTTGGAGTTCAGGAGATTGTCTAGACCTGGACCACACCCCTAAATGCATTGAAGCAGCTGCCATGTGATTGGTTGATTAAATAATTGCATTAACAAGAAATCTTACAGGTGTTCCTAATAGTGTGTGTGTATCTATCGATCTATTGATCGTAGGGCTGGGCGATATGGCTGAAAACTGTATCACGATATAAGTGTTTCATATCGGTCGATATCGATAATTATTGATATTTTTTATGACCTATTTAAAATAAAGACCAGGAGAAAAATATATTAAATTTAAACATTTTTATTTTAAACTTAACCTTCCTCTGATTATAATCCCCTCAGTTATAAAAGCAGAAATGTCAACACAACCATGGGAAACACTTAAATAATTAAAATGTAAACATAAGTCTAAAATCACAGTGAAGAAAGAATAAGTAAGAACTGCTTAATAAGGTGTAATAAAATGGTGCAAAGTGGTAAATATAAACATAGAGAAACCTGAAACCTGAGAAGAACTATTTTCTGCAAGTTTAGTGCTAGGTTGGTAACCTGGCTTCTGGACAGTGCCCAGCATGTCTGCCTCCGTTATTTCTTTGTATCGTTTAGTAAGGCGCTGATGCAGAGTACCTCTCCATGGTGGTCTGCTGCTTGTATCGTTTAGTAAGGCGCTGATGCAGAGTACCTCTCCATGGTGGTCTGCTGCTTGTATCGTTTAGTAAGGCGCTGATGCAGAGTACCTCTCCGTGGTGGTCTGCTGCTTGTATCGTTTAGTAAGGCGCTGATGCAGAGTACCTCTCCATGGTGGTCTGCTGCTTGTATCGTTTAGTAAGGCGCTGATGCAGAGTACCTCTCCATGGTGGTCTGCTGCTTGTAGTGTTTAGTAAGGCGCTGATGCAGAGTACCTCTCCATGGAGGTCTGCTGCTTGTATCGTTTAGTAAGGCGCTGATGCAGAGTACCTCTCCATGGTGGTCTGCTGCTTGTATCGTTTAGTAAGGCGCTGATGCAGAGTACTTCTCCATGGTGGTCTGCTGTTTGTGCCGTGTAGCAGCTGCAGATGTTGGACGTTGATGGCGAATACGGCTGTGCTCCAAAGTGTGAGTGCGGCTAAGGTGGTAAAACAAGTTTGCGGTAGTGTTGGTGGGGACGACGGTCAGACTTATAAAATCCCAAAAACTGCCATACTGACTTTTCCTGTTTTATCAACAATTTCCTCGCTCGCTGCGGCACTCACTTTCCACTTATCGCTCCACGCAGGCTCTGTTATTGAAGAACATGAGACAGCGATGTGGCGCAACCAAACTTGATACTGTTACATGATTGGCTGTTAGAGTGTCACTCCCTACGTTGCTAGGTTACCAGAGAGTGAGTGCCTTTGTTCATGCAACCAAACTTGCTTCGCAACTTCTGGTTTCTTCCGAAGAAGAAAAACAAGTTATCGAACGTTTTATCGACCGCATTTTCTATTGATATTGATTACTTGTCTATCGCGATACATATCGTTATCGTTTTATCGCCCAGCCCTAATCGATCGATCTATCGATCTATCGATCTCAGATAACTTTCATTTACATGTGTTGCAGCTGTATATTTTCATACTGGTAAAGGAAACCCTGTCTTTGCATTTTATTTGAATCACAATCTCTTATAATAAAAGAGCTTGTGAAAAGTGGCTTTGAATTAAAACTGAACATTTAGCCCACTTTGTAAAAAAAATACAGAGCTAGATGCAAGGAAAAATTTAGGTGCACCTAAATTTTGTGCTGGTGCACCTAAATAAAAAAGTTAGGTGCACCAGTGCAACCAAGGCAAAAAGTTAGTCTGGAGCACTGATTAGGTAACCTGACTCCGCCAGATGGATTGCTTCGCATTTGCTCGGCATATCCATCTGGGAACTTTCCGTTGGAGAACTTTTGGAAAGGGGTGAAAATACTGGTTAGCTGATTGGATAAACCATCTGTCTATCACTTATGTTGGTGATAGACGGGCCAAATCGACCAATCAGATCCACGAAGCGTATGAAAATACAACCACAAGCCCGCCCCTGCTGCTGCAGGCAAAGCATAGCTCGTTAGCTCAGCAAGCAAGCAACATGTCGGTAAAGGATATTTCCCGTTTGTGTAACGAGAATTTAGGAATAAAAGACACCATTTCAGGTTCCCGGACCGCTGTCTGAAAATACTGGTAAGCTGATTGGATAAACCATCTGTCTATCACCACCTAACCCGCCTCAAAACCAGCGCTGATTGGCCCGGTCAAGTGGCTAACAGCTCCAAATTTTCTCTGCCTCAAGATGCCAGACTGATCTGCGAGTGGGAAACTGGAGCTCGCGAGATCAGGACGGTCTCACGAGGCTACTGATTAGGGCTGTTGGAACGAATTCCGAAAATGGATTATAATTCGAATAGTAAAAAAATCAATGCTATTTGAATGCTGAAATTACTATTCAGCATTTTTTTTATTTTTATAAATATGTAGGCTAACGTGCATACAATGCATAAGCCTGAGTAATGTAGTACATATTAATAACAAGTTCTCTAGAGAGAGAGAAATGCCTTCCTCTACCAGTATTTACGTCACACTGCAGGGAATGTCTCTATTTAACGTCAGAATCTTTCTGGAAACGCCACAATTATGTTGTCAAATAAGCCATTCCAGGGACAATTAAAGTCCCTGCACAGGTCTGGAATTGTAAATCACCAGCTGCTCTCGTACATGGAGGAGTTCACAGGTGCACATACGTGTCTTCTGCTGCACAAATTAGATTTACATACATGCATTATATATCTGCAAATTGTATACAGTGTGCACTCCCAGATGTTTGTCTGAGTGTACGTGCGTTCTCATTCAGTCTACCTATATTTGAGCGCTGTGCACGTCATGTTTGCCTCGTAGTTTTAAATAATTCATTAGATATAGGCATGGCTGCTTGGCTTTGAAGAAACATCCTCTTCACTTCTGCAACATGACAGTATTTACATGTATAACATGGAAACACCGATCACAGCTTTGCTCAACATAACAGGATGCCATACCAGGAAGAGACCAAATCTGTCTGTCTTTATGAGAGATGACAAACAACAACCTTTTTATTCCTTTTTGTAGGAAACCTTTGCTCTGCAGAACTCTAATTTCTGCAGAATCCCTGGGAGGGTTGGGGCTTGGAAAGTCACTTTGCTTCACTGATTTACTTTGAAGCATCCCTAATGAAGCGGGAAGAGTTAGACATTTTAGATTGAGAGTGAAAGAGAGAATTGGCCTGAGAGTCAGACTTTGGTGTTTATTTATTGTTTCTGAGCGATTTTAGATGAATGAGTATGCAATGAGAAACACTAGCTGAGTTCACAAGTGGCACAATTATTTAAATCATAATCCACAGCTTACATCATTTGTCTATCTGCCTATTGTTGTCGTCCAATCTCTCAGTCCTTGAGCTTATACTGTCTGTCTGAACAAGCAAATGGGTTTTGATTCTGATGAATAGAAAAGGTAATTGTTAGCTGGGAAGCAGAAAATTATGGTTTTATGATTACCCATCCAGCACCATGTGTCATTTTTCAGATGCGCATGTGTGGCCTGATATAACAAACATCTGGTGGTTGGCTGTTATGGTTGTGTATTTGAAGTCTCAATGGAAATCTGTGTTAATATGCAACATATCCCAAACAGTAGTGTCCTATATGGGGAGAAATGGCTTCTTCTATCACGCAAACCACCTGCTGTAAGGGGGGTGTAGGGGGTGTAATGGAGGACAGGAAGCAAAAGGATGCAGACATCTGTTAGCCATCTGAGGTGGCAGGCTGGGCTCGATGAAGCTTTTTATAATAATAAAATTGGCTTCTGAATTTAATTCACAGCTTTTCAATCATCACTAATCAACTGCAGACAGTCTGCACTATAAGATACTGTTTAATATTGGAAAATGTGCCTAAACATTATCAGGAAATGATGTTATCTAGTCTATTTTTTCCACATTATTGTAAAAAAGCTAAAATGCTTTCTTGAAGTTAAAAAATAACACAAATTGTGTGTCAAATGAAACATGAACTAACTGTTGTCTCCAGGCCTGAGGGATAATTTCACGTTCATGAATGCCAATTTAGATTTTTTTTTCTTTTTTTTTTTTCTGGCCGATAGCCAACCCTTGTTAACCGATCATTAACTGTTAGGCTAACTCACAAGCAGGCAACTGTGTCTCAGTTCACCCGTCACAGAGACTTTGTCGCACAGCCACAAAGTTGGGTACGTTGTCGTGGAGCCGTTTCATGCAGCCACTTTCCCAGTAACTGTCTGATACGTGTCTGCAGCTGAAAAGGACGCAGTATGTCTGAGCCATCTCCACTGCATCAATTTGTTCAGCTGCGAGGTTGTCCGCTGTGTCTGCCTGGCATACTCTGTGTGTAGGACAGCCGATTTTAACCCGCCAGTTAGGGCTGCATGATTATGGCCAAAATGATAATCACGATTATTTTGATCAATATTGAGATCACGATTAATTATCACGATTATTTGTTGATTTTAGCCAAAACAAATTTTATTGTCACATAATTATATAATTATAACTGCTTTTACATCCATATTGTGCTACATTCCTACTAATACATCCATATTGTGCTACATTCCTCCTTTATTGAAGGATACTGTGAAGGAGTATGCCATTTCAGCTGTTGTGCGACCGCTTTCCACACATGCATGTTTACCGTGAAAGATACAGGCAACGCAATTTTCTGTTAACGTCAACGGCGCATGTGGTGCCTGGTATTACCAGACGGAATAGCTACTCGGATTTCTGTGGCTCATTACACTGCCACTTACATGTCTGCGTTGCGCTCTGATGGTCGGAAACCCACGTTAGAGGCAACATAAACATTGCTGAATGTCACGCTAGTAAACCCTAATAACACGTTACACAGCAGGTAACGTTAGCTTACCGTTAGCCACAGTAGTAGTAACTGGATTAAACACTGACTGCTAAACAGTATAGTGTGTCTGTATTTCACTGTAGGATTCCAACAGTGGGACGTACAACAGTCTGCTGCTAAAACTATGAGCTAAAAGACACAAACTAGCACTATGGTCACTGCTGTTGTCTGAAAAACAACACAGACGCGACAAAATGTTGTATTTACTGGTAAACTGGTAAACATCGTGACCGGCTTATGATGACCGACTGCTACCTTATAAGTGTGGAATTTTCCTCACGTTACTCTGTCCTCTGTGACGGTCTACATCTAGAAACTAAGCTGCGCGGTGCAGGCAGGGAACAGCTCTGATTGGCTCATGGAGACATGTGATCAGACAGTGGTTTATGGAGCGCTAGATTGGCTTTGCAAAAACTGTTCTATGAAGGGAATGACGCAGTTTAAATATCGCTCGATCACGCAAATTTGATCGTGGGAAGCCAAAATCGTGATCGTGATTAAAATTCGATTAATTGTGCAGCCCTACCGCCAGTCCTCGTCAATATAGTGGCATTCATCACTCGGTCGTGAGGGCCACAAACTTACCAGTAAGCATCGACAAACTTACAGTAGTTAGCAATTAAGAAATTTACTAGGGATGCACCGATCCGACTTTTTCAGTCCCGATACCTATGCCAGGGCTTTGTGTATCTGTCGATACCCGATACCGATCCGATACCGTTGCTGAATTAATAATAAACTGTATACCTTACTTCTTATACCTTCCTTCCACCATATGGAAGAGAGTAAAGGCACCAGACCTTCCTAACTAAACATTTCTTTCCTAACTAAGACAAAATAACATAGATGTAATGTATTAAATTCTTATTTATTTATTTAAAAAACAACTGATTATAATAGCTGATTCTACTGTCAGGAGTACATAGAATATCTCAAAAACATGTTAATGTCATCATTTTACTAAAAGCTTTTATTACTAAAGGGTTTGTCTCCACGACATTATACAATAACGTTATATGAAGGAGAATCCATGAAACAGTTACAGAAGCTAAACTATTTGTATTGTGCAAACTGCAAAGTAGTAAAATAAACTCAAATCGAATGAATACACATACAAACAACTTTAACATTGTTTCCCTTTCAAAACAAAATAGTTGTAAGCCAGTTGTATAAACACTACCTTGGCCACAGGTAAGTTAGGTTGTAGTGTTGTTGTAGTGGGCGACTGAACGGAGCTCCGCTGTCAGCCTCCTTCACTGTTTGAATAACGTTAGTAGGTTGGCGGACGTATTTCAGCGAGGCGAGACATCTTAAATCCAGTGTTTTAATCATTGCTCTGAACCCGTCTTTCTCAACGGTCTGTAGCGGGACCGGAGGTGGATTGCGTTCATAATGTTGCTCCGCTGCATGCTTGAAGTGACAGGTCTAACGCATAGACTGTATATTATTAACAGTCTATGGTCTAACGTTAGCAAGGCCGAGTAACGTTAGAGCGACGGGCAACAGCAGTGGCTAAATTATGTCTGATTTGTTAGAAACAAAAAACTTGGGAACAACAGACGGCTCCTCTCTTGAGCACACGTTGTTCTGGTGTATCTCCGGTCTTTCTTCATCCTCTAGCTAACTTTTGTCTCTGTTCTTGAATGTGCAGTAGCGACCGAAGCCTGTCTGTCCCAGCTTAACAGACTGTTATGCTACCTGGCTAGCTAGGCTAGCAGCTGTAATGTTACCCAGCATGCCATTCGGCGGTGTAGCTACATTTGTAAATGTAAAATTATTAGTGTTAGAAACTGTTTGTCTCAAATTGTTATATGCTTTGGTGTTTTATCCTTTAAAAGAGAGTTAGTTGTGGGTTATTAATTGTTGTGTTGTGAAGTTACTACCACGAGTGAAAAGACTACGCAGTTAACAGGGGTCCCAATGCTGCAACGGAGTGGAAAAAAAAATAAAAACTGGATCGGCATGTGGATCTGTTAATTTTTCCGATCCACCAATCCAGCTATTTTGTCAATATCAGGGGCCGATACCCGATCCAAATATCGGATCGGTGCACCCCTAAAATTTACTTTATAGTCTACTATTCTTTTACCTTGCAAAAAACTTTTTTTTAAAGGTTCCATGGCATGAAACTGTCACTTTATGAGGTTTTTTAACATTAATATGCGTTCCCCCAGCCTGCCTATGGTCCCCCAGTGGCTAGAAATGGTGATAGGTGTAAACCGAGCCCTGGGTATCCTGCTCTGCCTTTGAGAAAATGAAAGCTCAGATGGGCCGATCTGGAATCTTCTCCTTATGAAGTCATAAGGAGCAAGGTTACCTCCTGGCTTTCAAACGACAAAAGTGGCAGTTGGTCAAGGCCACACCCCCACCCTCCACCTTGCCCCCCCTTCTCTCCTCTTCAATAGCATTTAAAGCTATAGACACAGAAATGGTACATCCTAAGGAAAGCTCATTGTGGGACTGGCTCTAGTGGCTGTAATTCTGCACCACGGTTGAATTTCAGGAAAGAGACTTCAGATACAGTATTAGGGCACCACTAAGGTCTATATAAAAGAGACTTCAGATACAGTATTAGGGGACCACTAAGGTCTATATAAAAGAGACTTCAGATACAGTATTAGGGGACCACTAAGGTCTATATAAAAGAGACTTCAGATACAGTATTAGGGGACCACTAAGGTCTATATAAAAGAGACTTCAGATACAGTATTAGGGGGACCACTAAGGTCTATATAAAAGAGACTTCAGATACAGTATTAGGGGGACCACTAAGGTCTATATAAAAGAGACTTCAGATACAGTATTAGGGGGACCACTAAGGTCTATATAAAAGAGACTTCAGATACAGTATTAGGGGACCACTAAGGTCTATATAAAAGAGACTTCAGATACAGTATGAGGGGACCACTAAGGTCTATATAAAAGAGACTTCAGATACAGTATTAGGGGACCACTAAGGTCTATATAAAAGAGACTTCAGATACAGTATTAGGGGACCACTGAGGCCTATATAAAAGCATCCAAAAAGCAGCATGTCATAGGACCTTTATTATTATTAAAAAAAAACAAATTGTTTAACTGATAGTATGAAACGGTCAAAATTCTTATTGTTAATTTACCTTCCTACATTGCACATTAGCTAAAAAGCGTCACACTCCTTTTTTGTTTTTTTTCTACATACAGTAGATGTTTTTCTTTCTTTTTTTAATTCCAGCGGTCCTTGCCCCTGTCTCGGCACTCAGACAGCTTTTATTTGGGCATGTGTGACCACTGGGGGATTGAGAGAGCTAGACAGGATCACCTTTTATCCACTGTCTCTCTCTAAAACACCTTTCACTTTCCATTTTCTGGATGATCAGCCTGCTCGGTTTTACCTCACAGGATAAGCACATCTCTCAGGCAGTCCACTTCTATCTGTCCCCCGACTGCCACCTCTCGCTCTCTCTGTGTTCCTGTCTGTGTATATGTCGCTCTACCTCTGTCTTTCTCATACATGTTAAGAAGATTTTGCATGTGTATACTCTGTATGCATTTAGCTGTCTTTTGTGTATGAATTAATTTATTTAGTGTTCATGCATGCATGTACATAGGGTCTATGAATATTGTGTGTGCATGTTTATTACCTCACCCCCTCTTCTCTTCAGGTTTAGTGTGTTTGGTCACGGCACACGGATCTCTGCTTTAATTACTGTGCACAAATCTACTCTTGCTATTAACCTTTTACACAGTGGGTAAACACACAATTTCTAATGCTCTTTGGCTTTCCAAACAAGTTGAAAATATCCTATTAAATTTTATTTCACACACCAGTCTATTCTGACTAGGCTTTTTCTGCTGAAAAGCAAAATAACATTTTAAGCAGATATTCATTTTTCAGTTGAATTATCGGTAGGTTGCGTGTTTGGACAACACTATCGAAATAGCAGTTGCAGTAATAGACACAATATCTCCCGCTAACACACAAGGCACACAGCAGCGCGGTCATAAATACACAGATGTTTCCTTGCATTACTCACAACGCAAAACAGATATTTGTATTCCCGGGCCTGGCTCTCCTTTTCTCTGATTTAAAATGAATTACCATTTTCACAGCTGCTGGTTTTAGTAGTAGTCTGTACAAGCTTTCAAAGTTGAAGAATAGCTGGGTGACAATGCAAGGAGCAGAAATAATCATTTCTGTGTCCCACATGATACTGAGCTTGTGTCGATGTCTGGAAATTTAACCTGCTTTCTATTATGTCCGGATACAGTGTTGGGATACATACAGTGCTGGTGTCCTTCTCACAAACATGAATGTTAAATTCATGTAAAACATTTAATTGCCCTGTGGCAGGCTCATTAAAGTGGACATATTACATATTAATAAAAAAGCTTGTTTTGTCCGACCAATGCCAACCTTACACCAAACAACTTTTCAAACGATTCCACTTTCACAGACTAATTTCCAATATCGGAATGAAATCCTGAGAGTCTTGCTAGAGTTGAGGCGCGCTCCCGTCGTCTCAATCGTTTGGTGTAAGGTGGTCCTAAAACTCAGTACCACTCAGTCTTTTTCAGTCAGTCAGGTGCGTATGTGCTGCGTTAGGGTTAGGGTTGGAATATCAATCATTGACTTCAATGGGCGCGATTGCCTGCAGGGGTCGCGGCGCAGATGGCGCGTCTGGTGGAAAATAAGGGTAAGAGTCCGAGACGGCTAAGAAAATAAACACTCATTCACATTTCAGAAGTTAAATTAAATGAATCAGCATAGCTGCTGGTTAATTTTATTTAGTTGACCTGTTGTTTCAGCTGTGAAAACTGCTATTGAGGAGACAGTTGTGCATTTGATGCTGAATTCACAACTCATTACCACCTTTTGTGGAGATATCCTGTCAGAAAACCAGAATCCTATGTGGTCTGAATTTGTTGGGATGGGATGCATTTCTCTGTTTCCATGGCCGCTCTGGCCTCAGCTGATATCACTGAATTTTACATAAAAAATATGCCCAGGGTGACAGAGCCAGCAGTGATAAGGTCTCTCTTCTTCCCTCAACCTGTCATTTCTCTCCCTCTATTGCTCTATCACCTGTTTCCCATCATCACAGATCATTCTGTCTGGCTTTGTCCTTACCTGCCATACAGCTGTACACCTGGGACCCGCTTTAGCACCCTACATTCATCATCCTCTCACCTCACTTCATAATTTAACTGTCACACATGCGGGTCTTTTGCAACTCTCCATTGATTTCTGATTCAGAATCTGAGTGGCTTTTGCACTATGGAAATGTGGATGTTTTGAGTTTCTAAAGCAGATATAGATATTAAAAAATCAAACAATAAAGCAGTTCATATGGATTACAGCATGTATAGAAATTATATCAATCTGTTGCAATTAAGTGTTTTTGCAAGATTCAACTAATCAACGGTTTCCAATTTTGTTTGTAGGTGCCCTAATTTTATCACTAAACATCTCTAGTAAGACATTCTTAGCATTGTATTTTTTGTAGTGCTGCAACTAACAATTATTTTCATTGTTGATTGATCTGCTGGTAATTTTATTGATTAATCAGTTAATCATTGGGTCTATAAAATATCAAAAAACGTCCATTACGATGTCCCAGAGCTTAAGGTGATGCAGGGCTCGAGAGTGCGACCAATTTGGTCGCAAATGCGACCAAAATTTGTAAGGGTGCGACTAACATTTTTCCTAGGTCGCACCGGTGCACCTAACGTCCTTGCATCCGCTGCCTCTCCACTAACGAAGCAATGGCGTTTATATGGATATGGTTTAATGTTGCGTTACATGACCCGTTTCTTCTGGAAAGCAGTGCCTGTGTTTGCATCTCTCCTCCGCGCAGCCCCCCCCATTCACTCACACACCGGCCGGCTCACCTGCAACATGGAGAGACACAGCGCCGCTGGTCCAAACTCCCGACATTTGTCTACAGTTTTAATTGTTATTAACACAGCTGTATATTGTTAGATATGAGAGGGAAACCTGTATTGGTACCAGTGTTTCTGCTGGTAACTCTCTGTTATTGCGGCCGCCACGGCGAAACACATTAGAAGTTATTAAATGCAACTAACTTCAGTTGGTTGAGTAATAGCGTATAAGATGGAGCCTGATTGATCATAGTTCATAAAAATGCAGCGCAGTGTCGATACAGACATTTCATAGCCTACACAAGACGGGTGTAACGCCGCTAATGAGTCAGCCGTCACTCTCTGAGTAGCCTAGCATATGCTTCAGTCCATCGCACTCCCCCGGTCTTTAGGTCGTTATATATACCTCTATATTTACCAACTGAGCTATCCGGGGGTCCTCTTTCTCTTTTAATCAGTCTGTTATTGTTGTTGAAAGCTTATGAAGGAGCTTTCTCAGATATATATTTTTTATATATATCCTAGGCTATTTATTTTAGATAACTTTCATTTAAATGTGTTGCAGCTGTATATTTTCAAACTGGTAAAAGAAACCCTGTCTTTGATTTTTATTTTAATCACAATCTGTTTTAATAAAAGAGCTTGTGAAAAGTGGCTTTGACTTAAAACTTAATTTTAGCCCACTTTGTAAAAAAATACAGAGCTATATATCGTGTATCGCCATTCAGCGTTACGGCGATGCAAGAAAAAATGTGGGTGCACCTAAATTTTTTGCTGGTGCACCTAAATAAAAAAAGTTAGGCGCACCAGTGCAACCAAGGCAAAAAGTTAGTGTGGAGCCCTGTGATGTTTAATTTTGTTAAAGCACTGCCTATTGACCAATCAATACTTGATTGACAACGGCGTCACCGTTCTTAGAAGATCCGGTGGAGCTCGGTGCGTGGAGAGAGGGAAGGGTGCGCTCATAAAAGTTAAGACATTTAGAGACCGACAAACCCGTTAACATTCCCTGATGGGTATTTTTATGAAAGATATATATTTGAGCTGTGCGTTGCCAATGCCACACATCAGTTTGAATTATGTTTTTATATATTTTATTTTCTCTCACGGTCGCTTCCCACTGCCAGGGTCGCAACTGATAATATAATAGGCTAAAGCAACGACAGTTTATGGAAAGCACAAGTGTAATTATGGTCAGATCTTGTTCCTGACTGATGGGGAAGTGATATTGATAAGCGTTGTGATTTACGCATCTACAGCGTCGGCTATTTTTTTGCCAGCTTTCCTTCATGTTTTAGGAAGGAGCGACCATGTCGGTGTTCTTCATATTTATGTAGAATTATAGTTTGCTCTTCTTATATAAAATATGCGGCTCTGGTAGATGTTTGCGATCGGTCATGCTCACGGCTCTTTTATGTGAACGCACGCGTCGTTGGAATGGGAAACCCTGGGTTGATTCAACTAGTTGTTAACCACCGTCGTGACACAGGTTATGCGGTTGTTAGGTTAGGTGAAGCCGGGGAACTGAAATAAATCCAGGGCATGTTGATCTTGATTTGTAGTACAGGCCTCAGGTTTCCACCCGCTGTCGGATGTATAGCACTCCGACAAAGATGGCGAGTCATGGAGCGTTTGGCATTAGTATTGGTCTGCTGCTGTGCTTTCAGGTGAAACTCCTGCAGGAATTGAACAGAAGAAGGAAAAGAAGGTTCAAGTCAGTTAGTCCAAAATCGATCAGTGAAATCCCGTTGCTTTTTCAAAGATAACCAGAAAGGCAGACAGAAAATGATAGTTAAACAATAATATTGACATTTATTAAAATGAGATTTGAACTTTAATACATAACCTACATGGTGTACATCAAGAGAGACAGACAGAAGAGGGGGGTCGAGGATGGACAATCTCGCACGCACCCACCCACACACACTCAGGCTGCCGGTGAATCCAGCGTCTTGTTTGTCCTTGTCAGACTGGCCCGCTGTGTCGGCTGAAGAAAACAAGCAAATTGACGTTGTGGAGCGTTTTTAAAAGGAGGGACAGGCAGCACATGGAGGAGACTGAAAGCTTCGACTTAAATGAAAAAAAATCACTCAAGTAAGGGAAGTGCTAAATATACTTGCACCACAACTGTTGTTAGTGCAACAATTACATTCATTAGTTATTGATTGCTACTACACCATGCCATAGTGTTACATACTGCATGGGAAGTCCTTAAAGGACAATTCAGGCGCAAAATGAGCCTAGGGGTTAATAACATATGTGTACTGAGTCGTACATTCTCTGGGATATGTTTTCATGCTAATCGTATGTGTCTCTAGCTTGAACCAAGCTACCGCAAACCAGTAGTTAGCTGCTAACGCTAGCTTTTGGGGCAGAGGGTAAATCGCTATTTCTATACCACTAACAAGGCTCACAATAGCACCACACTTCCACGGTAGCATAATGAGGGTCTCGACATATAAACCAAAGCATTGAACTTTGTAAGTGTACAGACAGTTTATTAAAAAGATGGATTATAAAGACAGTAGCGTTCATGTTTACATGCGGGCGCCATTTTGGAAAACAGTCATGAACAGTCGAATCACGAACGCTGTTTGAGCTATGTTACTGGTTACCGGTTGCGCGGTGTTTGTCGTTTGACTGCAACAACAACAGCAAACTAAATGTTGAGTTGGTATGCCAACCAGCTTCAAACTTTAGCAGTTCTTTTGCAGAAAAACGACCATATTTGCTTTCTCTGGCAAGATAGGACACCTCTCCTGACTTAAGGCATGTCCTGCACAGGAGAAAAGTCTCTCAGACGGTGTCCAAGAGGCCTGTACACCCAGGTATGATTTGAAAGGGCAGACAATTTGGGAAGGCTGTTCTGCCTCCCCCACCACCAGGCTTACAGGGTCTTGTCTTGAACGATAGTGTAATATGTTTATTAGCGATCACGTGCAGTGAATGGTTAATATGCATTTACGTCCATTTTGGTGAGCCCAGAGGGAAAATATGGCATTTTAAAAGTAGTTTACATTTACGATAGCTGCTAACGGTAGACTACAGAGAAAGTGTGATATTTTTACGTCCGTTTTGGAGCGTGTACAAAAAGCCGTCTATCAGCAGTGATTGTAGAGTATAGTGGAACCGGGTTTCGGTACCCAACCCTATTTAGAACGCTGTTGCGAGCTTTGTCTCGTTGTGAATCTTTGGTCTGAACTGGACTTTATGCTTTGACATTAGACTATGATAAGCCTGAAATAATCAAAGTGACTTATTTTAAACTGTTATATCATAGACTGATACATCATTTATTTTAGTCTGATCTAGTTTAGAAAGCCTTGGTGTTTACCGATTCTTAGAAGTCATGCCTTTATTAAAGGTCATACATCCCAATAGTAACAACATTTTCACTAAATGTCCCTAAAGGAGTCTCAAAGGTCGCCAAGCGAAGAGCCAAAAAGTGCATCCAAAGCAGATAGTGGCAACTCCCATTCAGGCTCTGACTGTTAAGTAGTTTAAAAAAAAAATGCTGACACTTATTTTCCTCTCCTGGATTTATTTTATTCTGGTTATTGTAAACTGTCAGCTGTACTAACTTCTCTCGCTCTGCGCTTTGCCGAAATAAAAACCAAGCACAGCTTTTGGCCACACCATCTGCCAGCTTTCATTTGAAAGAAAAGAGCCAGCAGTTTGAAAAAAAGAGGAATAAAGTGAACACGAGTAGACCAAGGCTTGTGAGATGAAGCCAGGAGAGTTGAGGATGAGGCAGGGGGTTAAAACTGGCATCCATCCTGCTGACATGAACCTTGGCAGGCTGTGACGCACTGCAGGACCGGCCTGGGTCCTTCTGGTCCAGTTGCATCTGGAGGATCGCCATATGAACAGCTGAGGGAGAGAGATGGACTCTTGATTGTCATTTATACATGTATAGTCATTTAAATATAAAACATAACAAACCTGAGAGAAAAAGCCTTAAAGGATACGGCTGGTGATATTGTACATTTTTGTAATTTCTCAAAAATGTATTGATCCTATAAACAAGTATTTTCTGTCTTTCCAAAGCCTGATATACAGTAGGTTATTCCTCTGTGCCATACAGCTTGAGTCTTGTCAAAATCAACTATTAACCGCTGCGCTGGGTGACATGTTCCTTCATTATTACGAACAGTGGCACTGTCTGAGTCAATTCCACACACACTGTCCGGCTGCTGGAAATACTACCTAGAGCACCAAATGTATGTATTATCCACAGCTGAATAAAGTCCCAAACAAATGCACCACTTACTCCTGTTTGAGTAAAGACTCCAGTATTTCCCACACATAGACTAATGTGTGGCGGTGCGCCTCACTATCAACACCGGCTGCTGCACATTGCGTTTTGATATTACATTTTAAAAAATTTTTTTTAAATGCTATTTAAAACACGTTCTTCTGCATTTCCTTACCCTGCTCTCCTCCATCTCTCTGACACTTGTGTCTCGCTCACACAGAGACACACACACAGCTCCTCCCACCGTGCGATGTTTGGTGTTTTTAGCCCCCAACGTTGTCTTCCAGGCAGGGCGGCGATGGTTGTAGTTAGGGTTAAAGTGAGGGTAAGCTGCCTGTAAGGCGACGTTTGAGGCTTGAAGCACCATGGAGCCCACCTCCATAAAGGAGAGAAGGAAGCTGGCGAAATTCACAAGTTCACGAAAGGTTGGTATCTATCTTGTGAACACCTTTACACAGTCACACATTCATAATCACCGACCCGACTCTTAGCAAACAAGCGATTGCGCCTGCTTTAGAAAGGTAACTAGTCGCAAGTTTGCGGTAAAATGCAGTTGGGTTGTCGAGGTCAAAACACAATATGTAGCAGCTGTGAATCAAATAAATGTATTATAAATAACGTTATGTCATTTTTAACTCTTACACTAAATGTTTGCTGCTTCAATCCAGATGAGTATTGAAAAGTATTTTCATTGAAGTAGGAGAGGAGGACAGCATCCAGCAGCGTGTCCGAAAATAAGTATATGTTATCGTGAGGCTACGTGTTATCGCGAGGCTACGGTTGGGTTTAGGAAAAGAAGAAACGGAGAACTGGTTGGGATTAGGAAAAGAAGAACATGGTTGGGTTTAGGAAACATTACACATGGATTGGGTTTAGGAAAAGAACAACTGGTTGAGTTTAGGAAAAGAACAACTGGTTTAGTTTAGGAAAAGAAGAATGGGGTTGGGTTTAGGAAAACAACAAACGTGGAAAGAAATCATCACACGCGGGACGTGATCCCCGGTCTCCTTGGTGAAAGTCCTGTGTTTCACCCATCCTCCACCCCGACCAACCTCACTACGCGGATTTTCACCCTTCCATGCTACTCGCTACGGCGTCAATCCACACACAATCGCAAGGTAATGTAAGTCAATGGAGGCCAAACGGCGTTGATAAACACGCTACAACTACAAAAATATGTAATCACCTGCCTGTAATTTTCTGATACTGTAGAACTGGTGCAAAGCATCTGAACCCTATGATCGAAGACTTGAGGCTTGACTCTCACTTGCTCCTCCAAGACTGAGACTTGGATTCACAGCTGCTTCTGGATATATTTCGGAGTGGTTTCCTACATTTAGTTACTAAACAGCCTCACAACAGTACCCTTTAATCATGCCGAGTCTTTGTGAGAAAGTTTTACTTGTTCAAACCCTATTTACTTTTATTGCAAGCACAAACTGTAGCAGCACTCGAACCACTCCTGTTACAGTTGGTTGGGCCTTTGCTGCTTTTGTGGCCTTTTTGAAAGAACAACTGTCCAGAAGAACTGCTGTCCATTAGAGTTGATGGGTGTGGAGTGTGTATTCTCAATGGGCCTCATTCACTAACCGTTCTAACGAAGAAATGTGTTCTTAAACCCTTCTTACGCACTTTTTTACGAAGATTCTGGCATTCACGTTTTCTTAACTTGGATTTGTTCTTAGCTAAGAACAAAATCTACGAACACTGAAAAGCACTCTTAAGCACATTTGAGTGATGACAATTTGCTCCAAATGATTGCTTACTGCATTTTATTTAATTCTACAGTCGTTTACAATGATAGTATTGTACTGTAATGTATTTCTGATCATTTGTTGATTAAAAAATCATATTCAAAAAAGACACTAACCCTGCAATTTACATCAGCAATTAAACTGATTAAATCCTGCGTTATTTGGTGATTGATCGCTATTTATAGGGCCGAAATGCAGTGGTAGAATGTAACAAAGTACAAATTCTTCGTAACTGTACTTAAGTTCATTTTTCACATATCTGTACTTTACTTAAGTAGACTCAATAGTGCATAGCCTACTTTTGACTTTTAGTTTGTTACATTTTGCAGCAATTATCTATACTTTCTACTCCACTACATTTCTACAAGGTTCCGTTACATTTTCTGATCAGTTTCCCCCTGCCAAAACGTCTTCCTGACCGTCAAACGTTTGTCTCCCCAGTGAAGTTTGGTTGCCGTAGATACTGTATATTTGGGGCACCGCTGATCTAAGCCGGCTCTGGTGCTGCAGAACCCGGGCACAGCGCCGCTGACCCTCGGTAATACAGCCTCCGGTAAAAGTGAAAATGAAAACGTTTGTTTTTTTATTATTCCCGTTTTTAAATCAAAGTTGCCATCTATTTCTCTCCACAGCGTTGTTAACTCCTCCGCCAGGCTTCGTAAGACTCGTTCATATCCTATTTATTTGGCTGGACCTCTTCACATCTCCCCATTTGCGCTGCTTCACACACTTTATTTGCTTACTTGCATGGTTAAAGAAAATGAAATTGGCAATTTCATTAATTTTATTATGAATAAAACCAATCGCATTCCGATTCTAATTCTTTCCGTTTCATGGTTAGGATAGGAACTTTTCTTAAAAGCCAGGCCTTGTTTGTGGTTGTGGACACCTTCTACTTTTACTAAAGTAAATATGTCTCTGGTTATTTGTACTTTTATTTAAGTACTGAGATTCAGTATTTCCTCCACCGCGGCTCCGACAAGCTCCGACAACCTGTCTCCCAGGAGGTGCACAGGAAGTGTCATGTCCTTATATGGGAATTTTTGGGGCGTTTTCTTATGCTAATTAGGAACAACTGGCACGCGCTTTCAGTTACGAAAACGTGAGATTCATCAATCCTAAGAACACAGGTGCGAACAAATCTGCTGTTTAAGAACACGTCATGAATCCAGCGTAAACTTTTCTTAGAAACTTTCTTAAGAACATATTTAAGAGAAAACTTAGGAAGATATTGGTGAATGAGGCCCAATGTTTTCTTTTCAAAACCAAGTTCCACCAAGTCCAATGTGGCAACATGAAGCCATATTCAAATGCATATGGGATGCACAAACACATGCATTCACATGAATACAGATATGACTCACACATTTCAACAACACTTCAACACACCAGCTATTCTTACTTGATGCAATGCTGTCTCCCAGTAGACACGCTGGGTAATCAATACTACTGAAGATAGTGAGGAAAAAGGCTGTTTTTCGACATGCTTTCATCATTATGACACAAGATATCTATCTGCAGGGAGAAAAACAATGATTCTCCATTCATCATGATTGGGTATCAGGTAGAAAAAAAAACACACAATTTTTTCAACACACAATGGAGTCCATGTAACCTGAATAATAGGGCCAGACGTGATGGATTGCATCTAGTTAGATTACAGCAACCAGACTAATGCCGCCTACACATGATCCATGGTAAAACCACTCTGTGGCGACAACTCAGAGGAAGCCCTACCCTTGGCATCGCACACCGCTCGACTTTCAAGGCGCAAACCATTCCAATGATGACCTATACCTGTGCTGCACTTTGCCTCTCTGCTGGGCGCAGAGCGGATCATGTGTAGGTGGCTTAATTTGCTTAAAGGAATATTTCCACCGCTGGAAAGCTGAATATATCTTTAAATTGTGTCACTTATGTAGTAGAAATGTGAAAAAAAAATTTTAATTGGTGCCTTCTAGGCCGAGAAAAGCCAGAAAATGTGTTTTTGTCTTATATGGATGAAAAACACCAAATCCCAGAATGCACCTGCTTCACTGCTTTGAGTCCACTCCCAAGCCACGCCTACCGCTTGACAGACAGACCGAGGCATTCAACTCAACTCAAGCGTGTTTTATTATCATTTCAACCATATACACGAAACAACGTTTCATCGTGACTCAAGTTATGTTTCACATTTAACATATATAAAAATGACATTATATAGAAACGAAATAGGCTACATTTAGTACACACACTTATAGGCTCCGTAAAGTTCAGCTAAAGCATACTAGCATTAGCGCTTGGTGGGCTGTAA
Source organism: Perca schrenkii (assembly GCA_025617405.1). Taxonomy (NCBI): domain Eukaryota; kingdom Metazoa; phylum Chordata; class Actinopteri; order Perciformes; family Percidae; genus Perca; species Perca schrenkii. Next base: position 26,599,420 of record CM046804.1, on the reverse strand, counting down.
ACACCGAGCATAAACACAGCCGTGAATTAGCGTGCAATGTAGTTAGAATGGTCGGCATTTAACAGTCACAAACTCCAACAGCAGTTAGCAGTTAAGATACAAATCACCACATTGCTGCAGTACTCCGCGTTAACACAGCCCACCTTACCCGGCGACAGAGCATCTCTAGCTCGGAGGGCTAGCAGGCCTGGTAGCTGGACAGTCCGGTACACTATTCAGCCATGTTTCCACAACAACAAAAACACAGCAGTCTCTGAACACATGTTGGGAGTTTCGTTGAAGTTGGATATAGTCCAGTTTGTGATCTAAATGAGCGGACACTTGCAAGCAGGATCCGTAAAGTTCAGCTAACGCATACTAGCATTGGTGTAGCTAAACACCGAGTATAAACACAGCCGTGAATTAGTGTGGAATGTCGAATGGTCGGCATTTAACAGTCACAAGCTCCACCAGCAGTTAGCAGTGGTTAGTTGGATTTCATTTCTACACCAGTCCGTTTAACACAGCCCACCTCCACGGGCCGGCGAGAGCAGCCTGGTAGCTGAATAGTCCCGGGGCCGGTACACTGTTGTTCAGGCATGTTTCCACAAAACACAGCAGTCTCTGAACTGAGCAGTCTTGGGAGTTTCGTTGAAGGAGGATTCCAGCTTGTTGTTCAATGAGCAGACACTTGCAAGCAGGATGGATGGGACAGGTGGACGGCTAGCGTTAGCTTTCCACCTAGCCGACGAGGATGTCCCCTAGCCGGGTAGCGGCATCGAGCGACACCGCTGGTCTCCGTGCAGGCGAAGCTCACGCAGTGTGCCGAGTATTCCTTCTGTAATAACGTTTCCTGCATATTCTCCGATCATTACCGATGTATCCCGGTGGTACACACGTCCGGTAGTTTGAATGCAGATAATTGTTGTAAATAATTGCTGCTGAAAACCGAGAGCCTGTTTAGCGAAGATTCAAGATGGCTGACAGTCGTTTTCATTCGAAATACCTCGGCTAGACTCGGCAGTCCAACCCCCCTGTGGGCGTGTGGAAAACATGCGGAAGTAGATCCTACTACCGGCTGTAGTCTCTTGCCTCTGGCCCAAAAATCTTCCGATGACGCAAAAATCGTCATTTTACGTCATCGGAAGATTTTTTCCAGACCCCCAATGCAGAGATCTCCCCTCTCAGGGGGACATGAGGGAGGGAAGCACGGTCATTCAGAAATACTATCGGGTTTCTACTGATGCAAAGCTGAATGCTAAATCGGTGAAGTATCCCTTTAATAAAATGAGGTTTGTTATAGTTGCTAACAAAACCAAAGCGATCAGATGCTCAGTGGGCAGAATCCAAATGTTAATTGGCTATTTTATAGCACTGATATGTCTTGAAATAACAGTTTATACACCGTTTAGTCATTAATAGCAATGCTGTTTGATTTAATATAACTCTGTGTAGATACATTTCGAAGCAATAGGATTGTCCGACTGAGTCTTTTTTTTTTTGTGACCGTTGAATTAAGATATGCTCAAATAGGATGAACAAGAATATGTAAACAAAGGAAAGGAGAGCAAAAAGACAATAAATTGAGGAAGACGCGTACAAAATGATGGGCAGAGAAGATCAAGAGCCAAGAGACAATGCAAAATAATAGAATAAAACTCATGAAAGGAAAAAGGCAGCAAGCCAGAGGAGATAGGCCAAAGCGTATGAGCATTCATCCTGTGGACATGTTGCTGTGCTTGCGGTGGTTGTGCTGAAGGCTAAGCCAACATGCCCAGCAGTGATGAATTGGTCTTGTCAGGATAAGCCAAACAAACAGAGATCTGTACAGTGTATGACAACCCTCCTCGAGGCGCTGCAGTGAACAATGACATTTCCCTACTCACTGCGTAACAATGGCTCCAGAGATCTGGCAGGACACATATGCTGTAGGTACACAGCTGTTTATTTTTTTGTGTGGATGTGCATTAAGTAGGCATATCTCGGTGATTTAGCAGAAGCTTGGGAAAAACTGCCACACTCTGCTTTTGGAAAATAACTGTTTATTAAAGCTGCAAGATGTAAGTGACTTTGACCGTTAGAGGGCAGGAAGTAGATACCAAAATAAAAGCACAGCACGAAGCCTTGATATACAATCACCTTACCAAGATCTTATGGCTATGTGTTAACAAACGATTGCTACATGCTACAAACGATTGCTACAAAGATTTACATGTCTAGCAGAAATGGAGCAACACGAGCATCCCATTCACCATTAAATAAAAGTCCTAAAAGTATTAAGTACTATTTCAGCTATGGCTGCATGTATTGTGATTATTGTGAATTAAATACCTGACAAATCCAGATACTGTATCACATTGGCGTAAACATCCTGTGAATCCAGGGGCACCCTGGTGGCCAACAGTTTTAAGGCGTCAACCATGAACACTGTTTAAGTCCAGCTGGGAACTTTTTTCCCATTTCTCTCACCCCTCGATTTCGGCCCTGCCCCCACTGCTAATAAAAATCCTAAAGGAAACCCTGCTGTCCGTTAGTCATTAATTGTGTTTGACTAATTCAACAGTGGGCCTTCGTTCTAGAACCACATGTGACTCGTACTGCACATAATCTGTAATATGTAGAGATGTCGGCTATAGTTTATATATTGGAGATGTCCAGCTGGAGGTGATCAGAGATCCATTTATTGTATAAACATTTAATTATGAATACAAGACGAGTACACGGTCTACTGCTGACATAAAAGGAGATTGCTATACAATGGATGAATTTAATTATCTGCTGACTAGGGCTGCTCGATTATGGGAAAAAAAAATCATAATCACAATTATTTTGGTCAACATTGAAATCCCAATTATTAAACACGATCAGTCATTGACTTTGGAAAGATGTTGCATACTGTATATTGAACTCGAAAAAAACCCAGTGAAAACACAGTTTACTGTTTACAGAGTTTACTTCTGAAACGTAATGTGCAAAAATAGTTTTTCTCGATTACATTGTTTTTGTGATCGTTAGAATCCAAAATCACAATAAAAATGTGATTAATTGCACAGCCCTACTGCTAACAAAAACCTTCAACCTTCCTTTTTAACCATTTTTTTTGTCAAGAGAGAAGGGTTAGGGGAGTGGAGAGCACCGACGTTTTGGCCCGAGGCTTGGCTCAGTGTGTCATCCTGTTGTTCAGCCGTTTTAAAGACAGCAGGTTGTAACTTAAGCAATTAGCAACCAGGTGGTTTTGGCAACAGTAGACAAAACGCAAACTGACATAGATAGCAACATCACAGTGGTCCAGGAATGTACAAGAGGCTCTTACAGTCACATGGATTAATACATTTTTCTGGTTCTCTGAACACCAATTATCACACACCATTGAGTAATATTAGGCAGTTTACATTGCTGATAACATTGTTTTAATACCCTGCAGATTTCTAATTTCCTGCTATTCCTCCTTACATTGAATAAACTACAGTATCAGGGCTGAAAGTAACAACTATTTTCATAAAGGAATACGGTCTGTTTTTTTATTAATTGTTCAAATCAAAATGTACAGTGGATATCTTCAAATGTCTTGTTTTTGTCCTACCAATAGTCCAAAACCCAACATATTTCATTTTAAATGATATAAAAGAATCAAAAAGCTGCAAATCGTCACATTTAAGAAGATGGAACCAGCAAATATTTGATATTTTTGGTCGATTTTTTTTTCTTCTTTTTTTTTATGTTTATTTATATTTTTGCCAATTATTTCTCTCATCCAACTCATTAAATAATCAGTGAATTGTTTTAGCTGTATTCTATATTGTAGTTTATCTGTTGGGACACAACAGCGAACCATGGCTCTTTCATTACATTCTGTATGATGACAAATGTCCCTGATAAGGTAGCAGAATTAAGGCAGTTGTGGATTGTTGGGCTTGTTGTTAAGCTTGTGTGTATTGTTGTGTGTATTTCTGATTAACTATTTTTTTCTGTACGCAGACTTGCGTGTGATGGAAAATGTCTGATTGGTTTAAGGATTTCTGTCAATCTGCATGAGGTCCTTGTTTCAATTTTAAATGTCTCTCCAGAGAATTTGAAAGTCTGCATCCTTCCAGCTCTATCTGCCTGTCATGCTGTCTTGAGGAAGAATTGCCTATATTGCTTCACTAGCTGTGTGGATACAGTAATGCAGCCAACAGCAGCCTTGGATTGTCACTGCACTGATTTGTTATTGAGTAAGGATGCTGTTGATCAAAGTTGTGTGCAGCTCTCTGAAATTAATATTGGGATATTGTGTTCCATAGAATGTGCTTTACTTTCAAACATCATCCACCAACCTCCTAAAGAGGCTGTCAAATTGTCCCTGCACTCGCTCAGTGCAAAACTCTGGCAGAATCATTTTAAATCACAAGATACAGAAGAAAATCACAAGTAAGGCCTTCCTTGCCAAGATAGATGGCCTGTTGCACAATGCAGTGTTAAATTCCTCGGTTGTCCAAAAGTTGCAGGAACAGCTGAACCAGCTCTATCCGTTCATCATTGTTGGCGCCCACTAGGCCTCGGATTGAAGCTCACCTCACTTACGTGCCCTTGACAGTCTTCTGTCACATAATTCATCCAAACAGCAGAGAGGTGACGGCGAGATTCGCAAAAACACACCCTTATCTTTAATATTTGATACTTGTTGGATATTACAAGATTCAAGCTGTATGAATAACACATTGATTTGAAATACTCTTTCTTGCCATAATGGTGTATTAATGTAAGAAAGTAGCAGAATAAGCAATGATGTAAGGGGTGTTGGGCAGTAATGGAAGAAGTACTCAGATCCTCCACTAAAGGAGTACTTTGCTGATTTTAAATCCGCTCTGTCATCTTTTTGTGGCCAGTGTGTTTAGATAAACAGTGTTTGGCTTCTCTCGGCACTAGAATAGTACTATTTTGCGCTATAGAACAGTATAGTAATCTGAAATGTAACAGTAAACAGTACTTGAGTGAATATACTTAGTTGCATTCTACCACCGGTGTTGGGAAAAGGTTTTGGGATGCTGTAGACGTCCACATAGAGGACAGGGGGACAGACAACACACAAAAAGATGAAAACAAACAGTTCCACCCCATGGTGCTCGGGGCTGGTGGGGAGACGCGGGAGCGCTTGGTTGGGGATCCTGGAGAAATGTCAAGCTAGGCATACATCAATGGAGGCAAGGCGGGGCTGTCAGGGAGCATTAATGCAACACGTCTGATGTTTTAGTAATGAGGACATGCTGTACACATGGGCAAAGATGCAGGGACGCAAACAAGTTCCAGCGAGGCATGGCCGATCAACCGGAGAATCCGACTAACAGAGGGAATCAGAAATGGAGGCAGAAACAAACAGACAGGATGAATGGAGGAAAAAAACAACCTGTCACAGACAGTCAAACAGAGGAGGCCTCCAAAGAGTTTCTGCTCAGGAAAATGTGATATTCATAAGATGTTTAACCTTTTCATTAGCATTATTAGCATGCATATTATTGATAGTTAGCCTCTTTCAAATGGAAACGTTTTGGCAAGGTCTGCTCAAGACAGGAACATTTCTGCAGCCTCAGAACAGCTCTTGATTGATGGCTGAGCTGCCACATTTCTGGAAATGTCGAGTTGTCCTGGTTATAATTAGTCCTCAAATGCATCTTCCAACAGCAGTACTTTGATGAGGTGACAGAACTCATCATATTTATTCTTAGTCACAGTTTTGGTTGAAGCCAGATGGATATTTCTATTTACCATTTAAGGTTTAAATTCAGTTTTTCTTTGCAGTATCTTATCAGGGTTGCATTACCATATTTTAAAAAAAAATGTCTGTACACCACTGCGGGGCTTCTGCAGGTATTAAGTTTATTGTACTGTGCAACGTTTCCTGAAGTGAGATTACCTACACAAAATACAATAAAAAGAGCAGTCTGACACCTTCCTCTGGGCCATGCTGTATTTGCAAAAAAACAATTGTGTTGACAAAATGGAGTCTGGCCAAGTGAAAACTCTATTCATTAAATGTGTTCACTCTCCCAGTCAGCAGCAGAGGCTGCAGCATTCATTGGCGTGTCCGCTCATCCTGTTATTTTACCATCACATTCACGTCATCGTTTACACTTCAGCTCTACTTGACTCATTTCTGATCTGTTTGTCCCTCTCACAACTGCCTCTCCATTCATTCACTCTAAAAACTTCATTAAACTCTTCCACAGTCGGACTTTGCGGTGCTTGTTCTCGCTCTCTGTCTCTGACTTTTGCAGCACTTCATATAGCCTACATTTAGGAAGACATACTGAAGAGCTCAAACAGTAAAACAAGATTTGGGGGGAAATTCAGAGCCGCACTGAGGAAATGAAATGGGCAGAAAGCATGAACTATTGCTACACCTTAGATGATTATGATTAAGGAGATACATAATGCTCATTTTTAAGTTCATATTTGTAGTTTAGGTTTCTACTATGTTTACATGCTTTAATGTTGAAAAAAGAAAAACGTATTTACACAAGCACTGAAAAAGTGCGTTTTTCATCATGTCCCTTTTTAAAATTTTCGATAAACCTGACTGTTTCAAAGGGGTGAGTGCTGTAAAGTGTTAAGAACTGTAAAAGATGTCACAAGAAAAACTCACAAAAGCATCATAGATAAATCCCATCTGTTATTCTAATCCGAATCCAGTGACTAGTTGGGAGATAAAACCTTCCATACAATCGATATTTGTGACAGCAGATGTAAAGTTTTTAAAGAATAAGCCACAGGGTGAGTTAGTAGTAGCGGTGGTGTTATATCAACCTTTTTATAGATGTAAAAAAATGTTCCTCAGAATCTCTTTTAAAGGGGAGTTGCAACAAGCAGATAAAGCATGTAGTCTGTATCGTACAAAAGGATAAGAATTTATGGATATTGGTGCAAATATAATACAATTTAAAGATTTTAAACTTGTTTTTCCACAAAAACCTGTGTAGTAATTTGAGAAGATGTGTAATATATTCACACAAGCAGCCGAGCAAAACCTTGCCTTTTTAATAAAATCCTTTTTAATATTTTCTGATACTAGGGAACATCTGAGCAAAGAATGAGTTTGAAGTGCTCTAATTTGGTGGTGACGCGATGACCTGTACAAGCAGTGTGTTGCCTCCATCAGGATTTGACATGCATTATCAAAATGTATCCGTAGATATACACAATGTTCTCTGAGCTAGTTGTTGTACCACGCTGCATGCCAGATTCTCCCAACAGGAAGAACAATTTAATGATGATGACTTGTTGCTGCACCAAGAAATCCAACTGTTTATGCAAAGCATATGCTAATAATGTAATCCACCATATTTAGCATCTCAGAGAAGACTGCAAGCATTTCCTACCAAATTGTGGCAATGTTTGAGACCAGCTGGGGAGTTCTAGTTCATGCAATACCAATAGTGAACACATTTGACTATTGCGAATACACAGCCTGAGAAAGCACCTTTAACGTGAACCTCACTTCCTATTCGGTTTTATGTTTTTAGTTTAATCCCCTAACTGGCAAGAACAATGGCTTTCTCTGAAGTGAGCCTCATATCTTCACGCCAGCAGACTCTCCACTGATCAAGCTAACTTAAAAACATGTCCTTGATGTAAGACGGAGGACAAAGTTTGTAACTCTCTTCTCCAACTCCATTAAATAAACATTGAATGTTACACTATCACCGCACTCCAGTTGCAGCTGCCAATGGAACTGTGTCACATTCAAAGGGCATGGAAACTTTCAAATTTAAGCCGCTGACAAAGCAGATTTATGTTTAGAGGTGCAGTGTTTGATTTGGGAATACATATCAAAACAGTGTTGTGCCAAAGAAGGGGTGTGTGTGTGTGTGTGTGTGTCTGTGTGTTGAGCAGCCCTTTCTCTGTAAAGTTTTTAGATGCGTACATTGTTTGTGCTCTACTTTAAGAGCCTTTACATCATATGGTGGTCAGGTTTCATCATTCTGGAAAAGTGGGATGGCAGTAACATTGAGTGTAGCTTTTTATTTTGAACTCGGCAATCAACTAGGTTACAACAGACAAGTGGTTGGTTCTGCAGCCTAAATCCTAACTAAAATGTTCATAATAAAATCTAAAGAAACTGCAGACATGATGTTCTACTACAGTATTAGATTGGTAGTCGACACAAGTTGGTTTTTAACCGTTAACTTGTAGTTAGCTGAACAAGTTGTAATAACATGTTTTCACGCACTTGCATAGCTACCTGAAAAGATTAAATCACAATATCCAATTGTTTTTCATGCAAATGCTTGTATTGTAAACAAGATGGAGAGAAGAATCCGAGGCAGGCCATTTGCAATGTGTACAGTATATTTCTCAATGTCAACTCTTTACTTTTTTTGCATGTGTATTATATTTTGGGTTGGATGAAATGGGAGGGTGAAGCAGACTTATGCCAGAAAGCTGCTCACTTTCCATGTGTGAAAAAAAGGCTAAAAATAATTACGTGCAAAAGACCCATGCACGGTTTATTTTAAAGGTACACTCCCTGAATTAATTATAGCACTCAACCGTGCTTTCAAATATGAAATGTCCTCCCCAGGTTACTGTTGTTTAGTTGTGTTTTTAAATGACTAAAAGTTATATAAAGCAGTGAGATGTGGCTAAGTGGATAAGTGGATTGAAGTGCATTGAGACCACTTAAACTTACATACAGTCGGAGAGTAGCTGGTTATATTTCCAGGGGACTAAATGAAAGGGATGCAGTGGAGGGCCTATGGTCTACATGTGCAGTTATTCCCACTACCAGACAAGCACACTTCAGAGACTAACACAGTGACATGGGAACAGCCTTGTTAATACATTTTTGGAAGAGCAGTGACTGCAGTTTGGATACAGAGAGTTTTAATTTCCTAGTCACCTGATGTACTTAAAAACTAACACTTGTTCATTGTGTTTAATTGTAAATGCAGTGTAATGATGGTGCATGTAAAATGCACAATATTGCAACAACATGATTTCTAAAATGTTATAGGGTAACACTTTACTTGAAGGTATCGACATAATCGTGGCATGACACTATCATAACTATGACATTACACTGTCATGAACGTGTCATAAACGTTATAAACAAGTCATAAATGTTTATGACTTCTGTCATTAGGTGTCTTTTTTTGTTTTTTTCGGTTGATTATGACAACTTGACATTAACCAGGATGACCTTACCAGAAGTTGTCTTGGTCATGACAAGTTGACATAATGTCATCCTGTTTAATGTCAAGTTGTCTTAATAAGGACACTCCAAAGAAATGTAATGTCAAGTTGTCGTGACAAATAGGCTACATCTTCTGTTAATGTCATCCTGGTTAATATACAGTGGTCATTACAAAGATATCCCAAACAAATTGAATGTCAACTTGTCATGACCAAGACAAATTCTGGTAATGTCACTTTGATTAATGTCAAGTTGTCATAATCAAGACAATCCAAACAATGTCATCTTGTCATGACAAAAACCGAATGACACTTAATGACAGAAGTCATAAATGTTTATGACTTGTTTATAACGTTTATGACACGTTCATGACAGTGTCATGTCATAGTTATGACAGTGTCATGTCACAATTATGTCGATACCTTCAAGTAAAGTGTTACCTGTTATAGCAACTTAGCAGGCAAAACATTGATGCTTGAACACAGGAGATCCAGTTTCAACCCCAAAGACAGACTTCAGGCTTTAAGTCTTTGAGAAACTCAACAGGACGTCCGGTGTGAGGGCCATTAATGTAACTGGTGATCAGTACATTTTTAAAGGCGGTGTGAGAGTCCGGTACAGTAAACGGTAAACATCTCTGCCACAAGAAAAAAAAAAATGAGAGTTAGAATTAGAATTAGCACTTAATTGCTCGAGAGTTTAACAGCTGATTGTGCTGGAGCTTGTTGCAGGAGACAAAGCACAGTCCCTCCATTTCTTTTCTTACTCTCTTTCGCCGTGAAATAGAGCTGCTTTCAAGTGCTTAATACAGAGGTGAACCAAACAATTCACCACCTGTGAAACAAATCAGTGTTTTTTCTGGTGTTGTTGTGAAGCACTGGTATTGTGTCACCTGCTGAGAAGACTCGATCGCATGGGTTCAAATCAAATTTTGTACTTGATAAATTATGTAGTAAAATAAAATAGAATACACAATATCTAACACTGCTGGGTTTTCCTCTATTGAAAAGGTATCAAATTATGATGCCACTTACACAGCACCCATTTTACTGGCGAATAAAATGATAGAATAAAAAGTGGCATTAAAAGAACGTTTAAAAAGTTGTTGAAGCAGATGTGTGGTTTCAGTTCTGGCTGTAGGTGGAGAGCCTGATTAGCAGCCTGATAAATACGCCAGTAACCGTGCGCTCGCTTTCTGGGATTTGCAGTGATGCTCTGACTGTAACCAAAAACAGGACCAGAAGCATTTGGAAGTCAAAGTGAGGACTTGAAGTTGGGAATTTTGTTTGATGTGTAGTTTGTGCTCCAATAAAGCAGATGTGTAGCCTGTCCCCACCTTGTGGGATCAGTCCTGAAAAGCAGGTTCATGTCAGTTTATCAGTTTATCAGTTGCTGAGTAAAACCCAGAGCTTAATGTTTCATTTGTGCCTTCTAATGTTTGTATTGATTTTTTTTTTTCCATTAATGCACTAATATGCAGTTGGAAGGAGAAAGTTCAATGGCTGCTTTCCACTTCTTGACGTTTTTATACTGTGGAGAAATGGGACCCAGATGCACACTTTGGCTGTGTCTAAATTCTTCACATTTAATGGGCATAACGGTATGCAAATCTTAACATGTGGCGTGTTTAGCATGTAAATGTATCCGTCCCTCGAATGTATGCACTAGCATGTAATAATTCAGTATACATATTTAAATTGGAGAACAAAATGTGGGTGCCCCCTGCAGGCGACACATTAGTTTCACAATTAAGAACAATAAAGGAAGGATCGTGTTAGGTTTAGAAGGTTTACACTGTGGAGGTTTTGTGCACCAACATCATCTGATGTGATTAGTTAATTATGAGACTTCCTCCTTCAGCGACATTAACTTCCCACAGCAAACAAAATAGTTTTGAAAGCCAGTTGTGACAACCTTTCAGCTCGCAGTTTGGTCTGTCTGTCTGTCTGTCTGTCTGTCTTCGTTTTAATAGCGCGGCTCAGCAAGACAACTGCTCAGGATGAAAGTGTCACACAGTGTCCAAGATTATTAGGTAGCAACCCTTCTGCCATCTGTTCGACCATCCAACAGAAAACTACAAAGGTGTGCACGGACTCCTTCCATCCTGCCAGCTCCGTTTGAACTCCTTCTGACTGAACACCTTGGCTTAAGACCAGAACTGGCCCTCAGGCCCTTTGGAACCAGAATCTGACATTTCACCGCAGTGCACCAGAGTGGAGCAATTAATCTTATGTAGTTACATTTTTGTTTTCTATAACACGGTGGGCTATGCATTAGTAATAGTGTTGCTTTTTAATGTCTTGAAATGCTTTGGGTAAAATGAAATATGCATTAGGGCAACAGGCATTTATATAGGTTTATAGTAATCTCTGCCTGCTGTTTATAGTTGTTTAACTTGCACAAAAGCAAGTTCCAATCTTCTTCTTTATGTTGACATAGTAATAAAATAGAGTGAGTTCCACCAGTTTGTTCTCATTATAAATTAGCCTGTAGCTGCAATTTGTTTGTCGCTGTTGTGTTAAACCTTATGTTTAACTGCTCCTTGCCAGCCAATCAGCCTTGCAGCCAATTTTCATTCGCCAATTGTTACTCCAACAGTTTTTATTTTTATTTTTCATCATTATAAAGGAGACATTTTTACAGTTATAACAACAGTTGACAGGAAACCTTCAGCTGCAACAAGGCAATTTGTTACTCTTCTCTTTTTTTTAAACTACGAAAGTTTTATTTGCAAGACTTTCCCAGAACCTAGAAAAGCTCCGTGTATGTGTTAAGTCATCTCAATATAAGTTGCATGAATCAGGAGTAGTGAGTAAGTAAGTGGTAAGTAAACTTGATTTTTAAAGCGCCTTTCAAAACCAGGGTTACAAGGTAGACGCACTTATGCGCGGGTGCAGTGGGCTGCACAACATGGAGGCAAACCAGGAGGCGAGAATATGTTTTTGGCTTTCGCGGTGGGCAAGAAATGGAGTCCAGAGTCACGCTAGTCCAGGTGTTAATCCTTCTGTAAGAGGCTAAATGTCTTCAAGAGTAGACTTAGCACATACTGTATAGATATCCTTACTAGGGGTGCACCGATCCGATATTTGGATCGGGTATCGGCCCCGATATTGACAAAATAGCTGGATTGGTGGATCGGAAAAATTAACAGATCCACGGGCCGATCCAGTTATTTTTTTTTTTCACCCTGTCGCAGCACTGGGACCCCTGTTAACTGCGTAGTCTTTTCACTCGTGGTAGTAACTTCATAACACAACTATTAATAACCCACAACTAACTCTCTTAAAAGGATAAAACACCATAGCATATAACAATTTGAGACTTAAACAGTTTCTAACACTAATAATTTTACATTTACAAATGTAGCTACACCGCCGAATGGCATGCTGGGTAACATTACAGCTGCTAGACTAGCTAGCCAGGTAGCATAACAGTCTGTTAAGCTGGGAGAGGCTCCGGTCGCTACTGCACATTCAAGAACAGAGACGAAAGTTAGCTAGAGGATGAAGAAAGACCGGAGATACACCAGAACAACGTGTGCTCAAGAGAGGAGCCGTCTGTTGTTCCCAAGTTTTTTCTTTCTAACAAATCGGACATAATTTAGCCACTGTTGTTGCCCGTCGCTCTAACGTTACTCGGCCTTGCTAACATTAGACCTGTCACTTCAAGCATGCAGCGGAGCAACATTATGAACGCAATCCACCTCCGGTCCCGCTACAGACTGTTGAGAAAGACGGGTTCAGAGCAATGATTAAAACACTGGATTAAAGATGTCTCGCCTCGCTGAAATACGTCCGCCAACCTGCTAACGTTATTCAAACAGTGAAGGAGGCTGACAGCGGAGCTCCGTTCAGTCGCCCACTACAACAACACTACAACCTAACTTACCTGTGGCCAAGGTAGTGTTTATACAACTGGCTTACAACTATTTAGTTTTGAAAGGGAAACAATGTTAAAGTTGTTTGTATGTGTATTCATTCGATTCGTTTTTGAGATGGTCTATGTACTCCTGACAGTAGAATAAGACATTATAAACCTATATAAAGTTGGCCCATTATTATTTATTTAAATTTATTTTAAGAAGTTTAATTACATTATATTTTCGATTTGAATGCACAATTGTTTTTTAAATAACAAATAAATAAGAATTCAATACATTACATCTATGTTATTTTGTCTTAGTTAGGAAAGTAATGTTTAGTTAGGAAGGTCTGGTGCCTTTAGTGTCTTCCAAATGGTGGAAGGAAGGTATAAGGTGGAAGGTATAGTTTTATTATTAATTCAGCGACGGTATCGGATCGGTATCGGGTATCGACAGATACACAAAGCCCTGGCATCGGTATCGGGACTGAAAAAGTCGGATCGGTGCATCCCTAATCCTTACACATACTAACTACTGGTATCAATGGGATATACAGTATTTAAGAGAACTAGTTAAAAGCTGTATTAAGACATTGCAATCTGCATTGTTGGTTTAATGCCTGTGATTCCACCAGCTGCGACGCAGTGCCCAGGAGCAGCTCTCAACAGGCCGGGCAGGGAGTGGAATGACTAGAGCATCCGGTCATTTTCAAAATAAACTGCCTCTGTAGACTCCCGATCGTAAATATCGCAAATATCACATCACTACACTGTTTTAACAACTAAAACACAGCCACACATCTTTGATTCTTGTCGATCATAACTGGACTTAATGGAATATACCATTTGACCGTGTAGACTACTTACTTTTTTATTGTAGAAGCACAACTATTCAGGAAAAATGACCAAAACAACGAGTGCTGTGAGTCAAACAGCGCTTGTGCAGAAACCACAAGCATCGCTGAAAACCCTCATGAATAGATCTCCAGTTGCTGTTGTGACACCATGGCTTCCACACATACAGTAGTATATGTCAGGCTGAAGAATGTGTAATAAATGATGCACAAGACAGCTGGAACATATCCATTGTAATGTAGTGATGCAGCTTCAATCAAGCAGAATACATTTGATATTTCCAGTGTGAAAAATGTGTTTTCCAACTTCTGCTGAAGGGGAAAGATTTTGAACAAAGCTTTTTGTCCTCTACTTTTGTGATGCTTTTTGTTAGGATACCCTGTAGAAGCCTTTCTGTCTTCATATTACCTACAGTATCTGGCAAATGGAGGATAATACGTCTGCTGACAGAACAGAGGCAGTTGGTCCATGTTGTCTGCATGCGTGTAGCTCGACACTTAATATAGTGTATAGTATCTCTATACTGTAGAGTAATATTATTCTCTGAGCAGGGATAGTTCCATGGGACATCTGGGCCATGAAACATGTCCGATAAAATGATGAAGGTTGTCAGTAGTCGGTTGTAGACAACAGAGTCCATTATCCAGGTAGTCGTGGCCTTGAGGAGGTTAACATGGTGACAAATCTCTTTCGGCTACTGCAACTACATTTTTCCATCCCTCCTCCTCCTCACATTCGTCTATTTCTTTGTTTCTTTCTTTTCTCACTTCCTTTTCTTTCGCCATTTATTTTCCTCTTCCTCCTCATCTCTTATCCACTTCGTCAGTCTCCTCAATTTTCATTTTCTCCATTTCCGGTCTCCCTTTACCTCTACTCATCTCCACTTTCTATTTATTCTCCCTTCCTATCCCACCCCGTCCTCCTTCATCATCTCTGCCTTTTCTCGGTTGTTACTTTTCCATCTTCTTCCGCACTTCTCCTGACACACACAGAAAAATCCATCAGAATCCGCCCATTATGTTAAAACGCCTACCTGCCGCACTGTTACATAAATCAACACCCCCATCCCCCCCATCCTCGCGTCAAAAGAGAAAAAGAACTCCCCTCTTTCCTCAAAGGGGAAGAACAGCTTTCAGTGCTGTAGTGGTTACAGAGGTCAATTATGGTTAGCCATCAATTTTACACACACTTAAATGGAGTGCCGGTGCAGGTCGTGAAACACTCCATCTGCTACATACATCAGTCATCTTTACAACCGCTGGCGCTGTCACTCGCTTCCTACATTTCTCCTCCTCCATGCCGTATTTTAAGCCACCTTTGGACATTTGGAGGAGGACGCAGAAAGGAGGAGAGAGATAATTTTAACTTCATTTTCACACTCAGTTTTTTTGTATGCTTATGTCCTCTATCTACTTGTTTATTCACTCACCATTTTGTTCCCGCTGTATATTCTTCCTTACTGACTCTCCTATTCATGAGTCATTCATTTAAAGAATGCGTTTATTGGCATTTTAGTTGTAACGGGCAAAACTGTTGAGTGCCTGAATAAATTAAAATGCATTCACTTGCTCACTGTCATTGTTACATGCTCACACAGTAAGCAGGGGGCTGGTAGGAGAGTGCATTACTAATATTGGCTGTGATTCTTGGCCACTGTGTCCGTTCCACTGTGACCAAACAGTGCTACTGCTCCTCGGGAAAGATCCTGAGTAATGGCTTTGGACCAGAGCTATATGCACTAACCTTGGGAGAAATAACTGAATCAGATTTCTCTGAGGCATGAGGGAGAGTGGAAATATCTGGGCTTCTTTTTTTCTTAATTTGTTCCCATTTTCATGGAGTTTATTCAACTTAAACTTAAGCAAATACATTGTTTTGAAAAGTTTATTAATAATTGCTCCTACTGAGGTGTTTAGTTTATGTAAATAACTTTATGCACAAAAGAAGCCCAGCTGCTTGGAGTAACTCAAATCCGACAATGTTGCAGGGGGGAATAGTTATTTAACTACTGTTCCGTCTTGCCAGTGTGAAAGGGCATAAGAGGGGTCTCGGGAATTGTGGGATTTCTTAAAAATAAAGTAATATGGCGTAAATGCCATTTATTTTCATAGACAGATAAAACCTATTTTTATATCTATAATCATGCCTTCCATACATCTAACAAAATAATTTGTGTGTTTCTGACTGTTAATTATATATTGTTTTCATTAATAGAGACCTGAGAAAAGGATGCACTTACATTTCTCACTTCAAACCTAAAAAAAAAATGCAAAAACTTTAACGTTAAGTCATCGAAAATCAGTTCTTGTCTCAAGAACACTATAAATTGATGTTTAATATTTGAATAAATAACACATTGTCACCTGTTAATTAAAACATACATGTAATTAGTCTTTTTTGTAGTTTTTTCAGCCACCTAATAAGCTCCATAAATCAGATGGTTAAAACCAGGGCAAAAAGACCAGTAGGGACTTTCTGCTGCTCACAGAGCTTAAAGGAATAGTTTGACTTTTATTTTTTATTTTTATATGGCTTATATATATGGCTTATTCTCTTTATTACCAACAGTTAGATGAGAAGATCAATACTACACTCATGTCTCTATGGTGCACATTAAGCTACAGCCAGCTAGTTAGTTAGTTAGTTAGGCTTAGCATAAAGACTGGAAACAGGGGGAAACCGCTAGCCTGGCTCTCTCCAGAGGTAACAAAATCAGCATGCCAGCATCTCCAAAGCTCACTAATTAACTTGTATCTCATTTCGTCAATCTGTAAATCCTCTTGGCGAGAAAGCGAATAAGCTTATTTGCCAAAAAGTTGAACTACTCCTTTATTATCACTGTGACTACATGGTAATTCAAGGTGATCTGTTTTTTGTTTTTGTTTTTGTTTTTTGGCCCTGAACCTGATTAGAGTCCTTTTTTAATATTGTGTATCTGCCAATTCCAAATCCAGTCTGATGCTTATATTTACTTAAATGTGTATCTGACATATTTAAATAACCACTATAGTCCTCTAAATCTGACACATCTTTTTTTTCATGTGCTACGTGCTCCAAATACTGGAGGACCTGGTTCACAAAATATCACATTCATAAGCTTAAGGTATTGATATCGTATGATTAAAAGTTTAACCCTGAGAATGCGACTCCTGACACTGTTTGGAGATTTTTATGAATAAATCAAACAGAAACTGTAATAGTCGGGAGGAGAAAAATAGGACTTTTTAAAGTGCTGGAATGATGCCCCTGCCAGTGAGTAAAACTAAATCTTTCAAAGTCTGAAATCTCATCTGCAATTGATCCATTGCTGTCTAGATCACCTACTGTCAGTAAATGTCATTCAGATTCCTTGTTTAGCGGTCCATCAACCCGTTACCCCCCCTAATAGTGCTTTCAGCTTTGAATAATTTAAGTCCCTGTCCAGTAAATCTTTTATCTTTTACCTTGACTTTAATATGCTTTTATTTGACTGCCGAAACCCATCTGGATGAGTGAGACTTGTACGTACTGACTGAAGCCTTCGGACATTTTATATATTCTTAGCTTTCTTTTGATTGCTTCTCTTTTGAGTCATTAAGCCTACTAATTAATGCTGAGTCCCCTCTGCTGTGTGTCCTGGTAAACACTGTTAAATTCAAAACATTCTCAGTTTTTCAGCTCTGGTGGCCTCGATGATACCGATGATTTTTTTTGAAATCCAGTTACAATTTTAAAAACACCCATCTTCAGATTTTCTCATACATCCCCAATTTGCCTCTGAATATACTTTTTAGACATTAAAGTGGACACATTTGGTTAAATTGTGTTTTAGATGCAGACATTATATAATCATTCTTTCAATTACCTTGAAATAATTATTTAAATGTTTATTGAAACAGTACCTAAACATCTCAAAATCTTATGGCATCTGAACATCTTTTGACTTGATAATCACCAAATTAACTCTTACTTGGCTACTGATGGGACATTTTCTTAGATCATCTGAACCAATGTTAGACCTGGCAAAGTGTTTGTATTCAGTGTTTTGTTACCCTGTCCCACGCCAAGCCTCTGGGCTCCTGCCCACTCCTGCGTTTTTAACGCAACTTTTGACAACAAATTCACACGAGGCCACTTAGACAGCTGCCAACACTACATCAATGCCTGTGCTGAGCACACTGAAGTGGAGATCAATTCAATTTAATCTGTTGCCTTCATCTTGAAAATGTTCCGCTCTTGAAAAACGGAGAGAAATTAAATTCAAGAACAACCCCTGCCATATGAAAACATTGTAGCTGTAAAGACAAATGCAGAAAACTAACATTGAGGACATGATGTGGAAAGTGTACAGTGAATTGTGCAAGAAAATATGATTTCTGTAACCCTATAACTCTAGTGTGCTGCTTACTGTTATTTATGCAGCTGTTAACCCTTTTTCTAGTCACTGCACTGATGTTTCCTCCCAGAAATAAAAAGAATAGAATACAACTGATTTCACGGTCTGATAGAAAGTGATCTGTTGCTGGCAGTAAAAGGTAGTAAGATAGCTTTTAAAGCCAATTTATTCCTGGTCCTGGATGAAAACCGTCCCACTGGGTCCTGCACCGGTCTGTTTTTAGTCAGGAATACTATTTTTCTGGGTTTCTTCAAGGAATATTCTGAGCAAGAAAGTGTCATAAGCGTATTTCTCAAAATGTCGGAGTGTGAGAAGATCAAAAGTATCAAAAACTGAGGAGGACACGCTGTTGGATGCTGCCCTCCTCTCCTACTCTTTCTTCAATGCCTTACTAATCAAATGTATCTCTTTCTCTCCCAGTGACCCTGTCTTTCTGCATTAGCAGCACTGGTTGAAGCCTGGAAATATTGTAAACAAATGAATAACATAACTAATTACGCTAGTCGGACTGTTCAGCTCTGTTTCAGACTGATACCTCCGGTTCAGGCTGGTCCTCATCCTCAACACGTTTTTCAGTCGTGGAAAATACTTTTCAGTACCATCTGGATTGAAGCAGCAAACATTCAGTGTAAGACAAAAAAAATGACATCACATTATTAATAATACGTTTATTTGATTCACAGCTGCTACATATAGTGTTCTGACCTTCGACAACCCAACCGCATTTTACAACTTCCGACTAGTTTCTAACTTTCTAAAGCAGGTGCAATCGCTTGTTTGCTAAGAGTCGGGTCGGGACTCCAACATTAACACACAACGACAACATTGTATTCAGAATATAAAATATTTTCATAGCACTTTTTAATGTGCGATTGTGTTAAGGTCAGCCCTTCCAGAAAAATGCGGAAAAAACTCAAACTTACAAAACATTGATGAGTCAAAAAAGTTACGTAGCTTTACAAAAGGAATATGCTACAACTTCTGTAAAAATGAATAAATAAAATATAAAAAAATTAAATGTGTGCTTCCTGTTTTACAGCGGTAGCTATACAAAACAGACATCTTCTGTTAAAATAAGTGCTTCCAATGCACAAAGTGCAATCTCTTACTGTAATGTAAATTTACATACTACTAAAATACAACTGTAAGGTTTTTGAAACTAGTAGGATTTAACCCACTGGTAACAAAAAAGTGCAATCTGACAACTGTTAAGTTGCATCAACTCCTGAATGAAACTACAACAGTCCACTGTGAAAATGAAAACTATAACTGCGTAGCCTCTAACACGGGCCAATCATTCGCCATCCTCATCCTCCAACCCCTCTCCCTCCACGTCCATCTCCTCCTCCATCTCATCCTCCTCCTCCTCCATCTCATCCTCCTCCTCCTCCATCTCCTCCCCCTCAAATGCTCCACTGCGGACTCGTTGGTTGTGGTAAAGGAAGACCAAGGCTTTGAGGTTTTGGTTGGTAGTTGATCTTCTTTGGTTAGACAACACTAGTTTGTAGATGCTGTTGCTGCGTTCAGCATCCGCGGAGTTTGAGACCGCATCTTTGTACCGTTTGGCCAAGGAAGTCAGCACAGGAAGTCTCTCCTTTAGGCCATCCCAAAATGCTCCCAAATCCTCCATGCTGAGTGCTGCTGTACCAAGAGTCTTGAAGTAGACTCAAATTCATCACTCTGCACTTCAGTGAAACCTGGAATGGCCTTGTAGCTTGCTACGGAGTCATCTAGGAATGCGATGTGGCGAGGGTCAAACACCCTGACCTCCTGGAGAAACTGGCCGGCTGCCCATGCGACATGTACTTGGTGAGCTTTTCTTCAGAGTTTTCATCTGCCTGACCAACTGTGCAGAGGATCTGTGTCTTTGTGGTGTGTGTGGTAAGTCAAACCCTTCAAAGTATTCGGCACACGCCTCACACTGCAGCTCTTTGTTGGCAGCAAAGACCACCTGCAGACCCTCCAGATAAGTGAAGATCTTTGTGGTCACAGGACGTCTGCTGTTGATCTGGACATTCAGGGACGGAGCTAGGTCTGGGTCTTGAAGCATCTCGTGGAGTCTCTCCACAGACTGTGGAGCACAACTGCTACACATCTATAAATAAAAAACACAAATAGAAATAAAGGAATTAGGTCAAACATACAGTATTTATGTTCAATGCAATTACATTTTTTTACTTTGATCTTACATAACTATTCATGTTTGTATGTGCAAAGGGGGATAACTGATGAAGAAAAGGAAGTGTTATGGAATTATGTGAAGGAAGTTTTTACCTCGATTTCCATCTCTATGAACTCCTTGTACAGTCCAAAGTGCTGTGCGTGGTACTGCCCTGCAGAGATCCAGCAGTTCCAGCGTGTTGCACAGGGGTTTGGAGGCATGACTGCCTTTTTTCTTGGCAGCTTGTTTGTCATGAAGCAGAGGTATCTTCTCTTGCGTGATCCAGCATTGAAGAACATCTGGGAGAAACTCAGCATGAAGCTGTTCAACTGCCAATGAGATTCATTATGTGTGGCATGCATGTGATGCATAGTGAGTTGGGGAACAACGACTGCAGAGCTGCTGTGAATGCCTTCTTCACGTAGGCTGCATTATCGGTGTCGAACACAATCACATCCTCGTTGTTGTAGGCACCTTAAAACAGCCACGGATACAGTGGAATGATTGCACTGCTCAAGGAAAACCGTATCTGCAAGGTAGGCCAAGATCCTCCCAGAATGATCCTTCTCAAGTGGTGCAAGGAGGATATTCAGGACTAGAGGTGGGCGATATATCGTTTAGACAATAATATCCAAATTGTTGTCTGGACGATATGCAAAATTGGGATATCGAATATTTCATAATTTGTACAATCCGACCCCCCAAACATGAAAAGAGCTGAAGGAAGTTAAAGAGAAAACAAATAACCTTCTAAACAATTATATGTAGCGGTTTTAATAATGTAGGGGTTTGTTTGACTGTATTTTTTTGTACAAAATCACGATCGTCCCGCAGGAGAGTAAGCTGCTACTAGTTCTTACCTGTGCGTTATGACGTTCACTCATGTCAACAAAGATGGCGGCGCGCGATCGTGCAGCGGCTCTCCTGTCGGTGTATATTTATACCAGTACGTACAGCCACACTGAACTAATCAATACAGGACTACGATACAACACAGCCGTTACGAGAGCCTTCCAGGCGGCTCATAACATCCTGGAGGATATAGCCTGATGGAGCCCTCCAGGTTGTTGTCGGCGCTAGCACGCCGAGCTAGCTATCTACCGACAGAATGAGAAAATAACTCCGAAGCGGAGGACTGCATTTTTGTGTAGAGTACCAGCTGCAGGATCGTTGCCCAGTACAGCTCACCTAACCTGGAGCCTTATTGGTAATATACTGACCATTTTATTTACTATCAACTCCTGATCCCAGCATAAATCCCGGTCAGAAGGACTATACAGCCAAGTAGAAGGACTATCAGAACCTAGTCTGACCCGGCCCTGTCTCAGCTCCAGGACTGCTTCCAATAAGGACATGGTTGTGTGCAATATGTTACAGAACGGAGCCCTTTGTATATTGTTAGATATAGATAAGATTTCATCTTGCTTGTACATTTTCCCAAGAGAACCACCAAAATAGCCTCCGAACAGGGCTTCTTTTAACTTCTAGAAGGATTTTAAAAATATCGTCTGAATATCGATATCGAAATATTGAAAAAAAAAATTGAGATATTCATTTTTGTCAATATCTCCCACCCCTATTCAGGACACCTGTCCCCTCGACATCTGGAGTCTCATCGAATATCCCAGCAAGAGGTTTTCCTGCAAGAAGTGTCTTCAGCCCCTCTTTTTCCCTCTCACATACTGCTCCCAAGTACATCTCTTGAAGCTGGTGAAACCCTGGAATGGCGCCGCCATTGATGACTTTCTCATTCAGAAATTTCCTCAGTGCAGGGTGGTCACTCTTAGACAGTTGGATGTTGATGGCAGTGCAGGTGGCAACCCAGGTTTCTTGAAATCTACAAACAGAAAAATACTTTTGTATCATTGGGCTGTATTATATACACACACACACACACACACACACACACACACACACACACACAAAGTCCAGTGTAACCTACAGAAAACTGCAGTATAAAACTGAATCATTTACAGTAAGCCTTTCACAGAACAGTAGTGTTTCTGCAAATAAAACATAATTCTTTCTTAGCATAATCCATCATCTTGCCTGGGAAATTACACTACTGTTAGGCTATCTAACCCTACTTGGAATCCTCATACACACTCACACACCTCTCTGTTTCATTCTGTTTTGAACTTAAACTATCCACCTTTTCATAATTGTACAAGCTTTAATCTTGTAGGCTACTGACTTTGATTCTTTCAGCCCTAGCAACTGTTTTGGAAGTTGACGCCTCGGTGTAGGTGAGCTGCTTCTTGGCTGCTTCCGCTGCTGCTTTAACCATCCTCGAATGTTTGGCGGTGGCAAAGTGGTTGTCCAGCGTCGACTTCCGCCTGTGGTCCAAAATGCAGTTGCACGGAGTGCAAAATAATTTGCCCCCACTGTCATGTAACACACCAGGAAACTGATTTGCGGGCTGCATCATGGCTTCATTGCGGGGTTTGCAGCTTTTTCGATGTTCACTTAGCGTAATTACGTCACTTCATAGCGTTCCCATGGCAACAGGGGAAAATGGCTGCTCTTGTGTGAAGTAAACGCAACATTTTTCAACTTTCTAAGATATATGTGACTTTTTTGCAACGAAAATGCGTGGATTATGAAATCATGCAAGCCCCGCATATTTTGCGCAGAAACGCCACAAATTAGTCTATGTGGGAAACACTGAGTTCAGAACCTACTAAAAAATAATTTAATGTTGTACTGTGTAGGCCTCACGATATGATATCCTCATGATACTTATGTCTCGATACGATATTATGGCAATATTCTGCGATATATTGCAATTTATTACCTTTTATCCAGCTTCAAATTTTTCCCTATTTCAAATTTCAAATGCTGCAATGTCTCTGTAGTTCCCTTTGGTACAGCAGATACACGTAGAAAGATGTGGAGAAGCCAGATGTTGAATCATTCATGTCCTTGTGTTTGACTCTCGAGTCCACTGAGAGATACAGTCAAGCTTCTGTTGTGATGAAAGTGGTGGAAGATCCACTTTCTCCTGCCCCTTTCCATTCTACTGCTGTTGCTCTCTGGCTATATTTATTCTTGGGTGTCTTTTAGATATCTTAGATGCAGTATATTTTAGTCTTGTGCATATGTTTGTATGTTGGTACCTCTGTCTGTAAATAACTTGTTTTCACATTTTCTGGTTTCTTTTCTGTTTTTCTGGTCCTCTTCTTCCGTAATACAATTTCACTTAAGGTCATAATTTTCCGGCCTCATTGTTTATTGTCAATTAATTTAGCCCCTAATAGTAATATTTACCATTTGGGTGTGACTTTGCTTTGACCAGTTATCCAGTTAGATCAGTGTAGATCAGTGTTTCCTAACATGGCAGGTGGACCAACCCAAGGTTAATCTGAGGGGTTGTAAAATGAACAAAACCACTTTTCTGGTCCATAAATTAAGTTCATTCATAGGATATTTATCTTTGCTTTTTTACTTAAAGTTTTATGTCAAATTAAACCATGAAAACGTACAAAAAGCTATAAATCAGTCATAGAAATATGTAGTCTTGTGATAAAGGGTAGTGAGTTGACTTTTTAACGGGCTCACAAGCTAAGAAGTTTGTGAACCATATATGATACAGCCAATATCGATTATGCTCATGAATTTGTTTGTTTGGATAATTCATATCATCAACTCTGATGAGAGCAGGTATTTGTCTTTCTCCTGAGAACTGTTAGTTTCCTCAACTGTTGTTAAACTGTAGCTTGCTTTTGCGCTACTGCTGCTGTTCTTGGTTGCCAGGTTGGAGGCGGTTAATGGGGATTATAATATGAATTGCTGCCTCTGTGTAACTTGGGTGAGTTTCACAAATGGCAGTTGGAATTTAAAGTGGACATCAGATAAACAGTATAGGAATTGTAGCCGTTTTAGTATTGAAAGTGATTTTACAGGTCAACATTATGAAGTTGAAGCTTTAAATAATTTGCAACCAAAAACATTCTTTAGTATGTGACACCCAGGCATAAGCAGACACTTTATATCTTTCTGGCTGATGCTCTGCCAGGCCAGCGCTGCAGCATCTTCACAGCTCTTGTTTTGGGGCCTTTTTGCTTGCAGTCTGGTCTACATGATCAGAGGGGATTTAGGTCAGCGTACTGACTTGGCCGGTTCAAGAACATTCCACTGTTATGTCCTAGAAAACCTTTGTGGTTGTAATGTCCATATATCAAGGATCACTGCTCTGCTGCATAGTATAAAAACCTGGAGGCTATGTATTTAAAAAAAACAAAAAAAAAAAAAACAGAGTTGCCGGTTCAAGTCCCCGTACGGACCAAGTATGGAGTGTGGACTACCAGTTCACCTCCTAGGCCCTTGAGCAAAATAGAATCCAGTTTGCTGGAATACCGTCCCAAAATAACTGAAATACTGTCCACAGTTTATATACTAAACCCTAAATGACCCATATATATCATGTTATGAAATATGGACAAGTATCTCTTACTTGTCATATTTATGTGAGCAACATCTGGTGTGTTGCGAGACAAAGTTTCTGCTCATCAGTGAAGCAAAACAGGAGAGTTTGGAGGCAGACATAAAACAATGTGACAAGGTGCTGCTGAACTGAAACACATCATTATAGAAAAAATAACACAATGTCACAGAGCCTTGCATAGTCCCATGCTCCTGAAATGAACTCTCCCAAGTGCTGTCTCACTTTCCCTTCTGCAGCAGAGGTGTATAACTAACTAATTTATTTCACCTTGTCAACCTTTTTGAAATATAAGTCTCTAACCTCCGACTTTTAGAATAGGACCTGGTCTCCGATGCAGTCAGGACAATGTTTTGGAGTATTTCACACACCTTTTGTAAACCAACAGTGTGAGCTGTGTTTTGATTAGAATGAAACAATTCGAAGAGTTTGTTTAAATTAATGTATTGGCCACCTTGCATTTTCAATAAGTCAACACTAACTGTACGTCTTACTTTGTTCTGCTGCATTGTTGCGGCTCATGCTATAACTCCCGTAACATGATCAAGGAGTTCTACTACGAAAACAGTTGAATAATGGCTTTTTGGCTTTTGAGGAGCTTTATCAAGTCTGAGAAAATTGTGAGTTGCTCTTCAGAACTTGAGTCATAAACTGTGAATGGAAATGGAAATATTTTAACATGCATGGTAGGGCTGGGCAATATGGAGAAAATCGGATATCACGATATTCTTGACCAAATACCTTGATATTGATATTGCAGCGATATTCTAGGGTTGACAATTGGTGCTTTTAACAAAATATCTTAGATATCACTTATCCTTACACTTATTATTTATCTTAAATCACTTAGATTTAAGATAAATAATAATCAGTAATGCGGACATAATGTCTAAGTGGGGAAAAGGCAAATGATAGAACAGCTAGAACAGTCTGGTAAGTTTAGAAAAGTACATCACTTTACTGTAATGCAGCCTTTAAAACCAGGAAAAGACAACTCTTATGTCATATTACGATGTCCAAAAGCTAAGACGATATCTAGGCTCTTATCATGATATTGATATAATATTGATATATTGCCCAGTCCTAATGCATGGACGGTCTAAGAAAAGATGCTTTTTGAGTTGTATAATGGGACTAGTAGGATGCAGTTTTTGACTCATACTTGGGACTAAAATTTAGATATTTGGAAGTACAATATCACATCAGTGGAGTACCCCTTTTAACTGTTTAATTGTAAACAACTGACTGGTACAACTCATACTAACTTATTCAGCATTCAAACTAAGCTACATTTAAATTAACACATAGAAGCCTGCAGAATTGTCACACCACCAGCAAGTAATTTGCATACACTTTCCTGAGGCATCGGACTGTGATGAGCCTCCCAAAGGCTGATTTGCATTCTCCTCCTTTTATTACATAATAACATTCCAGTCTTCAATAAGACAAATGGACAACAAGTGGTCAAGCTAACGTGGCAATAATGAGAAAACAGAGACTGGGCTAAATACCTGCCTTGTTGACAATTTGTCAAATGTGAATATTCTGCAATAACGTTTTCTGTGACGTTCAGCAGCAGCAGCTGCGGTTCAGCTTTGCACAATTTATAACCGTTCCCCTGCCTCTGAATGCCATGAGTTAAAAAAATGAATCGCAGACCATGTTATGTAATATGTAATGCGCAATGATTCCCTGTCTTATGTGTGAATCTGTTGGACTTAAAAGCTGTGACTGAAGTTTGTCAAATCGTCAGACTCTGACAGATGTTGTTGAATGAGGTAGTGTGACAAGAGTCTTCAAATGTAGTCACAGTAAGACAAAAAAGACTGTTAGGGTCTGCAATAATTTTACAAGAGGAGGGAAACAAAGTAAACCTTGCCTATGCTGCTCCTGCGGGCCAAGTGTTATCAATTTACATGCTGTGTATCTCCCCCGAGCCAAGCTAACATATACACAGCTCAGTCTAAAAAGGTATTTGACAACTCCAGTCAGAACAAGGTAGAGTTCCTTTTTTCCGTTAAATCCACTGTGTACATGAAATGCAGCCAGAGGAACAAAAAGACCCAGCTGGAAGCGGAAACCGTGAAGACAAGAGCTCATTACTAAAATCAACACTCTGTTCCCCTCTTCTGTGTTTTCTTTCGTCTCTCTTCTCCAATCACTTTCATGCATGAACACCAGCGAGGCTTTGTTCTCTTCATTTGAGCGCGTTGTTTGCGTGTTTATTGAAGATAAAAGTTAAGAAGTCTCTCTGTGCCTCCCGAGGGCTACGCTCTAAAGTGTTTCTCAGGCGACCTCATTTAGCAGTGGTAAAAGCCTGACAATAAAAGACATGAACTCCAATCTGCAGGCAGAGGAAGAGGTGGAGAGTTGAGGGAAATGATGGAGAGGGAAAGAGATGAGGGCTCGGGTTTATGTTGTTTGTTCGATGGTCACGCTGCTCTCCTAGTTGAACTCCACAAAACCTTGTTTCATGTTTCAACTCTATAAATAGAATAGCTATTTTCTTTTCTTTTACATCCTTCCAACTTGGAAATAAACTTTTAAAATATTTTCTGTACTTCATGACTGATATTGTCTTGTCCTTTCTTTGGAATAATATTGAAATGATTTTTGAGCACTCACATTAGCAAGAACATGATTGTAATAGTACAGTTTTGATTTAGTTCCACATACACAAACCAAGTTTATGAGGTTTTATGACCCCATAATGCCACAATGGCTGTTACAACTTTGATTGTCTCTCCAGAGGAAACAAGTCTTGGACTTGTGTTTGATGGATATTAAATGTATTGGTGCACATATGCCATGGAAGTAAAACAAAGTCAGACATTTGAGATTTGAAATGGGGTTTTTTTTTTCATTTTGCTGAGAAAGTTAGCATGAGTGATGTCCAGAAGTCCCGAGTACTTTTAATCTTGTGTATCTGCCAATACTGAGTGCGATCATTTCTTTTTACCTAAATGACACAGCTACCCATGAGATATATGGAGAGAGATCTTAATTCATCCAAAAATAAAGTTATCAGTACAGCCTAAATAGTAAAAAATAATGATACACATAGCAGCAGAAGATATATCTAAATTGAGCTCACCTTACTTGTCATGAGCTACTGTATCTGATCCAAATGGTTGGAGGTCCTGGTTCAAAACTTGTTGATAAGCTTAAATTATTGTAATGATATAAATCAAAGTTTGCTTCTCTTGAAATCGACGTAAAGTGATCTATTTTTTTTTACTAGAGGATACCTATCACTCGCCTTGATTTATAGGTACCACAAAAAGACCATTAGCATTGGTGTTACAGAGTGGATCTTCTTCCCTCACAAATGATCTTTTGGCTGCACACAAACACAACAACAGACAAGTTTAGTTTTGGCCAAGTTTATGATCTTTGGGGTGATTTAGGGTCTGGCTTTGGTAGTGATGCACCGATGTGAAAATTTTGGCCGATACCGATAACCGATATTATTATTTCTGTTATGGCCGATACCGATATTTACCGATGTCGATATCTCTGTAGGATACAAGTGTGTCCTGAATTCACACTATGAATAAGCCAACCAGCCAAGAGTATTCACAATAAACATCTAACTCACTTGAGACCAACTCACTGTATTCTGTGAACATTGTACAACAGTTCAAAACTTTAAAGTACAGTAGTAGGCCTTAAATGGCCAAAGCCAAAAGTATTGAAAAAGGTAAAATGTGAAAATGGAGCCAGAACAAACTGGACTGAACAGACACTGGCTTTTACAGTCTTCTGAACTTCCAAGTACTTTAGGGTTAGGCCTAACCCTCAAAATTATAGAAATTGGTGCCTTCTAGGCCGAGATAAACCAGAAAATGTGTTTTTGGCTCATATGGATGAAAGACACCAAATCCCAGAATGCACTTGCTTTGCTGCTTAGACTCCACTCCCAAGCCCTGCCTACCGTTTACAGACCGACAGTGAGGCAGCATTCAACTCAACCCAAATGTGTTTTATTGTCATTTCAACCAAATACACGAAACAACATTTCAACGTGGCTCTAATGGTTACACATTTAAAATATATAAAAACGACATACGAAACAGGTGTATACTGTCCACCAAGCGCTAATGCTAGTATGCGTTAGCTGAACTTTACGTGTGTGTGCAATAGCTAAATGTAGCCGATTATAAACACAGTTGTAAATTTGCGTGAAATGTATAATGGTCGGCATTTACTAGTCACAAACTCCCCCAGCAGTTAGCATTTCGTTGGCTACAAGCAGCTAATTAAAGCCCGTGTTAATACAGCCCATCTCCACTCTTACCCGGCGACATGTTTCTACAACAAGAAAAACCGAAGTCTCTGAACTTGCGACGGGAGTTTCGTTTAAGTTGGATGTACTCCAGTTTGTTGTCTAATGAGCAGACACTTGCAAGCAGCATTGATGGAACAGGTGGCTGGCTAGCGTTAGCTTTCCACCTAGCTAGGTTAGCTATACTCCAGCGCCCGTTTGCGTTTCACCGCTGAGAATGTCCCCCCATGATCGCTCCGATCCGGCTGCTGCCCGCTCTGGCTGCTGCCCGCTCTGTCCTCCGTGGCTGCCCTCTCCGGCCGCCGCTGCCCGCTCCGTCCGCCGTGGCTGCCCTCTCCGGCCGCCGCTGCCCGCTCCGTCCGCCGTGGCTGCCCTCTCCGGCCGCCGCTGCCCGCTCCGTCCGCTGTGGCTGGCCTCTCCGGCCGCCGCTGCTGCTGCCCGCTGTTCATTCAAACTAACCTGTACGGCGGGCCGCAGCAACCTCTTATTTCCGAACATTCATCTCTCCCCCGCCCACCGAGGGCCGGTGGTTTACTACATTTTCCAGTGTCCCACTTCGCCGGCAGATTCCGTCTGCAAAAACCAACATCCCCGCCCCCAGACTCGCTGCTGCTTCTTCTTCTGATTTCGGCAGTTTAGACGCTGTTAAGCATATTACTGCCCTCCACAGGTCAGATTTAGATCTAAATTCTCACACACACGTCAAATACACAGGAATGATTCACATCGGCCCTATTCATCGGCCCTATTTTGACATCGGAACGATACCGATGTGTAAAAAAATGACCATATCGGCCGATATTATATCGGCGGCCGATATATCGTGCATCACTAGGCTTTGGCCAACTGCCACTTTGCTTGTTTGAAAGCCATGATATTTCTCTCTCTCATGGGTGGGCCAAATTCTCTGGGCGGGCAAAGCAGAGAAAGGGGAGGTAACCTTGCTCCTTATGACCTCATAAGGAGAAGATTCCAGATCGGCCCATCTGAGCTTTCACTTTCTCAAAGGCAGAGCAGGATACCCAGGGCTCGGTTTACACCTATCACCATTTCTAGCCACTGAGGGACCATAGGCAGGCTGGGGGAACTCACATTAATGTTAAAAAACCTCAAAGTGACATTTTCATGCCATGGGACCTTTAATTAGCGACAGGAGAACAGCTTTACAACACCAGCAGGCTGAGGTGGATTAAACACAGTAGTTTCGGTTGTGAAAAGATCGGCGTTTGGGGGTTTGGTCCGATCCTGTCCTTAGATCGACTCGGGACATCTCTAGTCAACACTGACAGAAATCAACGAAAAAATGAAAATAATTAAGAATAAATAAATATATATACATACATACACACACACACACACACACTCAAGCTTCCAAAACACACTCATTTCTTGCACGTACCTCTCTCTCTCTCTCTCTCTCTCTCTCTCTCTCTCTCTCTCACTCTCACTCTCACTCTCACTCTCTCTCTCACTCTGACTCTCACTGTCAGTGGGGCTGAATGCATCTGCAAGATCACACAGAATTGATTAAGAAAGCACCATCTTGCCACTGATGAATTCTTAATGGATTTCAATACCTTTGGGGGGAGCCACCACATGTGTCTGCCGGCCTATAAACCGAAAGCCAGGAAGATGCTGGGGAAAACCCACACACACACACACACACACACACACACACACACACACACACACACACACACACACACAGCATGCAACTGTTTTTGTTATGGCGTGTCTGGAAAGAGTTGTATGAGCTGGGGTCTCGCACAAAACGGGGCTGAAAATGTGCGTACGCCACTTCCCATGCAAAGGTTCTGATTTATAAAAAAACAAACTTGACGGGAGAATGTGCGGCCCTCCACGCACATTTTGGAGACAAAATAGGAATTGGCGCGAATAACGATTAGGGCTACTCTTAATATGTTTAAGTATTAATGCCTCACGCACATTTCTTCACACCATATCATCAAGATTAAATCCAGCAGTGTTATTTGCGCTTGTACTGAGTGATAATTGAGTGATAATTGTTCTGAGTAATAATTGTTCCATAAACACCTCCAACTCAAATCTTAAATAAAAATGTGTTCTTAATATTTAATCAGCGTTGTCTCGCCGTCACATTGTCCGCTACGGAGCGCAGGAGGAGGAGATTGCCCGACTGCATGGAATACAGGATAGCATCAAATACCCTAGCATTAGATAATGGCAGAACACAGTGTAGCCTAAATAACTAAATATCTGTCTTTAATACTGTGCATATATCATCAAATGTTATGTTATTCTGGCGCAATCGTTACACTTAATTTCCTCGTTATCAGTCCGAACTTTAATACTGTTCATAACAAAACCTGCATGAAGAAAAGTGTGTTTGCCTATTACATTTAGTCTTCAAAATGTATCTCAGGGTGGGGGATACCACTAGTCGATGCTGTGATTTTAGCAAGGTGTTAACAATCACAAATTGTTGTAAACATATAAATACTGCGGTGACCCCCGTGCGTATAATGCTGCATGATGGCACTGCTGGCCCTGCAGGAGGACTACGCTAATGGAAGAATCAGGAGAGAAAGAGACTTCACGGACCATGACGATGACTGGCTAATATGCCGATTTAAATTCCCTAATATAGCTGTAATAGTAATCGAGCTTGCGCTCTTGGATCTATGTACTGAATTGGGTCCAGTAGGGAGGGCAACGCGCCAGGACCGTGCCATCCCGGTCCAAATACAGGTCCTCACCACTCTGGGTGAAACCGGCTGTTTCCAGAGGGAAATGTCAGACAGCTAAGTGTTTTTTAAATAAATATTATATATAATCTTCAACTTCATCACTAAGGCTTGTTTGGATATAATATATAGTTCTGTTGACTCTTATTATATACGTCTGGTATATTGAAGCTGGGTAGTCTATAGATCCGGTTTCCCTACACTGTGCGACAACAGGCCGGAATTATAATTTCAATTGGCAGCAATTCCCGAGCGTCTGAGAGGATTCTTCTTTTTTTTTCTCCGTCAGTCGTCATGATTTGGCGTAACGAAAGAACAACTGCCAGGGTCATTAACATACTGATCAGCATTCACGAAGTGCTTTGCATCGACTATTTATGGTTAAAAATGGGCGTGTATTGACGTAGGACTTTCCATTCTCCTAGGTGCTGATTTACTAGCTCCAGAGCCGTTTAAAGACGTGTGCTGGATAAGAGGCTGATCCATGTACGCACATTTGTAGGTAATCTCTGATTTATAAAGGGAACATTGCTTTCAGGTGTGCCTACACACGGTTTTATAAATCTATATATAGACTTTTTTTTTTTTTTGGCGTACGTCATTTTGAGCTTTTGGCCGTACGTACACTTAAAGTAAGGATCCTACGCACAGTTTTATAAATGAGACCCCAGGAGATCACAAGGTCGTCATGATAAATGTTAACGGCATTATGTTGAGATAAGGATCGAGACACTGGATTGAAAAGCGCTGAATTGTCTGGAGGGAAAGAGCCCCCGTGGTATTCAATTAAGACACGCCTCGAGAGACTGTAGAGGAAAATCAATGCAATCATAGGGAACTGGAAGGAATCATAAATCGATGGCTGAAGTCCATGACAGTCCTGCAGGGCCGTGATACGTCTGTGTTTGAGGACAGAGTCTCCACAGAGACGGGCTCCAGACGCATTAACACACAGGCCATTAAACACCAATTACAATCCAATTACTACACACTGACATCATCAAGTGGAGCCTCCTCGTCGGGGGGAGGGGGGGGGGGGAGGGATCGATGCATGTCAGTCACCATGGAGAAACTGAGACTACTCAGGTGTCATCCCGGAAGGTGACACCCCGACGACGACGATAGATAAAGGCACGGCTGTATGCTGCCAGAAAGTCGGTGATAATAACCAGTGGGGTGTATTATTCCTGTCAGGAGACACGCACGCACGCACGCACGCACGCACGCACGCACGCACGCACGCACGCACGCACACACACACACACACACACACAGCAACAACTCTGTGTTTTTATATCTGGCAGATTTTTAATTGTACACATGAGGATTGAGACTCTAATTAATGAAAGAGGAGCTACTTTGACCAGCTATGTTAATGGGTCGGTAAATGCGTGTGCAAGTTGCATTTAGACAAAATGTACAGCTCCGTGACTCGCTCATCATTTCAACTCTTTCCTTTCATATTCACCCATTTACCCGTTGTCTCATTCCTCGCCTGAGTGTGTTTATAACTGTCCCAGGAATATAAAATGAACACTCTCCTCCCCCCTTTTTTTTTTTTTACTTTTCACTCTGATATTTTCTCACCTGGAGGCTATAGGAGGGCAGGAGGGATTTTAAGGAATAACTCTGATGCTTCTTGAACAGAACTGGAACCCTGCGTCGCCTCTGTAATGGCGTGGATGATACCTGAACCACCAGCAGCTTTAAATGTGCACCCGCAGCGCTTGTGTTAGCTGCTGAATGAATCAATGCAACATAGTTTTTGGCCCTTCCTTTTCACTCATGTCTCTCCTTGTTTTGCCTCCTCCTGTGATTTGCTATTATCTCCCTCTCATCTCCTTTTGTCTGCCTTTTCTTCCTGTCTCTCATTCCTTTTCTATTATTTCTTTATTACATTCCTCATGGCCCGGGTCACTTGCAACAATTAAATGGGTGTCAAATCCCAACCCTGAGCATGCTGCGGAAGAATATTACATTTTTCACACTTCTGCTCTCTTTTCTTCTATTCTGTTTTGTTCTCCTCCTAACCTCTCTCCCCTCTTTGGGAACCCTGCCTGTCTTATCCCTCTATTCTTTTAAAACCCACCCACCTGCACCACTGAATCATGGCTGTCTACATTAGTCTGATTGCCATGAAAGCAGCAGTATGAGAATAGTAAAAAGAGAGTGGTAGATCTGAATGGGACTGAATAATGGTACTTAAGACCATTCATGGCTCAAGCTTTTCCCCTCTGCCTGTCACTTGTCATTGTGTGCCCTTTGGATAACCATGCAGTGCACTGTGGGGGAAGAAGGACCATAAATATTGCACAACCTCCAGTCAATGTTGTTAGAAATATTGTTAGAAGGGTCTGTTCTAGCCTTATTTATTCTTACTCTGTGCTATTTTACAGGTTGTATCAATGCTTCTAGGCCACCAACCAGTGACGTAATACTGGACATACACTGTAAGGTAGGAGAGAAAATTATACCAATCATCAAAGGCAATCCCAACAGAAAGTAATTTTACTTTTAGACACATTTGTAACTTTTATAGCCTGCAGACACAACACTGGAAGACCCCTCAATCCCCAGCTCATACCTCATAATAACAGTGATTTTTCCCCCAAATATTCCTTGCTAAAAATATAGTTGGAAAGGAGGACTGATGAGCCTGATGTGTGTGTGGTTATTTTGTAGCAACCTGGTGTTGTTTCCAGGTGATTTTATAAAAGGTAAACACAGTGGACGGCACTTCTTAAATGGCAGATTTATCAACACAGGTGTCCTGCTGCCTTCAGGTGGCTGCAGGGATACTGAAGGAGTTTTTAGTACAGTATAAACCAACTGTTGACAACATACACTGCAAGAGTCACGAATATTAATTTGCTGGCAGAACGTTGGCCCGACCGACATTGTCATCCCTTAAGCCACGCCGCTAGCGTGGCTAAAAACCTGTCAGTGCAGTACGAATAATATGACCTGTATTCAGATACTTTCTGATATCAAGTTTGTATTTTTCTTGATTCTTGTGCATCTTTTTTATTTATTTATTCAAGATACAGACACTCATTTCTAGAAACACTTCACTCAGTCAATTACAGGCAGACAGGTCAAAAAGATGGAGATTTAATTTCAATTTGGTGGAGCTCTCTTCTTCACGAAACTCCCATGGATTGCTTATTTGACATCAAGTTAAATGGATTTGGGTTTGCAGCCATCTTGTCATTTTTTTTGTTTGTTTTTAGGAGCCAATAAAGAAAAGAAAGTAGGAAAATGAATGGAGACAGGGTGGAGCTGAGTTTGGAAGTGACCACCATGCTCAAACAGCCTCACCTTTGAATCTTCATAATCTTGTTTGCATCGTGAATAACCGACTTTGCCGTGTATAGAGAGGTTGGGGGTGGGTGGGTAGTGCTGGGAACTTATTTCTGCTATCAAATTTCTTTGTCTTGTGTAATTGGGGGTGTTGACTCATTACGTGGCCACTGCGTCCTGTCCTGTATCATTTCATTTGTATGTCCTAGTCCTGGGCAGTGTTCTGTTTTTCTAATGGGAGCTGTGCCCCGCGAAGGGGCTAGGCCACAAATAATGTCCAGTAAATTTCAATATTCTGTATACAGGAGGCATGCTAATATAAGTGGGAAGGGACCTTTGTTTAATTACTCATGCAGCAACACTTGAAAAATGTGTAATCTTAAGTGTGCTAATGTACATGTTCTGCTCCCAGAGCAGCAGAGCACCGGATCCCAGCCTTCATTGTATTATTACTCTTCTGTTTTTTTTATTTCCTGCAGCTGCTTTACTTTCTACTGTCTCTCTGTCCTCTTTGTAACCATCTGAAAAACGGATAAAGGTTGGGAGGACGCTGGACGGGCCACCAAACAAAAGAGCAATCACCCCTGTTACCATCCAATCAGCCAGGGTTCAATAACTTGGAATGTCTCATATCACATCAGCGCTCAGTTCAATCTGCTGGGAGAGAGGGGACTTAACCTTGTGCTCTGCACATGAACACACACTCGCTTGTTCACATCCAACTACACACACACAATGCATATGATAACCCTACGGTATTACTTTGAAGTAACCGACTACCCTTGGCACATAAAATTAAACCACAAAAAACAAAAGCTGATGTCAAATCATGTATTTTTTATGTGTTGAACAGAACCTCCTGGATGTATCGATGTTCCGGTTGAAAATATGTACTCAAATACCAGAACATCTATAAATTGATGTCTTAGTCCTGGCAACTTATTACTTGGCAAAACAATATTTACATATACAGAACATAATATATATACAAAACAACATTTTGCCTGATCGATTTTCAGATAGAAGGGCTGCTTAGTGTCCTCAAAATGGCTGGGGATCTTTTAAAAACATCTCTTAATAAAACCTAATGAACAACAGGAATCTGGAACAATTCTTATCATTTGAAAGATATAAAAACAACATTGTTTATCCGCCATATGTATGCAATTATATCCCTTGAAGAACTTAAAGGGATAGTTCACCCCAAATCAAAAATACATATTTTCCCTCTTACCTATAGTGCTTTTTATCGATCTAGATTGGTTTGGTGCGAGTTGCTCAGTGTTGGAGATATCGGCCGTAGAGGTGTCTGCCTTCTCATTGACAGTGTTGGGAAGGATACTTTCAAAACGTATTTCGTTACAGAATACAGAATACATGCCCACAAATGTAATTTGTAACGTATTCCGTTACGTTACTCAATCTGAGTAACGTATTCTGAATACTTGGATTACTTCAGGATTACTTCCACATTGAATTGCGTTTTATAAGTGTAGAAATGCAACCATCACATCCAGCTTACTAAACAGGCATACTATGGTGTGTTCTTTTCATTCCAACTAGCTGAATGTGTACCTGAACAAGCAAATTATTGTATTGGTAGTCCCGAACTGCATACTATAAAAATCTAACCGCGGTCTGAGCTACCACAAATAGTCTCTGGCTACCACGAGCTAATTTTAGCTAACGTTAGTTAGCATGTCAAACGGGGCTAGTCAGTCTTTAAACGGCTCTGGAGCTAGTAAATCAGAACCTAGGAGAATGGAAAGTCCCACGTCAATGTTAAAATAGCAAGGTGACCAGTAAAACTACAGCAGACGACTACCCTTGGCTAATTAAAAAAATAACTTACTTTAAGATGCTTCTTCAGGTTGGAGGTGGAATAATTTGGACGCTGAAAGGAGGTTGGTTGCTGGCAAGCAGAGGCTGCACGGCACAGTTAGCTGTATTTCATTCTCCCTGTTCGTTCTTTAATGTGAAATGCTGTTTGAATTTCCAAGATAGAAACGTATTGCTGCCCTGGCTCTGTCGTGCCGGTTCCGACTCCATTGTGACTGATCACGGAGCAAATTTTTTCGATTTCATATCGGGGCTTCTGGAAAATGCAATAGAGTTGCCTTAATTTATTCAGAGTGAATAAACTTGTGAAACAAAGAAGTATCGTCATGTAATCCACTGATTTTAACAATGTAACTGTATTCTAAATACCAACTATTTAAATTGTAACTGTAACGGAATACAGTTACTCATAATTAGTATTCTGAATACGTAACGCCGTTACATGTATTCCGTTACTCCCCAACACTGCTCATTGATATAATGGAACTAGGTGGCACACGGCTTGGTGGTGCTCAAAGGGTCAAAAATACGTTTGGAAAACTCAACAGCAATGTCGGTTTCCAGAAATGATGACCCAGTTAGGAGCAAGATAATCCACAGACCTGGTTATGAGAAGTTTTCTTGCAAAAGAGAGGCTTCCTCTCAGTGAAAATCCCCTAAAGAAATAAAGGTTACAAAAAAAAGTGGGTATCTTTCTAAGTTGCAGTCTTTTTACAACTACTTCACCTCTTCTTTTTTACCGCGTTGCCTTGCTGAGCCGCCATAGAGGGGTACGTGCTGGTAGTTGCATCATGTAGGGATAGAACACTAGAAGCAAACCACAAGTAATAATCCCAATAGGAAGTTACTCACTGAGCCTGAGGTCTTCTAAATCCACTAATATAAAGTATTAACCCTTTTGAATTAGGCAACAACATGATCTTACCTTCTAGTCTGACTTGGCTGCGAGCACAGCGGTTGACTTTTAGGGCCTTGCACTATCTTGCACCCAGCGCAGGGCAAAGCCTAGTTTAAGACCGACGCAGTTGTCAATTTCCTGTTCAGCGCCCACGTTGTTTAAATAGCAAATGCACCTTCGCCCATCTGTGCGCCCATGGGCGTGCTGGTCTTACAGGGAGATGTGTTCAGGTGCATTCTTGGCGTATTGTCATCTCGAGGCAGCGGAAAGTGATCGCGCCATTGACCAACAAAAAGTTGGTCTAAAGTCAATAATGCAGCATTTCATTATTACTTTAACAGCGAATATAATATAATATGCGCCTAGGCTCGTGCACAGCGTACGCACACACTATGCTTGTTACACACACAGGGGCGCGCAGCAGCACACAAACATGCAAAAGTTTAAAAATATTACAATGTTCAGTGTTTCCTTTAGGAGTTTTTTTTTGCAGTGGGGGCAGGTCTGTCCGAACTCCTCGCACACTTTCACTTCACGCACGAGCAGATCAGTTTCTTCTCCTGAAAATCTCTCCTTCCTGTTTAGCAAATCCGCCATCATAATTGCAATGCGCCAAGGTACAAACGTGCCTGGCTTTTAAAGGGAATGGGAGATGACAATCTGATTGGTTTATTGCGTGTTAAGCCCAAGACACACCTATGAATTAATGAAAAGACTAAGTACAACCCTTTTCAACCATGCACCTGGCGCACGGACCCTTTGCCCCCCCGACAAACTAGCAAAAGTGGATTCGTACACACCCTAAACACACCTGCGCCACGCGCTTCACCCCGTGTGCTTGGATGGATAAAATAGGGCCCTTAGTCTTGTTTATTTGGTCGTGTCACTATTCTGCCTTATTGTTGTGACTGGATAGCCCTTATCGTATACCACACAAAGGTATAGATCATTTTCTTTAGCCCCCTAGTAATTGTCTCTTCCCTTACTATTTCTCGTTTCCTCCCTTTTTCTCCCTCTCCTCTTTTGTAGCTGACAGTCTGTACAATTCCCATCTCTCAGTCAGATCTTTAGTGGCAGACTGTGCTCTGTTAAACCCTTCTCTTACCAGCTCTAATTGGAGTGTGGACAGGGCTATTAGCGCGTTAGCGCTCCCATCTGATAAAGGGCAAACGTCCCTTTCCCGAACAGGCAGACAGGAAAGGTGGGCAAGGTGTGTGTGTGTGTGTGTGTGTGTGTGTGTGTGTGTGTGTGTGTGTGTGTGTGCGTGTGCGTGCGTGTGCGTGCGAGTCTCCACTTATTAAGCTTCACCTTTAGGCTTCGGTGAGAGGAGAGGCAGGCTCTTTCTGATGCCTGCTAAATGCCTTGCCAACCCACTGTATTCTTGTACTCCTCCACTGGGAGAGTCCAAACACACACACACACACACACACACACACACACACACACACACACACACACACATACACACACACACACACACACACACACACACACACACACACACATACATACTGTATATAGACACAGGTTTTTTGCACTGTGATTATGAAGGTGCTTGGCTGCTGTCAGGTTACGGTAATTTGCTCTCCAGGATGATTTAGTATCCGATGTGCTCCTGCTCATTATGGCCACGGAAACGGAGAGAAAGCAGAGGGGAGATGATTTATAAGGATTTAAAGGGGGCGCAATTGAATTTAATGCAAATCAGATTTGAATTCAAACAAGGTTACGAGAAAGTAACAGAGCGTAACTGCATACTGTTTAGAAAAAGTTTGGTTGGTAGGAAAACTGCAATTATTCATGTTTAAACAGTTTAATCAAATGGGTACTTAACATTTAGAACTGCCATGTTTAAAAGCAAATTACAGGAAACAACGGCGTGTGTTTTTAGGATTATGTAAATGCTTAAAATAGTACAAGAAATAGTATGTTTACATGCACACTAATATTCCACTATTCTGAATATGACAATATTCTGAATTTGATACGGGTTATGTAAACAGCATATTCCGGTTGGATATTCCAAATAAGGCCATTGTCCAGAATATAGAATTTTTAGATTAAGACGTGGGATATTCCAGTATTATTCCGGTTTTGGAAATGTATACAGCACATTCGGAATATGCGTCTTTTTTTTTTTACAGCAGTTTACGGCTTATGGTTATCTCCGTGCGTTTCTATCGTTACTCTACACAAACCAACCAGCTGAGAGTTTGCAAGGCTGCATACCCGATAAGGAGGAGAAAAACAGCTACTTTAAACATTATCAAAGACTTAGATATTAACAGTTTTTTGGATACGCGCACACATCGCCACGCTGACCTTTTAAAGAAGCTGGTTGAAGGAATGAAAGAGGGATGCTGTGTTGGCACGGTCCAACAAGTCAGCCACCGCTGGAAAACTTGGAAAAAAAATTATTTTGCACGGCTACATTTAAACGGGAATATTAGTGTAATATTCACTTTCCATGTAAACAGCTTAGTGGGAATATTGTCTTTTTCCGAAGAAGGGAAAATTATGTGCATGTAAACGTAGTCAATGACTCAAGGTGGTAACACGTTTGTTCCAACAAGTGCTTCGAGTAGATCCAGAAACTTTTGGAAATGAAATGTTCTGCACTCACTCATTGAACCTTGTTTATAGTATGATAGTGGCGTGTAAACACAGGTTTGATAGACTGTCCATGACTTTGACATGATCAGATAAAAAATAGCATGCATATTTCATATAGTTTACACTCTGGACTCTGACTCTGTGTGACGCTTACCCAGCTTGACCTCTTGCAGCGTTCACATTATGTACAAACAAAGATGACAGGCCATCCAGAGTTGCGCTCGTAAGGTCAGTTACAGTTCAGTCAACTCGTGTTATTGATGCAGCCACATGGCTGCCTCAACTTGCTTTACCTTTCCACACAGTGTGCAGATGGATGTGCCTTCTAAAGGCCACTATATAAGTAGAGATGCACCGATTAACCGGCTGGTGACCGGTTAAATCCCCATCTAACAATGAACTGACAACATAAGTTATACGACTTAAAGTTGTCAAGGACGCACACACGCAATCTCCACTGGCTAGTTATCCTCCGGACAGCGACGGTCTCTTTTTCCTTTCTCTCCCTTTTCTGCCGGGTGACGCGCGTGCCCGCCCGCTCGCGGTGTGAAGCGCGTGTCTGCGCTATTCTCCAACATGCACTCTAACAATCACTGCTTATAGACAGCCTTTTGTACAAATGCACTCGGGCATTTTCATACAGAAGTTTAGTTTGCTAAATATATAAAAAAAAATTTAGTAGGATATTGGATGTGAAAAGAAGGAAATGGTTGTGTGTGATTTTCCCACACCAGGAGTAATTTATATAGTTCTATTTTAAAGCGATCCATTATCTGTTCAAAAAATTTTCTATGTAAAATGTTCTATTAAAGAAAAGCTAGAAAATAAATATTTGTGTGTGCTGCAAAGTGGTTAGAAAAATCGGAATCGGCCTAGAAAATTGTAATTGGTGCATCTCTATATATATAAGCCTATGACTTTGTTACTTATGTTTAGTGATTTCATGTAATGTGGTTTCATTGTTTGATGCTTGACTACAGATATTGAATCGATAGTGACTGGGATTATATTATGGGTTGGATGGTTGAAACTGTTTGTTAGCACTCCACAGTCAGCTGTCTGGAGAAGTTAAAAAATCTGACTTAAGATGCATTGAAATCCATTTTTGTTTTATCATGGCAAACATTTTATTATATAAAAATGTGATGGTCTTGCTTTGGTTAGTCCTCCATCCATTTTCTTTGCAAAACATTGTTGGTGCTTGAATATTAGATCTAAGAAACAGATCCATCATTGAGTTCTTGGCTTTTGAAGCAGCAAAATAAATCTCATTTCAAGGTCCTTTTTAGTAGCTGTTCTGCAGCTTTTGATCATATAACATGACTGTTGCGTCGCGATCATGTCTAGGGGTGGAGGATGCACACAAATAATTAATAAACCCGGGGTGAAGACAAAGGAAAAGTGGAAATGCTATTAAGTCAACTGAAAAGGTTTATTATCAACCTAAGCACAACTGGAGGACTTATTTTATTTCTTTGTTCCAACTTCCAAGTGGCCTATAGCCTACATTAGTCATGAATAAATGATGTTAAAAATATATAAATGACTCATTCTTGACAAAAGGCAAAAGAGCTGTGTGCGTGTGCACATTTGAATAATGTCAAACTGTAAATGGGTTCGGGCTTTTAAAAAGCTGTCAGTCAAAATGTACTGGTCAGGCTCGGGCTGAATTCTGTCGGGAGGGGCCTTGTAGGGCCTAACTTTTAAGGCAGAGTACAGCTCTAGTCCATATTGGGTTTAACAGTTAGGCCTAATTTCAAACCAAATCCTTGATTTGGAGACAGCATATACGCAGATCTAAAGCTCCAGAGAAGTTACTTAATGGATCTTGAGTTAAGATAGTTTTTCACCTTTCTTCACCTGATTACACCAACAAAGAGGAAAAGTCCTTTAAAGTGCACAAAAAAACCAAAATAATAAAGCTCTAGAACAGCTACTAAATGGTCGCCTAGAAATCTAGACGCATCCGAGAGGCAGCAAATTTATTTTGCAGCCAGGTGGGTCTAGGCACTCTCCGTTGACTTGCGAGCTGGAAAAAAACAACTCTGGTCAGGCCAATCACATCGTGTATAGATTCCGTGGGCGGGCTTATGGCTGCTGCTGGGAACAGCGGTCTTCTGGAAGACTTGGAGTTGAGCTTTTTTTTGAGAAAAGAACGAAGAACGGCACAGGAATCATTCTTAAAAAAGGAAGATGTGTTCGGAGTTTTGCCGACCGGATACGGCAAAAGTTTAATCTATCAACTAGCTTCTCTACCTTCTTCGTTGCTGTTCCTGGTTGTAGCGCTATCCTATTGCGTGCAGAGGTAATTTGAAAGACAACCGTTTATCCTGCCCCTTGGATTGAGCTCCGTCAACGGTGAGCTCCCAGACCCAACATCTGGATGTGGGTCTGGCTTGTCAGGCTAACTACATGGACCTTGAGGTGAAAATGTCTTGTCCTGACATCCACCCTTCTCTTACATCCAAGAAGAGCAGAATTCACAAAAGTAAGGCAAATACATCACCACTAAACTCTGACTTGAATGCTTAGGTGAACTCTTTTTTTCAAGAAGGAGGCTTGTGTCTAGCATCCCTCCCTGTGGGATGAAAATTCAACACTGATTGTGAGAAGTGCAGATTGTCGTCTGTGACATTTTTGACGGTGAAAGAGATTCCTTGTAAAGTATAACAAAACACTTCAGGTTGGTCTCTGTTTGCATCACTTCACAATTCCCTGAAGTGGCCTGTACAGTATGTTTACTACCAGAGTGAACAAACTGACACCTAGTTTTGCTTACTATTTGTATTATTTGACACATTACTGCACAGAGGAAAGGCTTGCATGGTGTTCACCCCACAGGAGATGAGACGGATTGTCAGAAGGTGACAAGAACAATGCAGTAAAGTTATTTGCACTGATATGAGGAACGTTGTTATCTTTTCTTCTACTGGCAACAACCTTCTGGAGTTATATTTTCCCCCGCTATCTTTTGGAACGTCTCTATAATGAGATCGACTGGGAATCTCTGAAAACCTTCCAAAATCAAAAAAAGGGGGAAAATGAGATGTATAAAAGCCACTGCTTGTTGTACCAAGAGGCAGATGATGCCCAGGTAACGGAGGAGTTTGACGTCTAAGAGAGGAAAGAAAAATTCCTCTCTTAGACGTCAAACTCCTCCGGCATACTTTGAGAAAAAAGCCCTAGGGTTTTGTATAAATAGCTGATTGCACAGAACTAATCCAAACTGTCATCTGAAGGACACACACATACACAAATCTGAGGAGAAATCTACT
Organism: Perca schrenkii; assembly: GCA_025617405.1. Lineage (NCBI taxonomy): Eukaryota > Metazoa > Chordata > Actinopteri > Perciformes > Percidae > Perca > Perca schrenkii. The sequence goes on along the minus strand of CM046804.1, from coordinate 26,555,643 downwards.
CGTCTAAAGGTCACTTTTCCTTCAAATACAATGTAAGAACAAGGGATAGGTTACACAAAACCAGGAAAGTCAACAGAACAACAAGGACATAAAGGAACAACATAAAATAAATTGATAAAAGATATATTTACAAATCACTAGAAAGAACTAAAATTTAGATAAGCAAATAAATACATAATGTGAGAAAATAAAACCATTAGTTTTACATATAGTAATAAGGACTTTTGTGGTTCTTTGTATAGTTTAAGGAAACAAAAAGGCAAGCAAGCAAACTAGGTGAGAATTAAGAGAATTTGTTTGTGAATTAATAATATAGCTATCAATATATTAGTAACCGTGAAATGTAGCACACTTTTTTTCCCCTTTTTGAAGGTGGGGTAAGACACAGGACATTATAGTAGAGTGTTAAAGTAAAAATGATTACTTGGCAGAAGCCCTAAAAAAAAAAAAAGGCTGCAGAAAATAAGATATTCCGTTTAGAGGTAGTAAACCAGTAGCCACATCCCTGAGAGTGTGCTCATGCCACCTGTCAGTTTACTTTAAAAACATGGAGTAGAGTATCAGTAGTATGTCGCTGATAACACAGAAGTGATTGGTGCAGTTCAGCAGAGATTAAAGTTTCTGAAGTATTTACTCCGAAGGTAAACTTGCATTAAATACATTTGTGTTCACACTGACTTGCCCTGTCTCACAATGTCAATGCAGTTTGAATTTTCCCAATCGTAAACACATTTTTCTGATTATTCCATCACCATATGAATGCACGCACAAACACCCTCTTCATCTCGCAGTGAATACGAAAGTGTGAAAAAAAATTGTGTACAATGCCTGATTCTGATCGGCTCCACACTGTAATGGGTTCTTCCTTGGCTCATGCTACACCCTTCCACCAAGTTTCATCAAATTCGGGCCCGTGGTTTTTCCGTAATCCTGCCGACAAACACACCACCAACCAAACAAACAAACGGACAAACTGAACCGAAAACATAACCTCCTTGGTGGAGGTAAATATCAATAAGTGAAGTGATTTTGGAGTTGTGCATTAAAGTCTCAGGTGTACTGAGTACTGAGCCAGGAATCTCTTCCTCTCCTTCTGTGCTAAATTGTGCTGGAAAGAAATCTTTCCCAAGCAGGGGTCTTTAGTCCAAAATCTTGTCCGATACTGTGATCCATTTGGAGGCCTTTTGGCAGGAAAAAAAGAAGAAAAAAAAGTTGGAGAACCCTGGGTCTAATTGATCATCAGTCACTGCAGTGGGTCCATCCCCTGTAGTCACTATTCAGCACTTCACTTGAGTTCTCAGTATCTCTCTCTGCCAGCAGGCCCAGGATAGAGTCATTACAGCCAGACAGAGAGGCTCCAAAATGACTGGTCTAAATCACCAACTCACCTGGAGCACTTAGTGATAAGCTGGGAAGGGATGGAGCTGTGTGTGCGGGGGCAATGACAGAGAGGAGGAGAGAGAGGGCAGGGACACATTTCAACAAATGACTTCCGATTAACTTTTTCTTACTTTTCTCAGCAACCTATGCCTCTTTAACTGCTTCAAAACATAGAGTAAACCCACAGTTTACAGTCAGTGCTTCAAGTCAAGTTGACTTTATTTGTCAATTCTGCAATATACAGACATAGAGAGCAATTGAAAATATGTTTCTCTCTGACCATCGGTGCAATAAGGACACGTATAACAAGTATAATATAAAAGATAAAAAAAGAAAAGTAATATGTACAAATAAGATAAAGAAAGATAAGTAATAAAAAAGATAATCTGTACAATACAGTAATAGTACAAATGTAAGGCAAAATCAAACGGTACAGAAAACTAAAGATAAAGATATTGAAATGTGCAATACAAAAGAAGAGTTCCTGAGTGTCTCCTTTTATATAAAGTGGCCAGTACAGATCCTGATTGGGGGGGGGTTCAGAGTCTAGTATTCTTGGGGGTGGAGTAGGGCTGCGAAAAAAATCGATTTGATTTAAAAATCGAGTTGGTAGGTCAAATCGATTCATATTTTCAAAAAATCGATTTTTTAGATTTTTTTTCTCATCCTCTTCAGTATAGCGTACATACATTTTGCATTCGCCAAATCTTCTTTCAGGGTTTCCGTAGCATGCTCCCTGCGGCGCAGCCCTCAGGATTTTTTGTTGTTTTATTAGCTCAATCCAATACAGTATAAATAATTTGGATGTTTAACAATCTTTGTTGCACAGTGACTTTTTAGTTAGAGAAAGGGTTTGCCATTGCAATTTTGTTCATGTTGATGCACTTTAATTAAATACAATAAATATATATTTTTAAAATATATTTACAGTTCGCAGTTATTTTGTTTTAAATGGAAGGGGGGGAAAAATTGAATCGTAAACAGAGTTTTTTTATTAAAAAAATCGCAGATTTTTTCAGGGAAAAAAATCGCCCAGCTCTAGGGTGGAGGGTGTTGAGCTTCCTGAAGCCAGTTTGCCAGTCTGGTGGAGCAGGCTCTGATGCTCCAATACTGTCTCCCAGATGGCAGGAGGCTGAAGAGGCTGTGTGAGGGGTGGCTGAGGTCACCCACAATGCTGGTTGCTTTGCGAGTGAGGCGGGTTTGGTAAATGTCCAGGAGTGTGGGGAGGGGGGACACCAATGATCCGCCCAGCAGCCTTCACTATGCGCTGCAAGGTCTTACGGTTGGAGGCAGTTCAGCTCCCGTACCACACAGTGATGCAGCTGGACAGGATGCTCTCAATGGTGCCCCTGTTGAGGGAACACATGGTGGGGGGGCTCATGCTCATTTCAGTTTGCGGAGGAAGTAGAGGCGCTGCTGGGACTTCTTGGCCAGTGATGCAGTGCTTGTTGTCCAGGAGAGGTCCTCACTGATGTACACCCCTAGGAATTTGGTGCTGCTCCCTCTCTCCACAGCAGCACTGTTGACGGTCAGTGGGGGTTTTTGGGACCTCTCCGGAAATCAATAATCACTTCCTTGCTCTTGTCAACATTCAGGAAGAGGTTATTTCCGCTGCACCACGTGGCCACTTGGCTGACCTCCTTCATGTAGTAGGTGTCATCATTGTTGGAGATGAGACCCACCACTGTTGGATCGTCCACAAACTTCACAATGTGGTTGCTGCTCAAAGAAGTTTGCATCTTAAGATGTCCTCCGCAGACAAAAAGAACTAATGATACATAATATACTCTATGACACTATGAACCGAGCGTTGTACATTTAGGCATAGTGCAGGTTTTTGTGTTTTGTAGTCTCCTCTTTTGGCCCCTGAACATTTATTCATTGTTTTATGCTCCCTGTAGTTTCTATTATACTGGCTACATATACATATTCAGTGGTATATGTGTACATTTGTTATCCAGAAAATGCCTTGTGAAGAATGTATGGCAATAGTTTATTTAATAAATATTAAAACATCCTTAATCATTTTATAGCTTGGTGTCCTAAACATAGGGAAGAGAAAAGCAGTGTTACTTTGTGCAGTTCTACCTTGAATAGAAAGCAAGAAGGAAAAAAGAAAAAGAAAGAATATGGACTTGCATATGGCTGGAAATGCAGGTACAATTATCTCTCTCCTCTGCAGCGATCAAATTTAATTCAAGGCACAGTCTCTGACAGTTTGAGCCACTACATGTACAATGCTACTACAATAAGCATTGTAGTAGGACCACAGACCTGCTTAAACGGCAAGACAGCCCAGCAAAACCTTGGACATGCCAGAAATCCATCTGATCGTCTCGCTGCCAGATTGTTAATCATGCGTCGTGTCCTCATCAAACTGAACGTTAAACGACAGCCAATCAGCCTGAAATCTGGTCCGATTCTTAAATAAGTCAGGAGTCATAAGTTCAGGTCATTAAATTGAATAATTTGGATAAATCTGTACAATGTCTGCCCAGCTAAACCGGTTTCCATAAAACCACATACTGTGCGTATCATTTTGGCCGTGATAATTGCACTATGAAATTTTCCATAAGCTTTAGCCACCTGCTATATATTTTTAATATTTCTGATGCATTAAGGTAATTCAGTATATTTCTCATGATAGAAAAGCATCACTGATTTTTCCTCATTCATAGCAAATAGGTGAAAGAGCATGTTTTTCAAAACCCAAACAATCCCTTTAATTGACTTAATGAGTTGTACTTTATAGAAGCACCTTTTCAGGACTTTCTAAGGAGTTCTAATACTTGATACTATTTTTTGATTCTATGATGATACTTGTTTTAATATTTGTTTTGATGTCTTTTGAAAATGTATCACTGTGAGGTCTTATTTTAGCTCTACCTTAGCTACTCTTACCTTGGGTGGGACAAAAGCTAAACAATATGTTAGTTAACTTCTAACATAATCTAATACTGATACAATTAAATGATCTAATGGAGTATTTCCCTGTCAGTAACACATCAGTCTAGCTCTGTGGATTTAGCAGTTCTTGCAAATCATGACCTTCACCATCTAACACACACACACACTGGCTGGTGGTCTCAAGCTGCAGAACACACACACACACACACACACACACACACACACACACACACACCCCATCTGTACTGCTAACTGATCAAAAAATGGCAGCCAATCCGTCTGGGGTGTGTTTGTGCGTGTGCTCTCTTTTCATTTTAAATTTCATTTCTGTGCTATGTCTCAATCACCATATTGCAATTCAACTCGTGATGATTTCCACAGCCGCGTGCAGTTTGAGGACAACACATTGCTCTGAGTGTAAATTATTTAATGGAGTATTTCCCTGTCAGTAACACATCCGTCTAGCTCTGTGGATTTAGCAGTCCTTGCAAATCATGACCTTCACCATCTAACACACACACTGGCTGGTGGTCTCAAGCTGCAGAACACACACACACACACACACACACAAACATAAGAAAGGTTATCCTATAGGTCAATGAAAGAGGTCAGTAAAACTTCTTTCTACCTTCCCAGTACAGCACAAGACTAGAATAATGATGTGTGTATTTTTGTGCACTCTGTAACTTACTGGATCTTTAGAAGAAAACACTTTAACCCTGTGTGTGTGTGTGTGTGTGTGTGTGTGTGTGTGTGTGTGTGTGTGTGTGTGTGTGTGTGTGTGTGTGTGTGTGTGTGTGTGTGTGTGTGTGTGTGTGTGTGTGTGTGTGTGTGTGTGTGTGTGTGTGTGTGTGTGTGTGTGTGTTGTGTGGGGTCTATTAGCTGCTGTCTTGTCAGGAGAAAAGCTTTAATGGTCGGTGTGTGTTGGCGCTCCCTTGTTCTGTCTAATCTGCTGCAGTTTTCTCTCGACGTGCTGTCAGCTTTGACACCAAACGAGTAGAAGCGTGGACCTCCTTGTCAATCTCCCTGCGCACTCCTTCTGGTGCATCTCTGAAGTAGTTTCAAGGTTTAAAGGCGCAGAGAAAGTTCTTTTTAAAAGGAGATTTGTTGGTGAGTTGGAAGGGAGACGGAGCGAACGAGAGACAGAGATAGAGTTCACCGACTCTGTCTGAGAAAGCTGAGATTTTTTTCTTTCTGATTGAGCATGACGCATTGACAAGAGAGAAGCTTTAAGGTAGGCAGGCAGGCATGCCGAACAGGAGAGCCGTCCCTCGGGATAGAAGACTCAGTAACGCACACAGACAGCCGGGTGTGGTGGAGGATGGTAGATATTTCGCTGTACAGGTCTCTGGCCTTTGAGAGACGAATTCAGCCAGAAAACCAAAAATACAGCTGTGTAACTGATGATGTGAAACATCATGTAAAAGTACAAATTATTTTGTACACATCAGTTCTGATCAGTGTGTACTGATCATTAATTCAAATATTACCATCACTGGTTCCCAAGGTGATATATTCAAATTGGTTGTTTTGTCTAATAAAAAAGTCCATAAAGCCAACGATATTCAACTTACAACAATAATAGACAGAGACAATTGGAAAATTCTCTGGTTTTGTTTTCATTTAAAGTCTTAATCCATTCCTGGTTGCTTTGGTGACACCGGTTACGGTTACCGTGCTAACTATTTGAGCAGCTTTTATTTATAGATATATATATATATATATATATATATATATATATATATATATATATATATATATATATATATATATATATATATATATATATATATATATGGGGTGGTACGGTTCACAAAACCCACGGTTCGGTTCGTATCACGGTTTTAGGGTCACGGTTTTCGGTTCAGTACGGTTCTTATTTTTTCTTTATCACTCCAGAATATACTTCAGCATATAGCTAAAATTAGCATATTGAATGCATGTTGCACAAAACGTGCACACAGTGGCAGTTCTATATTGTTTTATTTCATCATAGGTAACGTGAAATCCAAAATGTTCCCACACACCAGACTATAAACGACGCTGGTGCATCCTCCAGCTCCGGGCAGCCTCTCTCCCACAGACATTTCTGCAGGTGACGTGACGTGACCTGCAGCGGCACCCCACTCGGCTCGGTGTCTCTCCAAATCTGACGAAAATCTTTTAAACTGACCTTTGTCGATCTGAAATGAAGACAGATTCAGCAACTGCATGGCCTATTTCTCGCTTAAAATGTTTTCAGAAACACGTTTCAGTGAACTATTTTAGTACAATATGAGATCGTATTCTGAACGAGCCGCCATGACAGTCTGGCAGTCTGGCAGTCTGGCTTTGAAATGTGGGACCAGCCAGACCCATGTGACGCAATCGTCCAATCAGCTGCCATGGGTTGCGTTTGTCACGCCCATCCCGCTAGTCATTTCAAGTGTTTTAACATAGGTGTCGAAAGTGGCCACTACGGCAGTAAGAGGTTAGTGCACATTAACAGTGGACTGACGAACCGTGCGGTACACACACGCTCCGAACCGAGACTAGCGAACCGAGCGGTTCGGGTGTTTTTTCATGAACCGTACCACCCTACTATATATATATATATATATATATATATATATATATATATATATATATATATATATATATATATATATATATATATATATATATATATACCGTGCGGTACACACACGCTCCGAACCGAGACTAGCGAACCGAGCGGTTCGGGTGTTTTTTCATGAACCGTACCACCACTAATATATATATATATATATATATATATTAGAGCTGTCAATCGATTAAAAAAAAATTAACTAATTAATCGCACAATTTGCTGTAGTTAATCGCGATTAATCGCATTTTTAAATTACGACTGAAGCTTGTAGTAATGGATATTTAAATGCTAAATCACTTAACTTTGCAAATATGAAGAGAAAACAAACAAGGAAAGGTTCTGCTAAGTTCAGAATGTTTAATATCTTTCAGAACAACAGCAGCAACAATTTGGCTTATTTAGTCCTGCTGAAGGCTGCTGAAACGGCTAGAAACTGTCCGACTTGAGAGCAGATTTTTGTCACCACCCCCCAATATTAGCCACATACCTAATATACCATATTCTGAATAATATACAAATGTGTATATATATATATATATATATATATATATATATATATATATATATATATATATATATATATATATATATATAATAGCTGCTCAAATAGTTAGCACGGTATTTTTTATATATACTGTATATATACTCTATCTGCCAGGACAAACGCATTGTGTTTCCTGTGGCTGCTTCGCAATTAAAGCCACCCTGTGTTTCGCCAGTTGAAGTCTTTTATTGAGAAGGATTACATGCTGCGTCGTTTTTGTGTACTAACTGTAGGTGGTAAATCTGAATTCAGCGCGGCAATGTCGTACTCCGCCGCTACCAATAAACACTACTACCTGTATATAGACAGAGAAATGCTGAATGTAAATACATTGAGTGGCTATTGCAGATTAAAACAAACTCTAGATAGAAGTTTGAATTGATGGAAATAGTAAGGATTCTAAGCAGGGAAGACCAGGCAGTGCTCTGAGATGGCAGATGGTATGTAGAGGGGTGGTGGCTGTGAAATTAAGGGGGCCCTGCACTTGATGTTGAAAAGCAAGATGAGGAATGACAACTGGGAATGTGTTGAAGACAGACCAGGAAATCTGTGGTGATTTCACTTGGACAAACTTCAATGACTTCAAGAAAATTCTAAGTGAATATGAGACACAAGTCAAGTCAGCGTGACAAGGAGGTAAAAATGAGGTTAACTAGATTGTGAAAGGGAGCGCAAGGAATTCAGATCTGTCCAATATGAATAGAAGGTGCCCGGGGCAAGGCTATTAATGATGGCAAATTATAAGACATTCATGAAGTCGTCTATGGAGGGTTTGAATGTTGAATGTTGTAGCTGAAAATGGAGGGACCAGGGTGGGGTTTCTTCATCCTACGGAACAAAGGTTCATGATAACGAGAAGGAGAAGAAGAGAAGAAAGTGACTCAGCGACCAACTAAGCAGGGAAATCAAAGCTGGGTAAGAACGTTTAGTGAAAATGACCTTTTTAATTAGAATACTGACTTCTGCTGGTAGATGAGTATTGCTTTCTCTTTGCTGTCCATGTCCCCACAGGAGAACAACACATTACATTACATTTTGTAAAAAGACAAAGAGGGGTGAAGAGAGTCCTAAAAGAGCTTAACTGGATTTAGGGGATTCATTCAGCAGCCATTTCTCTACAGTACCCCCCAAAAAGCATCAGAAGTAGAGGCATACGTACAAAATTGGATGTCATCCAGACGTATCAACAAATAATCTTTTTAAAAGTAAGGATCACCATTGAAGTAACCAACAAAGACTTTCCCTCCATGGAGGGAGTCCTGGGTGCGATATTCTTTTCCCCACTATGGCCCCGTCAAGACCCGGCCTTCAATAGCTCCTATTGGCCAGGCGGCCATGCTTACGAAAGGCAACGTAACCTGATTTCTTCAGGTCCTATCCCCTGACCAATCAGATATCCTAACCTTAATCACTCAAGGTGAAATGCCTAACCCCAACCAATCGAGTTGCTTCATAGGGCGGGTCTTGGCGTGGCCATAGTGGGATTCGTAATTTTGCGTTCTGGGTTGTTTGGTATGGGGTTCTGTAGATTTTAATGAGTGTCTGTCTAGCACAACTTGGGACAGCTTTTACAACTAAACAGGAGTCTGATGACTAATTAGTAGGCCCCTTTCCAGCAAACTTTGAAAACAGCACAAGTAATCAGAAAGAATTGGAAGTACTTTAAAGCCACTACCAATTTCAGCTTCAAAGACCTTTTTTTGGTTATCATGTGGGAAAAAAACATGATTGAAAGTTGAATGATATAAGGGAAATCAAATTAAACGATATACTGTGTGATTTTTGCTGACAGGATATTGATTATATAAGTGGAGAGAAAGTGTGGGCCTGGGTGATTACAGAGTGCTTCTTAAGTGGTGGGATATTAAGGGTGGGGGTTACCAAGACAGTGATTGGAGTGGAGGGGTTCTGGCACAACTTCACTGAAAGAACTTGCAAGGTGCTGGGCAAAGGGAATCAGTCTTAAAGTGTCAAAGTTCGAGCAACACCTGGAGCCTGTGGCCTTCAGGGTTATCCATAAGATATTAGGGGTCGAAATCACCAGAGGCCTCACGGTACGATATCATCGCTACTTATGTCACGGTACGATATAATTGCAATTTTTAACGTATTGCAATTTTGTGCTATATATTGCAATTCATTACCTTTTTTCCAACTTGAATATTTTCCCAATTTCAAATTATGTCCCCAAAAGGAAACTTTGTCGACCCCTGTTTTATCTAAAAAGATACATTTTTCTGGTTGTTCATTTCACTTCAATTTTATTGCTGCAAAATGGGATTGTCAAGCAGACACATATAAAGTAAAAGATCAATACTTGGCGTCTGTGTTGGAAGGAAGAACAGGGTCAGAAGGATTGACTTTGTTGGTTCCTAAGTGGCAACTGCCATTCAAAATCATTCAGCCTTCTTGTCTGTTTGCGGTGTCTCGGAGAGGGCACCACCTGGGCATGACTAAGTGCTCGGGACGTGAGTGCTCATGTAAGTAATGCTGGATAAACCTGGGCAGTGTGATCGGTCTCATCTGAAGTCACGTGGGGTTTTGAGGTTGGACTTGTGTGCTAGTCATAGGCTGTCCCTAACACACACCATGTCTGATCACAAGGCAGTTCATACATGTACTTGGTATCAAGTACTTGAGTCATGGCCAGTTTGATCCTGCGGTGGGGTGGGTGGGGGAGGGCTGCTTGGAAGACCTGCTAAACCCTGGAGATGTCTCCCTGTGGAGAGGAGGAGAACCTGGCACAGACCCACAACGCAGCATATCCCATCTGGCCTGAGAACAGGATGAGCTATAGCCAGCCACTGGGGAGTAGGATGTCTGGGCTACCTGCTGATACATGCTGCTAGAAACTAGACAGATATTTGATGTTAAAGCTTTGGGGCTCAGCTGAATTTATTTAGATGTTGGGCCTGAGTCAGGAAAAACATGAATCAGGTTAGGGTTGAACTTTCAGGCTGTACTCTAGCTGCATTATCTCCAACATGTTTCTCCTTCACACATCTGTTTGCTTTCTAAACTGGATCTTACATTATCAAAACAATAGAAAAGTATAAAAGAAATACACTGATGTTAGGGGGAAAAATAAAAGAGAAAAGAAGCACAAGCAATTTCTTCAGCCACTGGTGTTTGGGAGATGAACACAGCCTCAGGGCAAACCTGCTTAAATGTTGGTTTACCCAATAACCCTCCATACAACCAGTGTCACTTCAGTGTCTGTTCTGCTGCAAGCTAACAATCAAGTGTTTAACACACACTCTCCCCCACACACGCTATTCAGAGGGCATTCGTTGTCGAATGATGTTGCGTTGCTGTCCAGCTAAAGTTCACCCTGGTTAAAACATTTTTGTTTGGGAAAATGTATTAGGGCAAGTTATAAAAAGCTGGTAAGATATGCATGTATTTGATGTCCATAGTATCAGATTGAAATCCAAAGAACCATTTTGATCATACCAGTTTGGGTTTTGGGCAGTTTCTGCAGCTTTTTTAAGCCTTTCTTAAAGCCGGCTCCATGTCAGTGCTTCACCATTCAAAGGACTTAGAAGTAGGAAGCCCTGACAGGCTATGTGTTACGAAATCTGTAATATCAGTTTCCAAAATTTGTCTCCGTTTGACACGGTTACCTCTCACACCAGCCCTTTTTAATTTAGGGCCACGGACAAGGGAAGTTCTGTATGGCTAGAACTTTAAATTCAGTTTGACAGCTATTTATGAAATGCATCCTACAAAATAGAAAAAAGTACATTCTCTGTGTGCCTTCTTTGATCCAAACTCTGACAGTATCTTTGTAGCTAGAAATTCACTGTTAGTCAGGTGCTAAGGGAGGCTGGTTTTATTTTGATTACAGTACCTGATCTTGTCCTGAAAAGTTATGGACCCATCTCTAAGTACTGTTTGTGTGTCACTTGCTTTAGCGGGGGCCTGTTTTATTGTTATTTTGTGCAGATTGTAATTTTTGCCATCACTAGAGAAATAATGAGAAGGACTTGTTTATGGCTAATGAGCGCTGCTGTTCTGTTAACATCAAGGATAAAGATGTGAAGTTAGAAGTAAGCCTATTACACCCCCCTATTTCATCCTCTTTATCTCTAAATAGAGTTTGGACAGCTGATTATTACAACAGATTATAGTCCACCCTTCAGTGAAGGCAGTAATCCTTTCAAGATTACTCAGGCAACTTGTGTATACATGCAGTAGAGGATACAGGAGTGTGTTTAGCCTGAAGATATATGTGCTATGCTTTTGTGATTACCGTATAATAGCATGGCATGTATTACAATGCATCATGATTACAGTATGAGCTTATTAAAGGACTGATATTAATTTTAGTCCCCAAAGAAAATACCTAAACCCTTTCGCACATTATGTATTCTATGGAGAGGCGAAGTCTCTCCCCTTCTAGTGGACCCCTTTTTAGTAAAAGATGTATGGTAGTGAATGGGGAGAGACAAATACTTTTTTTATCCGGTTTGAATTGAGCATTAATTACACATAAGTTTGTCAATTACAACAAAGAAACATGTTTTGTATCAGGTTTTGTTAGCTGGTAATTCATGTGAACAAATCCTCTTCAATGTTAGCCTTGTTTACCTATTTATCATCAGTGACAAAACAGAATTACACCTTGTCTATACTGTACTGAAGTTGAATGAACATCAGATATTTATTATTTATTTGTCTGTGTTACAAAACTCACAACACACACAGCTCGAAAGCCTGAATGAATTGATTCATATGTATAAATCACTAGTGCAGACACATGCAGATAGTTGTGGTTAAAATGGCCAGCAGTTGAACCATCTGTCTGCACCGTTTGCTGTGGGAAAATCAAAAATTCTGTGAAAGCTAGTTTTATGTCTAAAGATGTTGAAGATTGCTCGCTGTGTTACTTTGGATTGATTACATCCCAGGACTATAAGTGAGTGTGTGTGTGTGTGTGTGTGTGTGTGTGTGTGTGTGTGTGTGTGTGTGTGTGTGTGTGTGTGTGTGTGTGTGTGTGTGTGTGTGTGTGTGTGTGTGTGTGTGTGTGTGTGTGTGTGTTAGGGCTTTGACTTTTGCCAAAAATCATATTCACGGGTTTGTTTGTTTATTAATATTCAAATATATTCAAATATTTATTAATATTTTGACCATTAAATGCCTTCAGTAAGACATATATTGGTATCAAACTTAAGTTGTATATGTTCTGTCCACCAGAGGGCAGTGTATCCGTCAATGTCAATAGGCAGGCAATGATGTTTTCAAAAGAAAAACGCACTGTCACAACATTTTTTTTTTAAATTAAAAGTCAGACCCTGGATTAAAATTTAACTTCGCAAACGAACCGTGTCAGCAAATCTGTCGCTCTATTTTTGACGGGCATAGGGGAGGCCTCGAGGGAGATAGCACGGAGTCGATTCTGGCCTGCCTTGCCCCCGATCCCTCCCCCTCCTCCTCTTCCAGTTTGCCAGGAAGTAGTGTTGACAGGTGGGCTCTCAAGTTGCTGGTCGTCGCGTGGTACGTGAGTTTGGTCCTACATATTTTACATATCGCTTTGTCCTTACTCGTAGTTTTTCTTTGGGAACCCAAAGTAGCGGCACACGTTGCTTTTCAAATTGTCAGGAATGTAGATTTAGAGCTCCTCGTCAGGTGTGGTTGTTGTAGGCGTTGGCGCGGCCATTGTTTTGGTATACAAAATAGGCGCTAACCAGGACGCTAACGTCACCCACAGGAGCCCAGATGACCAATAATAGCCTTGCTAATGAGCTCGCGATTCACAACTTCACCAGGCGTGAAAAAGCCTCAGAATCTGAATTGAAAACGTTTACAAGCAAACAGGTTCGAATATTAAGGGATGCCTAATATTCGTTTGAATATCATTATTTTTTTAAATATTCAAATTATGTTCGAATAACGAAGTTCGGAGTCAAAGCCCGTGTGTGTGTGTGTGTGTGTGTGTGTGTGTGTGTGTGTGTCTCAGGTCGAGCACAACAAATGCAACAGCAGCAGAATGTTCTTGTGATGACCAGAAGGAAACCAATCTGGGAACGAGTGTAGGATATAGTAGCTTTTATATTAAGAAGAGTAATAAACAACACCTCTTTATTGCAATTGATTTATTGTCTGAAATTGGCAGCAATTAATTCACTACCTCTATGTAAAAGTACTGTACCATGAGATGTGTGTGGAGCGTCTTCTGTTGACTGAGACTGTGCCGACGGCATCAAATGTACTCGGAGCGTCACTGTGAGTGAGAATGAGACAACTGCCAGCTCTTGATCAGTAGATTCCCTCTCCCATGCTCATCCAGCTGTATTATTGCCATCACTGTGATCATTGTGCAGTCCACTCTGCCTCCGTTCCATATCCTTCACACCGATGTGACTTGGAAAATGTGAATTTTCTGAAAGCGGCTATTTTTGGACTATTTCTGAGTTTAACAGATTAGGCTGTGATCACACCTCATCTGTCATTGTGTCATCATTCAACGGGTGTTGTATTTAAATAGGATGGTCCTCAACCACAACACCTTGGCATGGCTTAGATTTCTAGAACTTGAAAAAAAAATGCATCTTTCCGCCAACGATGTTATTATAAAATCAGATGTTATTGAGAAAAACTTTACAAATGGGGATAACGCCCATTTTCAGACAGAAAGTTAAGCAGTTCTACCCTATTCTGGCGTAGGAAAAGTGTCAAGTATCCAACGAGTATTTCCGACGGAGGATATTAGTCCCTTAAGGGACTCAGTAATGGCATGTGGACCCCCTTTCCACCCACACCTTTCTGAAGTCTAATTTGCATGGATTGTGTCTGACTTATTTAGTAACGTTCCAAAACCAACAAGGTCTTTGTGTGTGGTTATTCAGAACAAGCATAAATCCCTCTGCCTTCATAAGTGGTCAGACAACATGTTGTTTGAACTAGTTTGTTTAAATCATACTGAGCCCTTAAAGGTATTGAGTAGGATTTTCTTTTTCCGGGTGGATCATCAAAATAATTGGTCCTCCTAGTTGTCAATCAGTCTGGTGATATGTATACGTAAGGCCGTCGTACGTGCTCGTCCCTAGGTAGTCTTCGCTTTCTGCGCATGAGCACTTTCAGGTGTACATGTGTGGTGAGCTACGGTTTCAGCCGTTCATGGAAGCTCGCCATTCTCAAGACAAGAGTGTTTTTGGGAGACCATTTCACACGCTGGCGTGCGCTAAAAGCACAGGTTGGGCTTCCCACTGATGCCTCAGTCGCGAAGTTTCTACTTGACAGGTAAAGTTTGGCATGCTATTTGGAGAAATCCTTTTAAAATCACTGCTACTAAAAGTTGATGTAGCTAAGCTATGATTAGCGATGCTAGCCCTGGCACAAGTCACGCACCGCGCACACACGGTAAACATCTCAATTTGTGAAAAAGTGCAAATCTTCTTTTGGAAAGTAGGCTTGTATGAGCCATGCCGACAGCAACTTGTAAACAGTGCACTCTCGTGCACACGTTTAATAGGCGTTCCCTCTCGGGAGCAGGCAGAGTGTTGCGCATGTGCATTTTTTCAAAAAGTACAGAGGGCGGTTCTTTTCTAAAATTCTTGAAAATCCTCCACAATACCTTTAAGACAGCAACACACCTGGAGAAAATGTAAACTCCACAAGTCTCCAGAAAGGCTGTGTTTTTGAGTTGGTGTCCTGCACGATGCAATAAATTTTTGCCGAGGGATACCTCTACTAAAAACTTCCTTGAGGTACATTCAGTATCAGGCAGTAGCAATGTTGCTAAACTATTTGTCCAGGCAGTATTTGGTGTATTTAGACCACAATAATTACAGCTGCTATTGCATGTCTTTACACTAGGTTCTTTAGTCACCAAAACCCTGTAAAATATGAATGCCACCAGTAAAAAGAAATAAACGATGCGAGCAGTATGTGGCATCTGATAAAAATGTGTTATTTAAATTTGTTCATTTTAAAGGCTTCCAATATATGGCCAATATGGATCATCTAGTACTGCAGCATATCCACCATATCAGTGCTAATTTACACTGAATGGACTCAGGGTTTCCCACATCACTTTGTAGTTAAGGCGGCCCCCTAAACAACACACGCCTGCCACCTTAACTGTTGTAAAGATCTAGAATGATCTAAATGGATCCAAGTGGATTCTCAACGTGTCGGCTGTTGCCCAGTCTTTGAGACACAGCCATGGTCTGTTTTTTTTCATCATTACACGCTATTATGGTTAGTTAACGTAGATAAACACTACACACAGTGAAATTACGTGTCCTGTTTTTATTTCACGCCAACTATCTGCTTTGAGTGAGTGAATCTATGGGCTGAGCTATCTCAGTCCAATGTTTTGGAGAAGAGTTGTCGGGCGAAGTGGAAGAGAGCGTGTCACAGAGGATAATGGGAGCCATGTGAGTAACACTGTTATAGCACATGTTTTTTAAATAGTTTCATATATCAAACTGCAGAACTTCAGAAGTCTGAGCACATTTTTTATATTTTTGGGATTCCACTGGCAGTGTGCAGACAGGCACTTCAATACATGAAGTTGATATTACCTTATTCTAGCACACAGTTTTCTGACATACGTTTTTATAAAGAGCAAGGTGAAGGCTAGACTGTCTGTTCCTTCTCGGCAATGGAAATATGGAGCTGGAAGGAGCAGAATGAAGGTAGCCTGCTCTACCCTCCACAGAGCCAGAGCGATGTGGGGGCATGTAATTTCAGCAGGGAATTATGATTGACAGGCTCGGAGGAATGATAGGCATGCCTTATCTTTATTTTTATGGAGAGTAGAGGGAAGGAGGAGGAAAGCGAGGGAAAGAAAAACTGAAGACTTGGTGAGTCATTAAACATAGCAAATGAGGCACTGATACATTCAGAATATTTTTGTAACTTTCCTCCATGTTGAGTAGACAGGCAAGCATGGCACCAGAGATAATACCAAATTGCATACATTTTAATGGGCTTGACAGCGAGGGATCAGAGAGTATTAATCCATAGCTTTGTCGCGCCACATCCTGCTAATGTGGCTCTTTACAATAGTTACCTCACTCAGACACTGACGAATGGAAAATAAATGGGATGGATATGGCTTCCATATTCACTTCATGGCAAAGACAGCATGTGTGTCTTTAGGGTTTAAAGGGATAGTTTGGAATTTCTAACCAAAGGTAGTATGAGTTACTGGTAGGGATGTTGTTGCATGAATATACTGTAAGCTTAGGCTGGGAATAGAACTGGATGTCATTTGAAATATTTTGACACCGGCATGATTTGAGTTTTGGTATCAGTACCAAAACGGTTATTTCTAATGCCTTAAAGATACAATATGTAACATTTCTGCATTAAAATGTCTAGAGATGACCATACCGATGTTATATATTTTTTAGGGCTGTCAATCGATTAAAAAAAATTAACTAATTAATCGCACAATTTGCTGTAATTAATTGCGATTAATCGTTTTTTTAAATTGAGACTGAAGCTTATAATAATGGATATTTAAATGCTAAATCACTTAACTTTGCAAATATGAAGAAAAAACAAACAAGGAAAGGTTCTGCTAAGTTCAGAATGTTTAATATCTTTCAGAACAGCAGCAACAATTTGGCTTATTTAGTCCTGCTGAAGGCTGCTGAAACGGCTAGAAACTGTCCGACTTGAGAGCAGATTTTTGTCACCACCCCCAATATTAGCCACATACCTAATATACCATATTCTGAATAATATATATATATATATATATATATATATATATATATATATATATATAGAATATAAATTACAATCTAGGCAGTACTTAATATCATAAATATTATAATATACATAGTGTTTAATCTGAATGACTAAGCAAAGCACACAGAAATGCACATCAATATCAATATCAATGTTACACATTAAACCAGTAACCCAAAACCACAAAGGTGTATGTTGTCCTAAAGTGAAAACATAGTGTAGTTTTAGATAGCGACGCTGTGCACAGCAATCCATTACCAATGTAACGCGATTGACTACATTTCCCTTCCAGCACCGCAACCAGGAAGTAGCTTGTGTGACAGTGAGACGCACCAATTTCAAACATTTACTGGAATATAGTCACGGATACTATCGAGTCGACAGCGTTAAACATCAGACTGCAAATAAGGTTTTATCAGCATGACCAACAAAACAGTTATCAAGCAAACAAATCGCGCACGTACATATCGGGCAGCACAGTAGTAGCGCAACAGACGACAACAAACTTAAACCGCAGCTCAATGTAGCGAAACAGCAGCTTACCGGTGGCGCATCTCTCCTGACGAGACAACATGTCGGAACTAGTACTCGGTCCTGTTTATGGCCCGTGCTCATTCATTTCTGGATTCTAACACCTCATCTTCTTTCTCTTTTGGGATCTTACTGGTCCATGTTTAAACTCTTGACTGGCCCGTAGGCCTACTTCAAACAGGTAAGTCCCTCCTAGAGTAGCGCCGCCTGCTCTTATGGAGACGTATTACGTTTTTCAACCGCCACATGAAGTAAACAAACACAGCTGCGTTAATTTCGTTAATTTTTTTTAACGAGTTAAATATTAAAAAATTGACGCAAAAATTAACGCGTTAATTTTGACAGCCCTAATATTTTTATGAGTTGTGTTCTTACACTATCCCAAATGTTTCCACCAAATGTCAAACTCAGTGAAATCTGTTATTTTATTTTGAGACACGGAGCTAGTCGCCCGTCAGTGGCGTCATATAACCTTTCACCCTCCAGTTACTCTAACTTCGTCAAAACACGGCACCCAGATGATCTGTTCAGGAGTAATTGTAAATCATACAATGTCACAGAAAAAAATACTTGTAACCGTAATACTGCTTCTTTTTTTTTTGCCACACAACAGAGACCTTATTTATTGATACATATCAATATCGATCCAGCTTAACGTTACTACAATGTGCTGGTTGACAAGTAGCTAATGTTAATGCTAAAGCTTGGTGGATAACATTATAGGGTTAAAACATCGTTCAACATGCTCATAAAGTTATTAGTAGTATGATTGTTTTGACCATGGTTAACAGCACTGGTCTAACCCACAAATGAGTTCACCAGTAACGTTAGCTGTATAGCTAGGCGATTAATCTAATGCTAATTTAGCCAGCTAGCTAGCACACCCCGGTCTGTCTGCCTCACTCCCCCAGCGCAGAGAGACTCGGTCTGGATGAGAGCTGACAACTGCCCCGGGACATATATAACTAGCTAGTTAGCGTTAGCCGCCAGTCAGCTAGAAGCCAGCCACTTTCATTACAAAAAAACTTGACTAGGCCTACAAAATGGAGAACAGTGATGGAGCAAGTCAATGGAGGGAGAGTGAGGTGTTAGACATAATTAGTGTATGGCGAGATACTTCAATCAAAACTAGAAGGATCATACCTTAACCGCTCTGTTTATTCAAAAAAAAAAAGAAAAAAAAAGAAAACGAAATGGAACAACGGGGACACAGGAGAACGTGGCTGCAGTGTCAGAGGAAGGTGAAGAGCCTTAAAGCTAAATTTAAAGAAGCGAATGATTCCAAAATTCCGCATTACACAAACATTTTAAAATAGAAGTGAAAATTCTTACTTCCTCCATAACCTCCCTAACTTTAGTGCAACAGCGTGCTGCGTCTGATGTCATTGTTATTGTTCTTTCTGTGCATGTGGGTCAGTTTGAAACCGCAAATGGTTCACACTGGAGTCTGATATAGGCCACATTTTAAAAGGTAATGCGAACAGCCAAACAAAAAAAATTGGATCTGAGCAAAAAATCCGAATCAAGCATTAAGACTTGCGTTGTGAACATAGCCTTAGTGCCCAGTTAACGACATATGTTGTTCAAGTGACAAAAATCTCTAGCAGCTACAGGGAACTATGACTTTTGTTCTTTGGCGCATAAAGGAGGAAGTATAGAAGTTACCAAGCCACTAATTCCACAGGGGGAGGAGGTCGGGGTGGGTCACACAACCTTAAGCAAGTATTTATTTTAACCCAAATCCCTAACCAAGTTGTTTTTGTGCCTGAATCTAACCACACCTAAACCATAGTGTTGTCAGCTCAGAAACAGTTTTGTTTTTGCAACAGGTTTTTAGAAGTAAAAAAAAGATCAGAAAAAGCTCACGTGTTGCTCTGAACAGCTCTAAGAAACATTTTTATTTATTTCACAATGCTTGTTAAATTCTCAAGATTTGCTTTCAGCCCTAGCATCTTGGTGTCCTCATTTTTGGAGCCTTAGGACTACAAACTCATTGTTCTTGTATACAAGCAGCCGGACAAGGACTCTGCCCTCATAAAATATTCTAAAATGATAAGTTTTCTGACTTCCTGATTAGGAAGTATCTGACCAAAGAATAAGTAAACAAGGCTAACAACTTTTGGGATAATGTTTTTTTGCAATGCTACAGACACAGTGTGGTTGGGCCTCATAAAGTATTGATTTTCTGTCATCAGGGATCTTATTAGATCAACCTGAGCTGCAGCAGACTGGGCCTTAAAACAAAAACATTTCATGCCACACCACGATTTGGAATAGAACATTGCGACCACTCACAACAATAGAAAAAAACCCTCTACAGTTTCTTTCTCTTGCTAAATTCTATCTCTCTGCTGTCATTAATTAAGAACTACTTTTTGTGTATTATGTATATATCATATTAATATAAATGAACATAGTTTATAATGTGTGAATGAATATTTCCTTTCAAGCCTGTTAAACTGAAGAAAGATAATCTTGTTGTATAGAGTGTAGACAGCTCTGCTTCCCTGGTTTATACTTTGATTGTTTTGTTATTTTAAATCATTTACACATTATTGATGATTTTCTTCCCAGTTTGCCAGGATTCAAAACCATAAGGAGACCATGCAAAAAACAAAAGAAAAATCAGACGATTGACACAGAAAGAATGGGGATTAATGATGCACCGAGCTGCTTCAGCAGTCATCTCCCTCCATGCTGGTAAAAAAAAGAAGAAAATCTTTCACTTGATATCTGTTTTTAAAAACATTTTCCCAAAAGCAAGAGATGCGGTAGGAGAGAGAGGCAGAAAGAGAGAGAGAACTTTCATAAATACATGAAAGAAAAACCTCAGCTCCCTGTGTTGCAGCTCCGAGAGTAATCATAGATTATTAACATTTATATTGAAAGATGAAGCCCCATTAGAAAGCAGCTGGTAAATTACATTTGGTTAGGCCTGTGTGTGTGTTTTTGTGTGTATTTACATACACGTGTTTGTGTGTAGAAAGAAGAAGAGAAAAAAAAGACGTCTGGTTTATTGCAACATGGCGGACCTAGCTCATTTTGCAAGTCAATTTCGGCACCCGAGGGTAATTTACATGGAACTATTTATGAGCCTAAATTCGCCATCTCAGTTCAGTTGTTAGGGCCAACTGAGAAAAGTGCTGCTGACATGAATCTGATGGAACAAAGACATCTTGTTGTGTCTCTGCGTGTGGAGCTGATGACTGACTTTGTCTTGTTTATGGTGTCAGATCAGTAGCGGTTTCCCTGTGTTGGTGCCCATACACCTCACAGGGTCATGGACGCCTTTGGCTGTGGTTGTGCTACCTGTGTGTGAGTGCATTAGTGAGTGAGCATGCTTGTTGTGGGATATGCTGGTTCTCAGCTGACTTAGTAATTGATTTGATGCAGAGCTGCTTTAATTTGCAGGAGAAATTTGAAGACGATCGATTCTCAGTGAAGTTGTATCACTTTACAGGTCTTCCTGAATTTCTCTGCAAGTCAAATTTTTATAGAATCCAATACAAAATTGCAAAAAATACACAATGTACATAAAAATAAGTTAGTGGTCATGCAGACCAAAACAAGCCGGTAGGTGGGAGCACGGCCTCAAGGTGCAAGACTTTAACGTAGTATTGTTTTTAGTGCTGTCAGTTAAATGCGTTACTAACGCCGTTAACGCAAACCCATTTTAACAGCGTCAATTTTTTTATCGCGAGATTAACGTTCTTTTTGGCCCAGCAAACTTTGTAGGTTAGAAAAACTACACCACCACACCCGATCTAGCTAGACCGGAAATAAAACAACATGCACCCTGCACACACTTGTTTGCACTTGCTTGCGAGCCGGCCAAAGAGTAGTACGTACCTGCAAACTAGTCACTTTTCGACGGAAATCGCCATTTTTTGAATGGGGTCCGAGGCCCGGTGCTAATATGGCACCGGTGCCTTAACGACTGTTATCTACCAGACCAAATAGCAACGCGGATTTCGGTGCCTTATTTAGGTGCCACTTAGATGCCTGCGCTTCAACTAAATATTGATGATGTATGGCTTTCTCAGTATTTTAGGATTTTACCAGGTCAAAATGCGAGACTGGAATGTGTTCTGCAAATCAAGTCTCACAAATGTCAAATCCAACTCAAGTCTCAAGTCTCTCATACGACTCTTAAAACGAGACCACGTCACTTCCTACTTCTTCTCAGGGCTCTTTTATCATATATGTGTTGGTTTGTTTGTCTGATTGACAATCCCATTTTGCAGCAATAAAAATGTAGTGTGGTTAACCTCTTTAAATCCACCTCTTTTTGCTTGATTTTCGTCTAGTTCCCTTTCCCAAAGGGAAAAACTTATAACCGAAGAACTGCAAGGCCAAAATGCATGTATGAGGCTTCATTTGAAACTTACATTCTTCTAGTTTCTAAAAATGTGCTTGATTAGCATGTTATTAAAACACAACATACACCACAGCAGTTCAAACATATTGAACTGAAATTGGGAAACATTTTAAGTTGGGGAAAAAAGGTAATAAATTGCAATG
Organism: Perca schrenkii; assembly: GCA_025617405.1. NCBI lineage: Eukaryota > Metazoa > Chordata > Actinopteri > Perciformes > Percidae > Perca > Perca schrenkii. The sequence goes on along the minus strand of CM046804.1, from coordinate 26,533,447 downwards.
TATCGCTTAATATTGCAATATGTTTAGAATCGCAATAATATCGTATCGTGACATAAGTATCGTGATGATATCGTATCGTGAGGCCTCTGGTGATTCCCACCCCCAATGTTTGCTAATTTTAGCATACTTTTTTGTTAGCTGTCTATCAGTGTGGTGACTTTATGACTCTGTACTTGTGCCACTATTACACTGTTTTATTATCTTGTAATTGTCACTGTTGGCCACAGACGCCACTGTACCGCAAACATAGGTAGGCCCCCTTTAAATCTACAGCGCTGTTGGGTATCGTTGTGAATAGAATCTGTCCAATGATACTTAATGTTGTCTGACATGTAGCAGTTAAACTCCAGAAGTTTCAGCATCAGTTCTCAAAAACTCAAATCAAGTCATGGTTTAAAGCATTCAGGCTGTTATGTTCAGCATTAAAAGATGTCAGCTCAAAACTGAGAGACAAGAGAGAACAAACTTTGATAACGGCAAAGTGGAACACAGTGGGCGGTGTTGCAGCATGAATTGGTGTCATCGATTATTAACCGCGAGGGGAAAAAAAGAAACAAAGTTGTCTTGCAATGCCCATGAAATCCAAAAATGTGTCAGCACCGCTGTCACGGCCATTTACATTTCTAGAGACACACGACCTCTGCTGTCAAGTGCATTAACACAGAGCACACAGAATCTCTGTCATCTCGTCCGTGGCGAAGACAACATTCAGTAATGGTGGAGGATGAGTTAAGCGTTAACGACACTGAATACCATTTCTCTAGAGGAAGTCCGGCATGGAGAGAGCAGAGTTGCTGACAGTCCTTGTCACCTCTGCTGCTAAACTCCTATTAACCCCCCCCAGCACACAGCATTGTAAGCTTTTAACAGAATTCAATAATTATCCCAACAGCCTGGCTCGGTGTGTCCTTTGCCTCAGTCTGGCTGTCAGTCACTGTAATTGCTCTTGTTGTAAAACCCATCAACCACCGACCGAGTCTACACACCGGGGCCCAGCTGCATTCAATACCAGTTCAACAGGAGCAGTGTCTGTAAAAAGTCATTTTCTTCAGCTCCTCTCATGGAAATCATTGTAGTGTTGCATCATTGAGTTAGTGGGTATATATTGTAGCATGTTCGGTGTACTGCATGTCTCCATTGGGGTCTTCTCCCAACTCTCTTGTTTATATAATGGTAAAAGACGTTATTTGAACATATTATTTACAGTTAATGGTGGAAAGGTCTTGAGGACCATATAGGTCCTCATAGGACATAGACATTTTCCATTTAAACAGAGGATAGTAATATAATATGTGTAGGATTTCAATAAAAAAAAATTACACTAGTATCAGTTAATTTAGGCTTCTTGTAGTCAATTGTAGCACCAATCAATTATATCCAGGAATGACTGGATTAGATAAGGTAGGACACACTGTGTCCTAGTAAAGTCCCAGGAAAAAGACAGATAGAGCATCTGTATGTTCTGTATTTTTATTTTATTTCACTGTGCCTTTAAAGTAAGGTTCTACTGAAATTTTTTTTATGTGTCCTGCAGGCTTGAAATGTGCTTTGAAAAGGTTGAAGCTTACTCCTTCACAGAGGGTGACAGCTGCTGTTTGTTAAAATGGATTTCAATCTTGACTCACTGTGAGTAAAAAAAAGTATCAAAACGTCCAGAGTAACTGCTTAAACCACTCCTAATGACATACTCCACTTCTGCTGTTGGCTAATATTTTTGCTTAAGTACGCCACATTATGGCTAAATACACCGGTTAAATTTGCCGCAAACACTGCTAGCTGTTTAACTTTTTGTTGTTACTTCATAGGTTTTTCTTAGACTATTCCTTTGACTACTATAAAATAAAAAGTAGTATTTTATTGCCAGATCCTTGGCAGTGATCACAAATTATAGTTAAATTTACAGCTTCCGAACGTTGCTCTCACGGTTAGCTGTTTGCTGTTTATGACCAACATGAGCTGACAAAGGTGGTAGTAAGTAGGGCTGCAACTAACGATTATTTTCATAGTCGATTAATCTGTTGATTATTTTTTCGATTATTCGATTAGTTGTTTGGTCTATAAAATGTCAGAAAATGTGGATCAGTGTTTCCCAAAAGCCCAAGATGACGTCCTCAAATTTCTTGTTTTGTCCACAACTCAAAGATACTCAGTTTACTGTCATAGAGGAGAGAAGAAACTAGAAAATATTCACATTTAAGAAGCTGGAATCAATTTCTTTTACTTTTGTCTTAAAAAATTACTCAAACTGACTAATCGATTATTAAAATAGTTGGCGATTAATTTAAGAGTTGTCATCTAATCGATTAATCCTTGCAGTTCTAGCAGTAAGTAGTATGTTGGTAATTTTATCTGATTGGATTGTCTTGGTGTCTTCCCCTTTATGTTTACATACACACACACACACACACACACGCACACACCCCATCTGTACTGCTAACTCATCAAAAAATGGCGGCCAATCCGTCTGGTGTGTGTTTGTGCGTGTGCTCTCTTTTCATTTTAAATTTAATTTCTGTGCTATGTCTCAATCACCATATTGCAATTCAAGTCGTGATGATTTCCACAGCCACATGCAGTTTGAGGACAACACGTGTGTGTGTGTGTGTGTGTGTGTGTGTGTGTGTGTGTGTGTGTGTGTGTGTGTGTGTGTGTGTGTGTAAATTGATGCATCTTTCTCCTCTCTGTACCCTCTTCATGCATAAATTGCCGGGCTGTGGTGACTGCAAAAGGAGGAAGAAGCACTTGTGTGTGCGTCTAATCTTTGTTTTCATGTGTGGCTTGGGAAAGGGAAATATCTTTTGAAGTATCTGTGTGTGTGATTTTATGGGGGTTTTTTTGTGAATACATTGCTTGGGTTGAAGGATAGCTTTGACTGATTTTGTGCCACAGTACCTGCAATATAGTCAAGTCCCAATCTGCATACATGAATGTTAACCGCTGCATTCTGCTGAAGTATTCTCAGGGGCCAGAGAGTGTGAGAGATGTGATAACTATGAACTATTTATTAGATTGAATATATATTTACGTTTTGAATAAAAACGTTGAATGAACAAGATAAAATTGGGCGGGTGCTTAAAGTCTTGTACATTTCACTCAAAATAATAGGATTTTGTTGGGTTGGTTTTGCTTTATCTTCACTCAGTAGGTCAAGCGGTAGGAACTTCAAAGTGCTTGGTATCCACCACACTGTGGGAGGTTGCTGTCACAGGATTGCCTCCAAACACAGTCAGAAAAAGGGACATCAATTCGCAGCATGTGCACACCAGCGAGGGGGAAAGGGAGAAACAGACAGCAGGCTGCAATAGAAATGTACATCCATGCTTAATGAATAAACTTTCTCTTCAGCACAGTAACTCAATTACATGTTCCTGGAATGATTACTGAAGGGGCCGAACAGGAATGAGGAAGAACAACACTACAGGTGGTTTTAACTTAAAAATCAACAGATTATATAAACATTTCTGGTGAATTTAAAGCTCAGGAGACAAACCAGCTTAAACAATTATTTAAAGGTCCCATGGCCCAGGGCTTGGTTTACACCTATCGCCATTTCTAGCCACTGGGGGACCATAGGCAGGCTGAGGCAACGCATATTAATGTTAAAAAACCTCATAAAGTGAAATTTTCATGCCATGGGACCTTTTAATAAGTGTACTCACAAACAAGTTAGGCTATACTATACTATAATATATTTAAGTATTTATTTCATCTCTCACAGCCGTTTGACATTATTGTTATTGAGCAACAGCAATACCCCCTTCAGACTGATCCAAGTCCAAGGTCTGAAATTTGTCAGCACGTGTCAGCATCTCAGCCAGGGTTGCATGCAGGTCAGATTTCGCCTGGCTTTGGTGAAGTGTCTTTTCTGTCAGGTTGGGAATTGAATTTTAATGACAATTGCTCACAATGACCAGAGTAACAACTGTTTTATATAAAGTGGTCAAGCGCAGGTTGAATGTGTATTGAGCATCATTTGCCAATCTCCGGTGTAAAAGAGTGTCATTACCAGAAGGGAAAAAACTGAGGATGGTTGATCACAGGTTGGGGATTCAATTTGCGTATCTAAATTTTACCCATAAACACCTATTTCACACACTAAAGTCTGATTTATGGTTCTGTGGAGGCTCCACGCAGAGCTTTCGCTGTAGCCTACGTAAGTGGCCTGAAGTTTGTATTTGTGCGTTGGTGTGTGCGTCGATCTCTTAAACAGAATAGTAGGGCCGGCGTGTGTGTCTGCATGGGGAGTGTGTGATAGAGTGAGTCAGAGAGTGACGGTGATTAGCCTCGGAGCGAGTACTGACTCTAGAGTCATAGTGAGAGAAACAAAGTGTCTCCCCTGTGCTTTCTGACCACGGTGGGAAATCTGGAGCAGGAAAAGTTAACCCTCTCCTTAATTTCATGTTGTTTATGGAGAACCCGGAAATGAGTATGGGGAAATGCAATGCTACCAAGTGACGTGCGTAGCTGCGACGTATAGTTGGCATAGGGACCGGCGTGGGTCCGGCATGTCTACGTATTTATGTACGTAGCCACGGCGTAGATTTAACGCAGAAGCATAAATTGTCCTTCACCTTCAACAGCACAAGGCAGCTACCACTTCTGTAAACCCTAAACCGCAGACCTGTTTTTATGCCAATACCACATAGTCCACCCTTGGCAGTGTCGTGGTGCTACAGCAGTATTCTAGCAGAGGTTAGACTAAGGAGAGAGAGAAAAAAATGGTGGCCAATGTTTAACTGGCCAAAGTGCCCTGAATTGAAAACATGACTGTTCTGTGAGGGCTGTTGTTCTCTAACCAGTCAAGTGTGACTGGAATTAAAGCAGAGCTTGAAAAGCAGTGGACTTATTCATTGTGTTCCTTGGCTACAGTACCCCAGTGCCCATTAAACCATACTTTGATACCAAATAAGGTCTAAGTGTTTCTGATTTTTTTATTTTGTTTGCTTGAAGTAATCTCTCAGCCTTTAATTAAAAGTTACCAAGTGATGAAATGCCTGCACACATGCACTCTCACATACGAGCCCACTCATACAGATTCCTTGGTTGCTGTTCCTTGACAGAGGCCATTTGCTAAATCCTAATGGTATTCATTAGTTTCTTCATTTGTGTCCGTGGAGGCAGCTTCGCGATGCACTGTTAATCACCTCTCAGGCTTGACCCACTGTCAGCCATTGGTTTCTGTGAGCAGATAAAACATATCTAAAAATCAGTCCCTTTAACTTATTGAGCTGAATCTATTTTATTGGGCTACTATAATTAAGTTAATTGCAAAATGAGGCTTTGCACATTTTAATACCAAACCTTATCCATAACTATAGCAATCTTGGAATATTTCAGGAAAGTGTAATCAAGTTTAACACATTTACAATAAATTCGTAGATTGTGATTGGGCCTTTTTTCTAGGACTGCAACTAATTATTATTTTTGTCATCATTTAGTGTATTGATTATTTTTTTATCAGGACTGGTTTGTTTGAGAGGCTTCAGTTTATGTGAACAGTGCTGAAATGATTTGTCAATGGACAGAAAATGTATTGAAAACAAATTTGATAATTTATTAATTGATCAATTCATTGATCAAGACAAATCAATTAAAAAATGTCATATATTTGCTGGTAACAATTTTTCAAATAGGACACTGTTTTGCATTATCATTGTGAATTTAATTTCTGTGTGTTTTGGACCGTTTGTATGGACGAACAAGGAATTTGAAGAGGTCTCATTGGGCAACTTTTTTTTCTCACATTTTATGGAGTAAATAACTATAGCAATCTTGGAATAGTTCAGGAAAGTGTAATCAAGGTTAACACATTTACCATAAATTCTTAGATTGTGGTTGGGCCCAGTTGGATGCTGGTGTGCAGGTGGGACAGGTGACATGCTGAGATAGTGGGTGGCAACAGGTTGTTGAGCAACATCATCTGCATCAACACCGCCCGTTTGCTATATGAGCAGTGACTTGAGTTCATGACAGCTGAAATAACTCTGTAAAACCACCTAAACTACAGAGTGCTGCAGCCTCAATCATATACACTGTGTGTACTGTACACACACACACACACACACACACACACACAAACACACACACACACACACATTGAGAAACAACTCCCTGTCAATGTGCCTGAGTATATTTCCCTGTGCTCTCCATCTCTGGTAATTTGTACAGAGACAGTCTGGCTCTGTTTTTATTGCTTTAACTGGATAAAACTGGACTTTCCATTTAGACTGCAGCTTTATTTCTCCATGGGACGAGAGGGCAGGAGTTGGAGCAGACCTCCCTATTGATAATGCTGAATCACGTTGTATGGTACTAGTCACAACCGTTCTGTCAAAGCAAATACAGTCAGAAGAAAAATAAGAAGAAAACAAAATATACAAACGCCTTTTGAAATATTTATGCAGCTGAATAGAGCAGCCTAATAATAATAATCTCATCCGTCACATAGTTGAGAATCTCTTTGTGGTTTGACTACAGTCGATTCTCCAGGTCATGAGGATCAAAAATTAAACGGTGTCTTTAATTTTAGTTTTCACATCCTGGTCTGCTTCTTAAATACCTGATTACCTTTTTAAATTCAGCTTTTCCAAAAAAAAAAATGCTGTAACACAAGTTTATATTCAATTCTGTTAGATTCACAGAGTCAAAAATGTACAGTAACGGGCACACTGATTTTATTTTCATAAATGATGGCATAGAGAGGAATCAGTGAGGATCTCAACAGTCACTGATAGTATTAATAGCATACTGGTAGTTTGAACTCAAATCTACAACTAATGTGGGATTTCTGTAGAAATATGTTAAGCACCTCAAACATGTTGAGCGGCTTGTCTCACACAATCCTATATCAAAGACACTAAGTAGTGTTTGTTTATATTCTATTTTTTGCACGTTTGTTACGTTAAATTATAAATTTTTCAGTGTAACATGACGCCTGTTTAAAAGAGACAACCTATCCTGCACAAATAAACATTCAATAACTAAAGCAGGCGAGCTTTAGGCACACTATAAAATTGCTGACTTGTTCCTGTTTTTACCATCTTGCAGTACAAACTAAATTAATCATATTATCACTGAGAGGCTGAATTCTGAAGTACGTTTTGCTTGTTTCTTACTAAAATAAAACAAAACATGGCATGCCTTCAGCATTTCTTTAATCACACTGCCAGGTAACCAATGAAGAAATCAAGAATATTTTAGCTTTAGAGACTGACTTCAAAGGCAGTTGTACAGTCTCTTAAATCTCCTGTTGAGCCAGAGTGCAGACTAAAGATGCTCAGACAGGACCGTTAAGGCAAGTTTATGATGAAAACATAATGTGACCAGATATTTTCTTCATAAACAGGTAGGACTACTCAGTCTTTTATTCAGTACATACAATATAAGGAAGTAATTTGCACTTTATCAAAGTCAACCGACTTTCTGGGAAGAAAACCATTACCATAGGCAATATCCTGAATCTTGCTGCTTGCTATCTATTTCTAAACATTTCTGTCAGGGATATTGTGCTCTCCCTTCCTCTGTAGACGCTACAGCATTCTGGTTTGCATGAGTATTGCTTGTTATAATCACTTTCCTACTATATAGTCATCTTGGCAGCTGTGGCCCTCTCGGCACTGCAGCCACATTGAGTATGTGGACAAACGGTTGAAATGTAGTGGTTGACAAACATTACATCGGTTCTCTCACCAGCCACAAACACACACATGGAAAAAAAGGGAAAGTTCTCTGCGCTTCTGCAGACCACAACAATCCGGTGCAACCAAGGCAGGACACAACAGTATAAAATAGCAAAAAATTGGCGGTGCAACACAGATGTCTTCTTACTTGACTCACTTGCATAGTCGTAAGTGTCCAGCAGGCACGCTGCTGCAGCATAATAAGAAGCACCTCTCCGTGCATCAAAGCTGAAAGCTGTGCAGATGGCCCCAAATAATACATAATGCAAGGCCCTTTGGTGTAGTGCCTGTGTCAGGACATCCATTACTATAATGTTGGGATCTAAGGTGTTCTTTGCAGCACCTCGCCACTGAAAAGCCACTTTTTTCTTTTTTTAAGTCATAGTCTAATGTGAGAGGTTTTCCCTTGATGTCAAGTGCAATTTTCAGGCTCATACCTTCGCATTTTGTCCTATCATCTCTCAAATGGAGAAGGCCACAGATGGGTGTGCTGGTAGAGGGTCAGGGTAGTGATTCTTGATTACCCTGAATGGTTAAAATCAAAGAGACAATCATGTGTGCTTATGTGTGTGTGAAGACTCCATGTAAGCCTGGGGAAATGGAGCATACAGTAGATGTGTTAGAAAGCAATGGAATGAATGCAAAATTACATTTTGAATTGACACATGGGACATGATGTGCTTTTCTAAAGCGTAGCTATGTGTAACATACACACACCCATTGTATAAACTGTATGCACTGGTCCTTCCCTTCTGGTTCTTCCTAAAGAAAAGGTTTTTTATATAGATGTCTATTACTAAAGATTATGTTGGTACAGAATGCACCAAGCAAGAAAAAGGTTTAGCTTTGGTCCAGTGCTTCCAAACCAGACAAACCAGAGCCTGACACATAATTTGGTTGAGACAATGTACTGTACGTTTGTCACAGTTGTATCGTGTGTATATATCAGTCAATACAAAACAATAATACATCCTATAAGAGGTGGAACTAGAGCTATGCAAATGCTATAAATACAACACTAGATAGTCCACATTTTCACTTCCTGCAACAAAATGCACCAGCTGTGTGTTTAGCTCATCAAAATGTAAAATCAATAACAGTTAGGAGAGAAGTTTGGCAATTATAAGAGTTTTTTTTCCCATTGTCAGTGCCTGCCATGTTTCAGTAACTTATGGACATAACAATCTGCTCCAAACTGTACAGTGTGGAGAAAGCCATTTTCTCATTTGACTCGTAGGAAATCTGCCTTAAATCCATTGTTTAATAAAAAGAGGCATTTGCTAACCACTGTATGAGCTCATTGACCCTGGATATCAGATAGGCACTGAGCTCAGTAATTGCGTTTAACCTACAGTAGTCCACACAGAACCAATCGGTCTTCGAGGCTTTAGCACAATCTAGTCGCACCACTGTGAGAGTATTATTTTCATTTTTAAACACTACTTTCAGTTCAGCTTGAAGGACTTAAACTTGGATTGAGATCAATGTGAAGGTTATAATCACTTCACCTAAAAAAAAAAATCTACTGTGAATCATGCAACGACATTCTTGAAGGATCAGCACCTGGCTACGTTATTACACTATTAAAGAAGTCGTCTCTGTGGCTGGGTTGGTACAGTGGGTAGAGCAGGCGCACGTATACTAAGAGGCTAACGCCTCGACGCAGAAGTCCAGGGTTTGAGTCCGACCTGAGACGATTTCCAGCATGTCTTCCCCCTCTCTCTCCCCTTTCTCACATAGCTGTCCTATCAAATAAAGGTGGAAAAGCCCAAAAAATAATCAGTCCCTTTTGGTGAAGATTGTTCTCCATTTCTTTCTGTTCGTCCGTTGTGACTGATAAAAAGGGAGGAAGTCTGCTCAGTAGAATAAATGCCATGTTGTCTGTTATGAAGGCTCTTCTCTCTGTAGTCTCTAATTAATGTTGGTAAACCCAGGGCAATCTAGCCTGAGGAGATGACTGCAACCTCATTTTATGCTGTGGACTTTAATTTTATCTATTAGCTCTAATTGGAAGGTAATTTCCACTGCTGCCACAGGACACTGGTGAATGCACATACTCACATCATCAGTGTCTCACCAGATGGTGATGGATCATGAGAACATGAAAGCATCAGTACCTGATGTTTATGCCCTTGTGTATGGGGGAGGGGGAGAAGGTTGAAAAGGTTGACTTGCCAGTTCCAGAGCCAGATGCTTCCCTTCTGCTTCTACCTTTAGCATGGCTTTGACTTCAGTGTTTCCCATACTTAGGTTCTACTTGGGAGCCCCACCCAGGTAGATTGAGACCCGCCTAGGTAGATAAAATTCAAATAATTTTTTTTCCCAATCAGAGTATCAGTATCAGTGTATTTAATTTTTGTTTTTACAGCAGACAGACCAGCGGCCTCCAGCCCCTCCCCCTCGTGAATTCACGTGCCGCGTTCATGACGGCGTCAGCGCTGCACTTCCGTCAGAGGCTATCGTTGGTAGTAGCATGCTGCTGTGGGATTAACTGTACTAATAAAACGTAGAAACAACGTGGCCACACCACTGTGAAAGCTCCCCAAATGTTATTTATCAGAGACTGGTTGTTACCCGTCTCTGCTGCAATCTCATCCGCGAGCGCATCTTTTAACGGTGCTAACCGGAGCTGACCAGAGTTAACCGCTAACCGAGCTAATCGTTGCTAACCGAGCCTTCAGTTTTCTGTGCCTGTATCCATTAACTGTATTTATGGACTTGAGCCCAAATAAAACCCTTAATTTTATTAAATTGGCTGTACAAGTTTTAAACTACAACTCAGAGTTGTTAGAATGACAGAAGTTGGTAGAGCAGGCGCCCATATATAGAGGTTTACTGTTCGACGCAGCGGGCCCGGGGTTTGACTCCGACCTGCGGCCCTTTGCTGCATGTCATTCCCCCCTTTCTCTCCTTTTTCGTGTCTTCAGCTGTCCTGTCAAATAAAGGCCTAAAAATGGGACGGGACATGTATAGTACGAAACGGCATGTTTAGGATCCCCAAAACACAGATTAAAAAACTTCAAAAAACACACAATCTAACAAACAACATGAACAAGAATTGACTTTAGATTGCCCTAGCATACATAAAACATTTGGGCTTCAGGTTATCTGGTATTTTATCTACTGAACCGCAAAATTATTTATATATTGTCTAAAATATGAACAATACAGCCTGGTCAAGGTTTTTGCATTTTTCAACCAAAGACTAGGTATTTCATATAATTAACATCCTTTTGTATTCTTAAATTTGGCATCTTTCTCTGCAGTTAAAACAGGATTCTGGTAAACCCTCAAACTCGTGCATTTGTTACTCAAACTGGACTTCCTGGATCATACATTCGTCACTATACCTAAAACAAATCCCTTGCATTGTTTTAATATATGGTTGTTTGGGTCTGAACACCAGCTTAGCGATGAACACTTAGCAGCTCACCAGTTAGAGTAGTTCACCAATTTGCCTCATGTACAGGTAGTCACTATGCTGTACATCACCAAGCTTCTACCTATTGATCAAGGGCACATAGATACCATTCACTGTTCAAAACCAACCTTTAAAATCCTTCGTAGCTCATATCACCTTTATGTCCGTGATAAGCTATCATCTCTTATCCCTATTATTTTCCATCAATCTTGCTAATTTAAGACAACGAATATTTTAATATTTTTAATATTGCAGAGCAAAGCAACTCCTCATAATTATTTCTTTTGATGTGGAGAAAGGAAAATGCTAATTTTTTCATGTCTTCAGATGGATTGCACATGACGTCCTTGTTCCGGCCGTAGCCTGAATGCATATTCTCAGCGTGCTGCTGTCAGGTCTTGTACAGAACCAAATAATGGGCCAAATAGTTAAAAGTAGTATGAATAATTAGCACAGTGCAGCGAGTGAGCTCCTTACCTTTTCTCTCCTCGAGTTTCCTTTCATGTACTAGTTGGCCTGAGGGTCTGAGCAGTATTTCTGAGAATCATTAGCCACAGTCGACTCCTTGGAGATGACTCTGATTGCCGCTCTATGAAATGTTAGACACCAAGTGATACATTTGGTCACTTGAGCTGATGAGAGTGGAGGAGAGAATGGGAATGGGGGGGAAATGTAGGGGAGGAAAGTAATGACAAAAGCTGAGTATAAGAAAGTGGACAAGAAAGAAATTACTCAGGCAGGCGGGGAGGGTTGAGTCTTTTAACAGATCTATAGGAACTAATGGATAATGTCAGAGAGAGCACCAGACCTGATAGTGAGTGCTTTTGTGCAATGCATTGGCAGACGATTCTGGTAGAAAACCACTAGATCTAAATGGTAAATAGAGGATTCAGTGATACATACACAGCAAACTGCTGTTCATCTCTTCCTTTCAGAATAAAGTAAAAGAAAAAAAACCTAAGAAATTCCCCTTCAATCCCTCTTTCTTTCACTGCTTCATGACAAAAATTTTGCTGAGTCTCTTCCCTTTGTTTTCCCATACCGTTATGCCCCTAACCCTCGTGCTTCTTTCTCCTCATCCTCCAACCTTTCTTTGATGCAGCAAATCTTTTAACTATACTTTCGTCATCTGTGTCTCTCTCCCCTATATTCTCATTTCTTTTCCTCCCACCTTTCTTTAATCCAAGACGCCGCCTTCCAAGTTTTTTCTTTTTTTGCTGACCACCGCAGAAGCTTTTGTCTGTGATTCTCGTCCCGAGCTTAGTAAGCGTTTGCCGTCCGAGGCCTGCATCTTATCTCTCCCAATTACCAAACGCCGCCTTCTATGTCGTCACTGTTTTGCAGAGAAAGACCGAGCAGGAAAACAAAGAATGAAAGGAAAATTCTTGGTGCCTGAAACAAAGGAGAGTTCTAGCAAGGGCAGTTCTGTAAAGTCTCTGAAAACAGGTTACAATGCAGAATGAGAGAGAGGCGGGGAGGAACAGAAGTACTGTGAAAAAAAGTTGCTAAAGGGATCAGAGAGGCAAAAGATCAGCTTTGGCTGGATGATTTATGTTTGTATTTCAGTCTTAATTTGTGATTCATCACTTCCTGTAGGCAGGGAAGTGACCATACACATCACCTGAATTTAATTTTGTGCAAATTAGATCTGGGGCATTTCAGTACTGAGCACTGATGCAGCTCTACCTTGTAGTAGTTCAGGCTGGCAATACGTTTTTATTTGTACATAAAAATCTTGGTTAGTGTCACTTTAATCCTTGAAGCTGCTTTGGTTCTTCAGGTTTCCAGGCAGCAGAGATTATACCGTCACCCCCCCACCGGACAACCAAACGTCAGATAAATCAATAGCTCTGGACACCAATCCAGTCTGCTGGGATACGTCTGCAGCCTCAAGAGCCAACAACACAGAGGCAAAGACGGAGATCAAACACACATGTATTAACCAACGCACACACAGAGACAGGATAAATATTGCTGCCTCCTAAAGAGTTAACTGTCCATCGCCATGTTAACCTCTTCTTCTCTTCCATTTTCTTCTTCCTTTCTTATTTAGCACTACCAAGGTGCCCTCGAGCAAGGCACCGAACCCCTAAACTGCTCGGGCGCTCCTCCAAGGAGCAGCCCCCTCACTCTGACATCTCTCCATTAGTGTTTATAGAATGTATTGGTCCTGAGCGTGTGTGTAATTCAGGCCTGTGTTTAATGTGTGTGCAACTGTACGGGCAGTAAAAATTGGGAATTTTCCCTCGCGGGATAAATAAAGGCACGTCGTCTTCTTCTTCTTTATTGGGAGAAGGAAATAAGAGAGAAGTAGCTTAGGGCAAATGAAATGGCAGCCAGATAAAGATAAATGATGTTGTCTTATTTGCCAAAGGTAACATAATTTTCTTTATGTGTTTGTGTTGTGTGAATCACTTTATAGAGAACATTTCTTTATGAAATTTAGTTTTGGGCCAACAGAATATAGACCGTATGAATCACAGTTTTCCAAGCAACATACATGGAGTATGTTAACACTTTTACAGATGTGCTCTGTTGCATTATATTATTTTCAGTGGACATTGAGACTTCAGCCTACATTACTTAAGGAGGAAATTGTACAGCAACAAAAAAACATATTTATGTTTATTGTTCTGTACAATATCCTTCAAATGAATCTGCAGAGATGATTTATCACTGGGTGAGTATTGATGTTTTCAAAATGCAGCAGTTCTTCACAGGCAATGTTTGATTGGACTAGAGCATTAGTAAATTTGTTTTCCAGTTTGCTGCTGTACAGCATTTATGCACCAAACTACTATTTTTGTCATGGAACCCCTTGTGTATTCAAAAACAATACATTTGTTTCCCACGTAACTGAACTCAGCAATTTATTTCAGCTTGTCCTTGTTTAACAGGTCTAATACTTAATACATTAGTTTGGCTTCAGCAACAACATCATTTTCATTTTTATGAAGTTGGCTCCCTTTGGTATTACTGTGTTGTACTTTTCCAGCATCCACTGGAGGAAGTGAGGCCCAAAAGTTGAGAAACATGGGTTTTAAGCAATTCATCAGAACTGCTGCCCATAAGCTATCAGTTTGGGTGGTTATACTGTAGTAATAAAGCACTGCTGTTGTTGGGTACATGACATATTAGGACCCTGAATAAAAAGCACCAAAGGTGAAAGGAGCACATGCTGCAAAATTCTTTGCCTCAAAGCTTTGTTTAATCAATGTAACCGACGGTGTACAGCTCACTGTGTTTTCGCACAGATTATTACTAGCGCACAACGGGCTGACGCTGGACACAAGACTGATGAAAACGTGATGGGCTAAGGGAACAGACAGGCAAGAGAAAACAACAGAAAGTTTGGAATCATTTTAAGCTGCAAACATGCTGCTACATCATCTCGGTAGAAAACATCCAGTCAACTCCTCCATTCCGCAGAGCGAACCCAACACAAGGTAACGAATGTCTGCTGCTCTCGCCCACCGCGCTGTTTTACACAACCAGCCTACAGCATGCTACTCTGTAAATAGTGATGTTTTACAAACGAGCTAAAAACGAAAGTTTGACACATTTTTGTGAACTTAGCTGCTGCCGGTGACAAACCAGCCCCTCTCCCCTGGAGCGGTTCACCTCATGGCTACTTAATATGCACGTGAATGACGTCATCGGACCATGCCGGTGATGTCTGCATTCTTTATTCTTTCTCCTCACTCAGTATTAGCCTTCTTAAAATGTGTCTCCCTGAACAGTGTAGTTGAATGGCTCTGATGTAAGCTTTGTACAGTCACATTTACCTGGGCTTAGTGAACAGCTCTTTTGCATATCCAGTGTAAAGAGCCAGAGGCAAGAAGGGGAAGGGAGTGAAAAAGATTTACATTTGGGCCACCCAAAATGTACTATTGCCAAAGAATAAGGGGCTTGGTGTTCCATGCGGCCCGTGCTTAAAAATATTAGCATCTATCCCTGTTGTTGTATGCAGTTAGGCAATAAAAAAGTAGCTTTTTCTAAAAAAGAAAACGCTTTTTTGT